>JAGHMJ010002209.1:0-526106 GCA_018749465.1 Paracanthobrama guichenoti
TAATATTAGAATCCAAAGGAAGTTTATGCAAAGGACCGTGTACCTATTAAATCCAGGCACAGCATAATATCTTTGCCATATCTTCGGCATGTTTATTGCCTCGATAGCCCCAAGGAGTGGTGGGCGGGAGACTACAGAAGTGCGCGTACATGTTTATCTGCTGGAATGTAGCGTTTTCCAGTCCCATTACTTCATTGACTTGCAATATATATTGGAGAGCTCTCATTCTCCTCTACCCAGTCAATAATAAAAGCTTTTCTTTGACTAACAAGGGAAGTTTTCAAATTCTGGAAACCTGCAGGGTATTCTTATATCACAAATGAACTTTTATACATCAAAGGCTCCAAGGGATGAATTTATCACTTCCTTTGGAACACACAGTACACAAAAACCACTTTGTTTACAGAGTATGAAATTAACATCTGACTACCTGTTGTGAGTATTGCACAGTGAAGGGCGACCTGTTTGTCTTGATAAGAAATGCCGCTAGTTAGACACAGTTCCATGCCTTACAGATCGAATAATACACGTGATTACATTTTGAATAACAGATAAAGGCTACTGGGTCGCTCAAATGTTCAACAGCAGTCGTGAGCTTAGATCACTTCTCACAGAAGTGCATTTAAAGGGGGTTTTCACTCTTTTTTACTGTGTCAGCAGTATGAAAACAGTTGGTGGGTAAGAACTCTTTTCGTATGTGAGCACTGCAAATAATTTCTCAGACCATCAGGAGGTGCTCTAGTTTATTTATTGCTCTCCATATGTCACAAAGCGATTCCCTATTATATGCATTGTGTCATACGCAAACAATTGCAGGTTCACCTTATTTTGATATATTCTAAATGTAGCAGTATATGTTACTATGTTGCAAAGATGTGATTAGTACTGTATGGTATCTATCTATCTAAAATGATGTTATGGTATAGTATTTTTTAATGTCAGATTATCTACTAGCAAATACCCAGATGGCTTTTTAATTTGTTTGAAGTCAAAAAGTAAGGCGATATTTGATACACCATCTAAATGCGTGGACAGAAAATATATTGTAATCCATGCTTCACTGAGCATATTTACATGCACATAACTATGCTGGTAACTCACAAAAAATCAGCTTATTGAATTAACCTAAATTAACTTTTTAATAAACTCAATTCAATCTATTTTGTTACCATAAAAGTTAAAAGAGGTCATGACATGGATTTTTATTTTTATTTTATTTATTGTATTATGTTAAACTGTTTAATACATAGTCAGCTGCTTCATCTTTTAACAAAAGTTTCTTCTTGTGAACTCTCAATTATACTGTAAGCGTCAGCTGACAAAGCAAAATGCTCCGGAACAAACATTTAATGCTTCAGCGCAATCTTGACTACACCATAAAATAAACCATCAACATATTTCTGAAGCGTCTGCATATATGAGACGCAAACAAGCTATGTTTAAATGCATTTTCTAGACCAGAAACATCCTACAACCTAATGTTCAGTGTTTCTCTGTATCAATATTTCTTATATGGTGCCCAAGTCATCCGAGATCACATGACATTTGAGCTATAATGACATTAGTCAAGTCACCTTTATTTATATAGCGCTTTTTACAATGCTGATTGTTTCCAAAGCAGACTTCACAGTGTTAAGCAGCAGGAAAATATTGCAGCAGAATTTGATTCATCTGTACAGCCGCCTCTGGGAGAAAGCGGTGATGTTAGACAGCAGTTGGCCACTATGCCTTTAAACTAAACTAAACTAAACATGCTACATACCAAAATGGCCAGGAGGAAAAGTACCAAGAACTCCATGAGATGCACTTAGAAGCAAAAATCTCTGCAAAGTAATGGTTAAAAGTTTCCAGCCTTTATTACCTGAAGCATTTAGGTGCACACAGTGGAATTTCGTGAGTGGACTGAATTCAAAAAGGTCTATAAAAGGTCTATTAAAAGGTCTCTCAAAATTACAAGCGGAGTGTCGGAAATGATTTAATATCCACATGTTGTATACTTTGCTGATCATGGCTCGTAAAATCAGCTAGCCCGACCTCCATGGGGCTATTGTATCTTTCCAGTCAGGCTACCCAAAATGTATCACCGCCCTTTTTAACATTTTTTAATGTTAAATACAAGTGAAGAATAATGGTTGGATGCCATAAACATTTTCTGCGGATTAAAGTGGAATTTTTACACAGTCCCTTGTGTACGCAGTAGGCATATGAGAGGCAACAGAACATCACTTAGTTTGAAGCATAAATTCTACAGCTACACCAAAAGATGTGCTTGTATGATTGTTTAGAGCAGCCTTCTAAATGTTTCATTCTAGTTGGATGGTTATATACTGGTAAACCTATTTGTACTAATGTTATCTTTGTAAGACTGTAGCTTCCATAGAATCAAAAGCAAATTCCCAAACAAAATTAAATTAACTTCACTACACAGATTTAACTAAATCCTCCGACTTCTCTATTCTTTGTGATAATCACGTTGTTTCATAATACTATGATTTTCCCCCTCTAAGAAATAATCAAGTTTATTCACTCAATATACTTTATTCTCAAAATATTACGATTTCTCAATCCCGTATTGCTAAGACTTTATTCTCGTAATTTTGACTTTATTCTCAAAATATTATGTCTTTAATCTTGAATTGCTACGACTTCATACTTTCGTAAATTTGACTTTATTCTCAAAATATTACGTATTTTATCTCAAATTGCTGACGACTTCATTCTCGTAATCTTAGATTTATTTATTTTTTACATTGCGGTTCAGGCCTTCTGTAGAAAATTGACCAGACAGTGGCACTAAAATAAGTAATTTTTTGCTATAATAAGCAACTTTTTGCTATAAAATTTTTGTTGAAGTTTTTAAAGTTTAAATGGATAGTTCACCCAAAAATGAAAAATTCTTTCATCATTTACTCACTCTCATGTTTTTTTCAAAACATGTATGAATTTCTTCTGCTAAACACAAAAGAAGATATTTTGAAGAATATGGGTAACTAAACAGTAAATGATGAATTTTCCTTTTTGGGTGAACTATATCTTTTAACAAGACCCACTTGCTGTCAGAATATGCAAAATGTAAACACTGCAGGACTTTCTAACATTTACAGATAAGGATATAACCATAAAATATAAGTTATGCAATGAGGAAAATGTGTCAGAGGCATTAAATAGCACATATATCTGTCAAAGCATGACAAGATAAGAAGTGGTAAATGCTTATGATTTAGTTTGAAAGCGCTTATAAATACAAAGTATATAATATAATAAACATAAATATAAAGCATTCTCATGTTTCCACATTCCACAACTATATTTTTTATTTATTATCTTTCTATATATAGTATTTGTCCTATTGTTTATAATTTGCATATTTGTTCTTGTTTGTAAGTATCAAAGACAAAATAGATAAAATAACAAAAATAACTATATTGAAATATATATTGTGTAATAGTGAAATAAATTATCATAAAATAAGGTTTTCATCACATAGCCTCCATTACTCTCCAATATACTTCTCCATGGTCCTATCAGCACCATATCAAGCAAACTGTCAGAGCTAGCAGAGATGTCTATCAGCAAACTTATCTGAATTTATCTAAGAGACAGCTCTTACTTTTGCTGGCCTCACAGACATCAACGATATTGGAGAAGAGATGGTGATGTTCTGTTTTGTTAATGGTTTCGCTGAGCTCGTTTGAGTTCTTGAAGAGGCGAACAAGGATCTCCAGACTGTGTAAATAACTGTACTCTGATGAGATGACCTCAAATATGGCCTCCTAAGGGAGAGAAACCTTTTTAGACCTTGAATTTCACCTGTCTAGTTTCAATTACTACAGATATCATGCTCATATCTCTGAGGATCTTTCCAAGCTGACAAAAAGCAGGATAATAAAGGTGACAGTTGACCCGGAGCTGAAAGGAAATGATTAAAATACCAAACATACCTGACAAATCTAAAAGGCACTGAGAGTTTAAGTACAGATCTGTTGCACTGTACTTGGCTTAAGCTCCTCTGCTCAAATGCTCAGTGAACATTTCTTCTGACAAACATTTAACAAAAATACATAAAAAATTATTATTGTGAAATATAATTATAATTTAAAATAGCTATTTTCTAATTTAATATATTTTCAAATGCAATTTATTCCTGAAATAAAGAGAAAGTTCTATAAAAGAAAACTTTCGTGTAAAAGCCTTCACTGTCACTTTTGATCAAATTATTGCAGCCATGCTGAACAAAGGTTTTACTTTCTTTAAAAATATAATAAAATTTGACTGACCCTAAACTTTTATTGTCTCTTTTGTCCAAGTTCCTTTATGATTGTCCTTTTTCAGACAAATGTCTTTGGAACAAATACGAATTTAATGCAAAACCAAGAGAAAAGGTTCAGGGATATCCTATGCAAGGCCATATTTCAATGGTTTATTTCAAAATGGCTCCACAGTGACAGACTCCACAGATGCAGCAGTATTTAAACTGAAATAATCTGTAATTTAAAACTTTTGATATGAGCAAGACTAAAAAGAGAGAATGAGAAAGGCTGAGCGTGGAACTTTACTCTTGTCTCTTTCTAGTTCTTCTTGACTTAACATCTCACACTTTCCACTTTTTTAACCTGGAATAGAGAGTTGAGGATAAGTATCTGACTTAGAAATGAAAATTTATTATACATAAAAGACACTTTAATGCAGAGATGCATTACACTAGAAAGTATGAGATGTTAGGGTTCATCATCTCTGTGTGAGTTAGGGCAGATTGTTTTCTTACACCTGAGTTTACATCAGGTGTCCTCAAAGAAACAGACCAGTGCACGGGTTCCCAGGATTGGTTCCAACTGGACCATGAGACATAATGACAACGTGTAGCACCATTTGCCATTTCTACAGTTTAAAGTAAGCAGCGTGTCAAAACAACAGAGCAGTACACACACACAAGTGCTCATGGTCGCTTAATGATGTTTCCAGCGCTATATGCTCTAATATTTTTATCTGGAGCCAAATGCTTCATTCAGTTGCGCATTACTACTCTCTCCCACTTAAGATGCTAAAGTACCACATTGAGAGCTGCAGATGATGTTGTTATTTTAACAACAATAGCAAAAAACACAATGAACAGCAAAATAGATTGATACTTTTGCTAAAACACAGCAGAAAATGAGAATCCATCATATACAATTATTTTTATCTGTCACACATTACAGTCATGTGAAAAAGAAAGTACCCCTCTTTGAAATCTATGGTTCCTTTCAGTCGGTCCACGTTCGGCGCACGCAGAGAGGTAGCCCTGGCCCAGAGCTCCTCCGAAAATCACCGCCCGTTCCATTGGCCAAGCGATGTCCACTCTGGTGGTCCGGGAACGGCATCTCTGGCTCAATCTGGCCAACATGAGGGAGACTGATAAATATCTCCCCGGCCGGGTTGTTCGGCGACGCGGTCGAGAGCTTTGCGCAGCAGTTCTCGGCCCCCCAAAAGCGAGACGGAGGCCATCAAGCACATCCTGCCCGGCAGCCAGTTGCTGCCTCCACCCTGCCGCCGCAGCACCTCCGCCCCGCTCGTGCCGAGGACGTCCACCGCGCAGGCTGCTTTCGCGCTCCAGCCCAGCAGCAGCCTCCACCAGGCATCAGCGTGAGCCAGCCGTGGGAAGGGACGTCCAACCCGCTCAGGCCGCTGCCAAGCCAGGTGGCAAGCGCCCATTGTAAGAGACCCTGAGATGGGCCACCAGAGATGGAGGGAAACTGCTCTTCAGTAGATGGCTGCAGCACCACCCTCTCCCGGAGAGAGAATTCTTTGTCATTCTGTTTATGTTCTGCCGCTGGCCCTAGTGCCAGCAGAACCTAAATTATCAATAAAAGAGCAGTTTCCAAATCTCTGGGTGCCAAGAGAAGCGCTTGGCAGTGTTCGACGTTCCCATGCCTTGTCACCCTCAGGCGCCTCTCAATCTCCATTGTGTTTGGCATTCACTTCACCTCCGTGTCGAAGATCCAGGCGGAGATCGCAGTCCTCCTGGCGAAGGATCGCGAGAGCCGGTCCCTCCAGCCAATATGAAGACCAGCTTCTACAGCCCGTACTTCATTGTACCCATGAAAGGAGGCGGGTTACGACCGATCTTAGATCTGCGATTTCTGAACCGGTCCCTTCACAGGCTGCCGCCTCAGAATGCTAACACAGAAACGCATCTTCAGGTGAGTCCGTCCACAGGATTGTTTTGCAGCGATCGATCTGAAGGATGTGTACTTTCATGTCTCAATTCTCCTTTGACACAGACCATTTCCTACTCTTTTGCATTCGATGGACGCAGTATATCAGCCCAAAGTCTTACCCTTTGGGCTGGCCCTGTCGCGCCGTGTTCTCAACACGAATGTCGCGAGGCGGCCATTGCTCCCATGAGAGAGCGTGGTGTTCACATCCTCAACTACCTCGACGACTGGCTGATCCTTGCCCAGTCCCGAGAGCAGCTGTGCGCGAGCACAGGGACATGGTGCTTCAGTCACCTTTGCCAGTTGGGGCTTCCGGGTCAACTGGGAGAAGAGCAAACTCTATCCCACGCGAAGAAGATCTCTTTTCTCGGGATGGAGATAGATTCTGCCGCCTGACAAGCGCGGCGCGCCTCACCGAGGAGTCAGTGAGAGTCCAGTCAGTGTTGAACTGCGTAAATTCGTTCAGCGCGCAGGATAGCGGTAGCCGCAGTAACGCCGTTGGGATTGCTTCATATGAAGCAATTGTGGAACAACAGCAGTGACTCTCCCTGCGTGAATTTCCCGCCGAAACAGACTGCTCTCACGGGCACTGGAAGTGGTAGTAACTGTGGCGTGTTCCAAAGGGATCCCAATTCGGTCGTCACGCGTTCACGGCGACTGAAAGGGAATGTTTCGATTTACGTATGGTAAATGCAAATCTCACCGCCAATTCTCATTGGCCTGTTCTCTATATCTCGAAGCTGATAGGGGCTCCCTGAAGTGATCCCAATTCGTCGGTGACGTCCAGCGATTACATCTCCTTTTCCCTCCTTCAGGGGGCGAGGGGTTACCATCACGTAACGGAGACGTTTTTACATGTCAGGACTAGGGATGCTGATAATTAACCTAACTCACGGTAAAATTTTGACCGATTAATACTATCGGTTAAACCGTTTAAAGTAATTATTCAAATAATATTCAAAGATATTTTGAAAAAAAATGCATAGTTAAAAATTACGCTACACAAATAATGATGCTACAAAAAGAACAAAAAAACAGACAAGTCATATAAAAAGTCACATTTTATTACATTAATTTTTACTACAGGGCTGCTGAATGCTTGAGAATGATTGTATATTATTGTATACTGTTGAATGCTTGAATCTGATTGATATATATATTAGGAATTAATAGCAATTTTACAAAAACTGAAGTATATATATATATATATATATATATATATATATATATATATATATATATATATATATACACACACTATATAGCCCAAAGTATTAGGACACCCCTCCAAATCATTGAATTCAGGTGTTTCAATCACTTCCATGGTCAAAGTTGTATAAAATCAAGCACCTAGGCATGAAGACTGCTTCTACAAACATTTGTGAAAGAAAGGGTCGCTCTCAGGAGATCAGTGAACTCAAGCATGGTACTGTGATAGGTTGCCACCTGTGCAATAAGTCCATTTGTGAATTTTCCTCATTACTAAATATATTATAACTAAGTGGAAATAATTGGGAACAACAGCAACTCAGCCACAAATTGGTAAGCCACGTAAAATCACAGAGCGGTGTCAGTGCATGCTGAGGCGCACAGTGCGCAGAAGTCGCCAACTTTCTGCAGAGTCAATAGCTACAGAGTTCCAAACTTTGTGTGGCAGATTCAGATTAGCCTAAGAACAGTGTGTAGAGAACTGGGTGTAGGAGAATGAAGTTTCCATGAGCCGAAGCAGCTGCTTCCAAGCCTTATCATCACCAAGTGCAATGCAAAGTGTCAGATGCAGTGGTGTGCAGCAACGATACGTCGCCACTGGACTCTAAAGCAGTGAAGACGTGTTCTCTAGAGTGGCGAATCACACTTCTCTGTCTGGCAATCCGATGGATGAGTCTGTGTTTTGGCGGTTGCAAGGAGAACGATACTTGCCTGACAGCATTGTGCCAAGTGTAAAATTTATGGAGTGTGGTTGTTTTTCAGGGTATGGGCTTGGCCCATTAGTTCCAGTGAAAGGAACTCTTAATGCTTCAGCATACCAAGACTTTTGGACAATTTCATGCTTCTAACTTTGTGGGATGGCCCTTCCTGTTCCAACATGACTGCGCACCAGTGCACAAAGCAAGGTCCATAAAGACCAAGGTCCAAAAGTTGAAGCTGTTTTAGCTGTAAAGGTGGGCCAACTGGGATTAAGAATGGGATGTCATTAAAGTTCATGTGCATGTAAAGGCAGGTTTTCCAAAACTTTTGTCAATATATTGTAGCTATGTCTCAAAATGGTAGATCCCTAACCTGGAGCCCTAAAACTGCTCAGTGTTAAAGCACTAAGTATTTATAGACATAACAGTAAGACTTTCTGTAAAGCTGCTTTGAAACTACGTGCATTGTGAAGAGCACTATACAAAAAGAAAATTGACTTGGTTTGATGTTTATCTTTGCATATGAAGTCCTTTTTTCTCACAACTTATTAATACCTGAGCATGTATTACACTGCTCTGTTCTGCCTGAAGATTTATTTATAAAAAGTAACTTTAGCTATTCAATAAAACATTAGCGAATTGATCATAACAGAAATCACTATGGTTAGCACTTAATATTCTTTGAAAGTACGGACACAGGTAAATAGCCAAACAGCGTTATGTCATACATAATGTGCATGCTCATGCCTGAAGTGTCTGCGCCAATAAGCTCTGCTGTATTATAAACCAATAATAAAACAATAAAAAATTTGTGTATAGGCAGAGCGACACATGCTGCCCGCCTCATAGTCCAGGCAACTTTTTAATTTTACCCAGGTCAGAAAAACAAGGTAATAAATGCACAGTATCTTACAGGCCAAAGAAATGTAAATCCATGCAAAACCTTCTAGGGTCCTCTTGCAAAGAAAACACCCATAACTGGAATCAAATCTACACTAACAGAAAAATCAGGCTAAGGAGTCACAGGGCTCAAGACTAACATTTGAGTGCAGTGGCACCGGTGACAAAAAAAAAAAAAGATTTAACGACACAACTCCACTTCCTTCCACTGAAGAAAAAGTGAAGCCAAAATATCCCAGAAACAGTTGTTGCTGATTACGTGATTGGGAGCCCGAGTCTGTGCAGTAGCGATCCTGAGGTTGATTCTCCCAGTCCTGCGGAATCAATGGCAAGCACAGTTGTCAACTATCGTGTTACACCCTGTTTTTATAACATCAAATAACTAACTAAAACCAAACTTATGGGAAAAGGTCATGTCCATGTGACAAAAAACTACCTAAAATAACAGAAACCATTTTTTACATTCTAACCAGTTTTCTTGTGTCCCATTCGATTACATGGAGAGGACAGGGTTTATGACCCTATACTGCAGCCAGACACCAGGGGCGAAAATACTGTGAAAAATACAACTTGCAAAAATTTGGAATAATGATTATCTCTTAGTTAACTGGATCAATGTTAAAGCATTAAGGCTTTATAGACATAACAGTAAGACTTTCTGTAAAGCTGCTTTGAAACTATGTGCATTGTGAAAAGTACTATACAAAAGAAAATTTACTTGGCTTGATATAGGCCTATGTTTATCAATAAAACATGAAAAACATGAAAAATAAAAACATGAAAAAGTTGACAACTAGTGAAATGCTAGTTGACAAGCAAGTTGTTTTGAAGTTGAAGTCGAAGTGCACTGTTGCGATACAGAAATTGGCGCATGTGCACAGTGAAGCGTGTAAGTGGAGCAATTTTGAACATCGTTGAGACAGACCATCAACATGTTTCTTCTCACTATAGCCTTTTGGTAAAAGGCTGAAAAAGAAAGAAGGGCATATGAGATTAGAACAACACCAGGGTGAGTAAATAACTTAATTTTGACTGATTAATACTATTGATTGAATGGTTTAAAAAAGTAATTTAAGTCATTCGAAATGTTTACAAACATAAACATTATAAACATATAATATAATATGTTTATATTAGCTATATAGGCTATTTTAGTTCTCACTCCACAACAAATTCTTTAAATTTAACGGTATTCACAACAGGATATGAATGAAAAATCAAAACAAACATA
This sequence comes from Paracanthobrama guichenoti, assembly GCA_018749465.1. Classification (NCBI taxonomy): domain Eukaryota; kingdom Metazoa; phylum Chordata; class Actinopteri; order Cypriniformes; family Gobionidae; genus Paracanthobrama; species Paracanthobrama guichenoti. The sequence continues at coordinate 10,233 of JAGHMJ010002209.1, forward strand.
GAGCCAAAACAAATTAATTTAAAGCAAACCTGAAACAAAAACTGACATAGCCTACTTCTCTATTTAGTATGAATCAAAATCTTCCCATATTCGCAAAATATTCAGTTGCTAAACTATTATTTATTATGTAAACTGGGCTTTGTACTTCACTCGCATAAAAACGGCTTAGCATAACACCACAGGGCATGCTGAACGGCACAGATTGTACTAAGTATTATTTAAATTGAGCATTGTAACTTTTAATATGTTTGGCTAATTTTAATAATGAACAGGCTACGATGTCAGCAATGCTAGAAACTGATATGTTGTGGGTGTACAGGTGTGAGGTGTGAGGTGTCTGAGCAATCACTTTTTCCTTATAACAGTGGAAACAACTTAAAAAAACATTTACTTGTACACTTGCAATAAAAACAAAACATTGTTCTTTTGTAAAATAAAGAAAACAAACAGGATTCTGCCGTTTCGGTTTCTTTCTGTGAACTTGTTTGTGGAGAATGTCACAAAAAGAAACTGAAACTCATATACTACTTGTCACACAGTTTTTCTTTCATTTTATTAATCTGTTAATCTGTTAAGTGAAATATATATTTAGCATATTTATTCCTTTTATATGTATGATTTTAGTGATGCACCAACACTCTCTTTTTCCAGAACGAAGTTCGATCCCAATACTTTCATTTTTGTTACATGCCGATACTGAGTACCAATACCTGTATATTGCATTTGTAATTTTTTTAAATGTTGGGTAGAGAAACCACAAAAATATTAAATCGAGCACAGACCAGCAGCAGGAGTCAGAACTCATTAATTCACAAGAGTGAGGAGCTGACTGACAAGATGAGTAATGAATGTAAAAGCGCCTATTTAGGGTGAGATTGTACTGTTTTGTTGTTGTGTTTTCATTAAGAATTGGAGCTAATTTAAAAGCAAAAGTAAAATGTGCATGGCTGAACGGGCATTCATAGCGTTTTCAGTTCATTTCTATGGAAGCTCAACTTTGCTCCGCACCATTATGAAAGCCCGTGCGGACATGCACATTTTACTTTTGGTTTCAAATTAGTGATTTAAAGCTCCCCACCGATACGGTATTACGGTGTTGTCACTACACGACAATTAAAGGGGGTCATGAATTGAGAAATTAACTTTCCCTTGACCTTTTGATATATAAAAGGTCATGGTAATATAAGAATATCCTGTAAGTTTCAGAGCTGAAAACATCCTTGTTAGTCAAAGAAAAGCTTTTATTGACACCAGGCCCAGCAAATGATTGATCTCAGAATATGCCAGGCTGTGACGGCAGAGTGTGGTGAAACACCACCTCAACATAAGTTGAGCAACGCCTGATTCTGTAGCCCGCGCCACCGACTCGTGCCACTGACATGACACAGGCCTACGTGGATCTAATCCAGATCCAACTTCTAAGCAATAAACATGCCACATAAGCTTCATTCGGATTCCAATATTATGAATGCATGGATGAAGTTTTTTTTTTTTAATGAAGATCCAGCTCATGTGGGGAAGACATTGTGTGTTTGTTCCTTCATTTCTGATCACGGATTCGTTTGTAAACAAGAGACTGGATTTGCAGACAGGATGAGATTACATGAATGAATGAACTGCAACTGAGACACCTGACGTGGGTGTTTACTTCCCAAGTCTTCAGTGCGGCATGCCTATAAAATCAGAGCGTGCAGGAGAGAGCCTCAAAACCAGGATAGAAATAACCTATTACTTATTCATTATGATGTGTTTGAATGTAAAACCACGCAAACATCATAATTTGACCTCAGACAACAGTATAAAAAATAAAAAGCCAGTTCATGACACCTCACGGTCACATCCCTAGTAGGAGCTTCTGTTACTTTAACTGTTCATTCTATTGCTCTATCATATTTTATATTTAATTTAATAGCACAGTGAACATTTAAAGCTGCTCCAAAAGGGCTCAGTGCTAAGGAAAATTCTAAGTTTTGTTGGGCCAGTGGTTAGAACTTTTAGATGCCAGTGAAACATTACCATTTTCAGGTATAGAAATTTAATAAAGTAATCAAAATGTAAAATAACATTGTCTTCACTGTATAAATTAAATTAATCCTTACTAGCGCTCAAAAATGCTCACGCCACCCTATTTTGGGTACAAATATTTTTTTAAAATTTAAGTACAAATATGATAATCCATATATTTTTCTCTACTTAATAAGTGTTAAGTGTCTGCTTTCTAATTAATTATTGTTACAGGCTGTCTGCATGTTTCCCATGAAATAAAGTAAAATTATTATTTTAATTACTATATTATTATAATATTCTTAAATACTGCATTTTTATTTTTAATAATGAAAGTGTTATCACTATAGTAATAATTCTTAATTTTTATATTTTATTTAGTACTACTACTACTAATAATAATAATAATAATAATCATTATGGGGTTAAATTGAGTTGCCCTACAAGTAGGCACAACAAACCTGGTGTTCTTTATCCTTTTTGTGAATGTTAAATTGTAAATCGCAATTTTAACCAGAACGATTGAAATTTGATTTTTCCCTAAATCATGCAGCCCTAGTTACTCCTGACATCAGCATGTTGTTTTGTTGTTTTTACAGGGACCAGATGCCACTGATGAGTCAGCTGACTCAAACTTTCACATAAGTCTCTTCAAACTGTTCTCTGATGACAGGGTAAATGTGAAACACATCAATATTCATGATGATTTTAGCCTCCCCAAGATACAGCCTTTGTGACACAAAACATGTCTTACAAATTTTAAATCAATTCATTGTTTTATGTGAATTAGTGGGCGGGATGATTTTCACAAGCAAAAAATCTAGGCTACAAGATCCAGTTCTCAAAAGTCTTGTGAACAAATATTCAGTATGAGTTTTATGGCCTTATTTCAGTGACTTAAATATTTTTTTACAAACCATGCATAAGCTGCGTCATATTTTCAAAACTACAAACTTTTACATACATGCTGCTCACATATTATTGTAGCTTGCCTCACATTTATTGGAGTTTGTGCTGAATACAGTGCAGTCAGACTTTTGCCATGAAAATGTTATAAGTAACAGAAATTTCACAAATGTCAGGTCATGTCAAAACCTCCAGGGCCCAGAAAACACCTCAGACCCCGAGGGTTAAGATGAGAACTGGCCAACCTTTGATGCTTTCGGCTGCTCTCAGCATTTTCTCTAGTCCGCTGTTAGCTGCACAAGCATGAAGCTCAATTTAATGTTTCTCATATGCAACAGAAATGGCAGCGCTTATCAGTTATGGCACCAGTGTGACCTCTAACTAAATTCAGTCGCACCGGCAGGGAAAAAAGGTTGCAAAATGCAACCATTTAGTCGCAGTCTGGAGCCCTGACTCAGGTCCTGAACTGGCTCAAACGACCAAAGGCCACCTGCAATACAAGCCAGCAAGAAAGAAAAAAAAAGAAAGAAAATAGTTTCTTCATCTATTTGATTAATTAAAATTCACCCATAGCCTTCTGCCACAGATTACAGAAATTAAAAGAAATTGTGCTTTTTGTACCACAAGAAATTAAATTAATTGAGATTAGAGAGCAAACATGAAAGACAAATAGTTAACTGGGACAGTAAGAGACAGCAGTAGGAGTGGTGAAATGTCTGATAACAACTCCACCCAGACAACTCTATTCCAGATAGCTGCCAGGGTCACTACAAATGTTGATGTGACATAACATGACCTCAAAATGTGTACCTTCCTGCCTCTACACACCTCTCCTCTTGCTGGAAAGAATTTAAAGATTTCTTAGAAATCAAGTAAAACTAAATTAAAAGCAGCACCTAACTGGGGTTTTGTCACCATTTTTTCCAGGGAATATTGGTGGCTGACAGTGGCAGAGAAGCCTCATAACTACATCATTTATGATCGAATTTCATAATACCAAACCATCGTAACTCTTTAAACACTCGACTTACAGACACTAGGCCCTTATTCTGCAGATTTTAAGGCAGAAGTACATCATCAAATGACTAAAAGTCTCTCTACAGATATTAGTATTGACTTGGTATATCCAAATATTAAATGCAATAATATCTTGACATTTTCTGAAGAAAATATGAGTGGGGATATGAATATTAATCACTTGGCATAAACTGATTTTCTGACATCAAATGTGAGTGCCTACACACTAGAGTTTACGTGTGCTAAAAGAATGCTGTAAATTGATATCAATGGAATGGTAATTGATATCAAGAGTGAAAACGCAACTCTCTGCGGTCCAATTCACTTTATTTACATTTAGAACGGCTCCTCAAAACACCTCTGACAAATTCAGAAAAGGCCAATGGAATGTGGGCATGGAATTTGCATACACACTTCATTTTTGTTCTGAGGAGCAGAGACTGCATCACAACCCCTCAGTGACAGTTACAGTTCGTTCCCATACATCAGGGAATGAAGGTTACACTAGTAACCGAGACGCTTACTTTCTGTTGATCACTTTTGACATTGTGTTGAAATACTGACAATAGGGTTCCTATACTGAACTATACAACTTAAACTGCATCACAAGGCATGGCGGTGCAGATAAAGGCAAGCCTCTGTGAGCTAACAGCAAGTGCAGCTTCCTGGTAGACCTCTGAATTTCTCCCTCGTCCTGTCCAGGGACCAGACATGGGGCGAGATGGTGGGAGAATTGTAACATGCAAGAGAATGGAAGCTGCCCTGGCGATTCATATACACCACTGTCGCTGTGTTGTACATCAAGACTAACACATGCTTGCACTGAATCAATGATCGAAAACCCTCAGGGCTAATAGCATGGCCAAAAACTCAAAGCAGTTGGTGTGTCAGTGCAGTCGGGCCTATCCAGGGTCCCAGGCTGCGAGCCTGTTGCATACAGAATCCCAGCCCATTTCAAGGTGTCTGTTGTGACAACAACATGCCTGGACACTAAATAAACACTCCTGTCCATAGAAACGTAAGGTCTGACAAAGGGCTAAATAAATGGTGACAGATATGTGTGATGGCCACACGATGTGTGCCGCAGCACCATCCCCATCTCTGGATTCGAGCCTCAAGCCAATGCTGAAGTGGTCTATATGCATCAACCCCAGCGGCATGAAGCCACATGCATCAGGAACCTCTGAAAATACTTCAGTGGAACCGCTGTTTTGTGCTTGCACGGTCTTGAGAAAGACATGCTGTCATGACGATTGAATCCAACTAAATACCGAGAAGAGCATCTCAGGGAGAGCTTGCTCTTTTCCACAGACTGTAAAAAAAGATGGACGACACACCTTTACTCTCTTCCATTGGCGTGGGATCTGTGCAGTAGTGAGCGTGAAGTGGATGTCAAGGCACTACCCACACTCCCACAGAATCGGTTTGTACAGTTTACTGCAGAACAACTAATTATGTTGGTGTGAAATAAACAGTTATGGAAATCTAGAAAACGGTCAATCTCAGCTGTCAATCATGACGTACTGTGGACTACTGTTGTCATATGTCAAAATATCGATATTCCGATATGTATATCGATACTGAAATATCTGAAATGATTCCAATTAGAGGTCGACCGATTCATCGGTTTTGCAGATTAATTGGCACCGATAGCTGATTGTTGGAACAATCGGTTATCTGCAAAAATCCATACCAGTAGTTTTTCCGGTTCCATCCATTGCTGGAGCAGCTGAGAAGGGTGTGCTGTCATTACACAGTATGAGAGCTCTGAGAAGGGTCTGCTGGCATTATATAGCACAAGAGTGGCTAACTATCACTGACATTGTTTATACTGACACGTGTCAATGTCAGCGGTATGGAAGTATTTTAAAGTTTCAGATGAGGACACCAAAGTTGCAATGTGTAACATTTGTTCTACAAAAATCTCAAGAGGGGGTGCAGCTGAAAGAACATGAGGAAAGAACTTTTCGACAGCAGGTTTGATACACCACCTGAAATCACAACATCCAATTAAACACCGCAAAACAACATTGGTTAAAAGTACCCCAACTACATCACAAACACCTCGTGGCTAAGTACACTCTTTGAAAAGACTAAGAAATTTGCAGATGATAGTGCCAAAGCCCGTGGCATTACTGAGTGTGTATGGCAGTTACATTAAAATGTGCGTAGCACTGCACAACTGTGTTTCCTAAGGCTACATAGGCTTAAATGTTGTTTACAGTTTGAGTTTGGATTAAGTTCTATTGCTGTTTTTGCACTGTTGTTTTTCATTGTTTTGCACAGCAATTTAAAATGTAAGTAAAAAATTGTTTACATGCAGCAGCAGAATAGAGGCGCACTGCCATTCTGTGATTTTTGTGTGCAGTTATTCAGATAATTGTGGATCTTTTTGCACAACTGTTAAAAAACAATTTTATTTGATGGAACATAAAACTTGAAAAGAATAATATTATTTGGTATTATTATTTATATTTATTGTTAAAAATATTTTAGGTTTTGCTATGTAACTATTAATAAAAGTTTGATTATACCAGCGGTTCCTGAACTTTTTTTCCTGCGCACCTCCTTCTATGTCCCAACCGGGCTGGCGCACCCCCAATCCCCACTAAAAAAAAAAAAAAAAAGCAAAGCTTTGTTTTATCGCCATATAAAGACTCATGTTTAATCATGCGCAAATAACCAGAACATGCATGACAATAACAACATCAACAAAGTTTCAATATAATGCAACAAAGCTATGCACAAGCTTCCACTTTTAAGAGGACGAGTGACAGACACAGGCTCAGTAACAGAAAGCACAACCGTTTTCAGCTGCGTAAAAGAAACATTGCAGCAATAGGCCGCTAGGCCTATTAAATGACCGTGGAGCTAGCATCATCATCATCATCATAACACAACGGTTATGGAAATTAGAACAACAGTACATTGAATTAAATTGCAATGAAGTTACAAACGATCCACAACATTAAAGAGAATAAGCTCCGAAATAAATAAAATAAATAAAAACGAGGATCAATCTGAAACTTTTCAAGTGCTTTTGACTTAAATTGCCATGTTTCGTGTGAGATAATTGAGATAATAACAAATTATCTGTATGGCGGTATATGGCAGTTTGTGCATATACCGCCATACAGATAATATGCCGTATGCCCTCCTGCCAAAACCAACAGTACACCACATCCCTCATAAGCCCATCTGCTCCAGCCATTTCAAAACTGCTTATACCGCTTTTACAGTTTCCCCTCTTCCTTTCGTACACTTTGTCCTTTCTTTTTTTGTGTCACTCTACATTCTTTGAGTTTCTCTGATTGTTCACTTAGATATTTTTTCTGCTTTACCTCCTACACTCTCCATTTTATTTCTTTCTCTCTTTCTAGCATTCTCTTGCTTGTTCTTTCTGCTGGTGGCTGTTGGTTTGGTTCATCATAATGATACAGTTTGCTTCTCTCTCAACCTTAGCATTAGAGCATACCTGCTTAAACATTCCCAGATATTAGTAAACAAAAACACTGGGGAACAGAACACCTAATGTAAAATAGCATTAAAGCCTTCCAAACCTGATTACATAATTCAATAACGTATGACTACACTGTTCTATCCATCTACATTTCTTAAATTTTTCCATGGGGAAGAATTATCTGGTATTTGCCAAAGAACTGTAGGCTTGCCAGACCATTTCCCAATGGACAAACTTATCCCAGCCCACTCTCCTTCTGTTTCACTCCTATATTTGGATAAAAACCACCTGCTTTCATTTCCTCACTCTCGTGAAGCAAAACTGGGGCTAGGACACCCAGCAAAACAAAGTCGGATGACATTCCTTAAGATTCCAGAATTTCCAAACGCTGCCACAGCAGTGTATTAAAGTTCATAAACAAATATCCATTTGTATACGACTGTATATGTCCATTAGAGCTGAACGATTAATCGTATTTGCAATAATATCGCGATATGATAAAACACAATTTTTTAACCGCAAAAGGCTGAGATTGCACTCTGGTCGTGTGGCACATAAGAGTAAAGCAGTCAGCTCTGATGAAGCATTAACTTGGCAAGCTACGCTATGCAACAGAACAGTTTATGTTTAATCTATCTAATATTTTGTTGGTCATACTATACAATAGGGGTGGGAGAAAAGATTCTCTCTCTAACGATTCTGGGTCTATTATGAGCTTAGTTTTTTCAGGTGCGCTATGGCGCTGCGTGTAGAAACACTGTATTCAGGTGGCTTCCAATTCCTCACACCACTCACACCACTTGAACCTCACGTAAGATAATCTTTCATAAATTTCAGAAAGGTTGAAGCGAATTACAATCATTGCACAGGATATGCGCTATGAGTGTGAGAAATGCGCGCTACTGATGTTACTCTTGTAGTGCCCGAGCTGGCTCTGTTTGCTGGTATTTTCCTTACAAATGCTCTAAAAAGATTTGCTCTAAAGTTTATGTCGTTTGGAATGCAGTGGTATTATATATTAAAAATATGAAACTCACTGACAGAAGGCTTCTTTCAATTTCAAATACTGACATGCGCTTTGTAGAAGTCGTCATGTATGCATCTGTGAGACTCAGTGTACATGGTTAAATGTACTTATGATGCGAAATTAAACACAGACAGTTATGTCAAGACTTAAGGGATTAAGCAGACAAGACAGACCACATCTTATAATTCAAAAGAGATCTGTTCATTAGTGTGAATGTAGATCATAATAATCAAACAGCTGTAAAGATAAATGGAAAACGCTCAGATAGTCAGGCTACTATAAAACACTTTTTGTTTATTGCTTGTAATATGTTTTTTTGTTCCTCTTTATTATTTACTAGCTTTTATGTTTTGAAGCTATGTTAGTTTATATATTTAAAATTTTACCATGCAATTGTTTTAATACTTTTTTAATGTATTAATTATTTTTAAAAAAGTACTTACAATTACATATGTAATTAAATAAAAATAAAAAGATTTTAAGTTTTATGAATAAAATAAATGATAAGAAATAAAAGATCAAGAATAGTTTTGGAATCAGATTGTGAATTGTGACTTCAGAATCAGAATCGGATCCATACAATGATTTATTGTTTGTCTTTGTTGAATAATACAGAAGATAAAAAGCTTTTAAAAAATTAAATCGCAATATTGGTTTAAAAAAATGCAATTCGATTATTTTCCAAAATCGCTCAGCTTTAATGTCCTCACAACACAAAAATATTGAAAGGTGTGCCTATGTTCCCCATAGCTCCTCACCACACTAAGTTGACTCCAGGACGTCCGGATGGGTTTGTATTGGACCACAATGCCTTCATCTGGCTGAGGTTGTTTGGGCTCAGTGTCCTCATCAGAATCATTGTGCAGAGCTTTCTCTTGGTAATTCTGGTACAGAACTTTTCCTCTGAAACAACAAAACACATAGTAATTGTAAAAGACTGTGAAAACATTCCTAGAAAAGATCACCTGATGGCACAGTCTGAGCTACACATTTCACATATTTAACATACTATTTAACATACCGGTGACCAATTTGCACAGACATTAATCTATCTTCTGTGTTTCATCTCTAAAAAATTATAACATTTAAAATTAAAAGTTTCATTTCAATGCATTGGTTCATAGAAATTATTCTCTCAATTAGCATATCCAACACTAAAACTGCCTGATTAGCAGATATTGACAAGCCATTACAGGGCTGTGCAAAAAAAAAATTGGTCTGTGCTAGGGCTGGTCGGTATGACGATATATATATTACCATGGTATAAAATGTCTATCGTTAGTGACTATATTGTGTTTATCGTGTTATGTAAATATATAGCACTATTGACACTTCAAAGTGATGAAATGCATGAAAGAGAATATAAAGAGCAGGACATGCTTGATGTTAAAAAGAGTTGTATATCCTGAAAAGGAGCTCATGTTGACTGACACACTGCCATAAGTGCACACACAGAAAGCTGCCTCTTTCAGAAGGCGTCGCGAATTTGGGGCATGCTCGATGTTAAACAGTGTTATTAAGCATAATAAGCAGTGAGAAAGAACTCAGTGCTGTGCATGTGCTGACTCTCAGAATGCGACATAATTCAGTTCTCTTTCACATCTTATTGCGCCTTAATGGTCGAATACACACGCAATTATGTCAAAATGCCCAAAGCAATACAATACAATAGAAGAAAAATACAATTAAAATAAGCAGTTTAAGACTAATGCACGGACCTAATATAAATGACACATTGATACTTTTGACACTTTCTCAGTTGTTTACAACACATAACCAACTGTGGTTACGAGGATACTCCGAGACTGGCATTTTGACTTGCATTTGCACGTGTCCATTTAAGCTCAAAAGAAAGAGAACTGAATTTGGTGTTCACGTGCTGTCCGTAAGCACACAGAAAACAACGCGACAAGTCCGCTTGTGCAAATGTAATGACGGATCCGCACGGATCACAGATCAACTACGATCCCTATACCTGACATTGCACATCTTGCGATGTGACTACGCGAATGTGCACATCGCGATAATGATGCTAAAATTATATATCGTGCAGTTCAAGTGGTACCAGGAATAACCCTTCTAGAACCACAGCCAGGTTCCAAGCAGACCCATAGTTCCCATAGCTCCGACTGGGGTTGACATATTAAGCCCCCAGCTTGAGACAAAAGGTCCCTCCTGGCTGGAATCTCCCATGGAGGGCCTGCCAGGAGTGCTATGAGGTCTGAAAACTATACCCAGGCCGCCAGAAGGACCCTCTCTAGAACACCCAGGAGCAGAGCAATCGGGGGAAAGGCATACAGGTGCCACGCCTGTACCATGACATCCAGACCCAGCAGAGCTGTATGCATGGGGTAGAACAATAGCAGACAGTGGGTTGTCTCTTGAGACGCAAACAGATCCACTTCCACTTGGCCAAACTTCCTCCAGATTAACTCCACCATCTCGGGGGGAGTCTCCTTTCCCTGGGCCTCAGTCCCTGCCTCGACAGGATACCCCCACATTCTGGTCTCAATGGATACACATAGAAAGACTGAGAGACAACAGTTTGCCCTGAGACCAAGGAGGACCTGATGCGCCAGTCCAGGCAGAGGAGCGACCTCAGACCCCTCCTGTAATTTATGTATGAGACCACAAACGCATTGTCTGTTCAAATAAGAACATGATGGCCTCTGCAGTCTGGGAGGAATTCATGAGCATGAAATACAGCCAGCATCTCCAGGCAATTTATGTGCCATGAGAGATGATGCCCTCTCCCATACTGACATTTGCGATCCCAGCACCAGGCTGGGGATAAGAACTAAGGTTTCTTCCATATAGTCATGGAACAAAGGCATCTGTGCATTACCATGATCATACGAAATGGGTTTCCTCGTGAAAAAACCTTGTCCTAAGACTCAACACGAGCAGGAAACAAACGTGCCCATGTCAGAACGTAATTCCAAACTACCGAGAAACGTTATTTTCTGAAGAGGGATAGCACACTCTTCTTGAATTGAGCCTCAGCTCCAAGCACCTTCTGTGATCAAGAACGACATCTTGATGTCGAACTGCCATCTCTTGTGACTTGTTGCATTATATTGCATACCGGTAAATAAAGAGAAATACTACAAACATTATAAACACTATAAACATAGCTATAGGCTATTTTAGTTCCACTCACTTCACAACAAATCCTTTAAATTTAACAGGATTCAGAACAGAACAAGAATGAAAAATATAAGTAACTATAAACATGCCAAAACAAAATCATTTTAAACAAAACTGAAAGTAACCGGTGTTGGGCTCACATAGCCTAACTCTCTATTTCGAATCCAAAGGTTTCCATATTTGTGATATATTTGGATGCTAAACTGATATTTATTATAGGCTTTGTACTTCACTTGCGTTCCAATATCAACAGAAAAATCACCCTCTTCACATGCGCAAAAATGTGCTTGGAAACACCCCAGTGGAGCGTTGCTCGCACTGAACAGCACACACTATGGCCTCCATTGCCAAGAGGGACTGCAATTCCAACGCCCGGCCCTGCTTAGGGTCCACCGTAGTGCACTGCACACCTTTGAACTTCAGTGTTCGAAACCCGAACGTGATTCTGTACCCTTTTTCTACCGTGTGGAGAGCCCACAGAGATATATTTGGTAGAAGTTTCCATGCTTTTATATAATTCACTAGGGGGATCAGTCTCTCAAGAATGAACTCAAGAATGCAAGTACTGAGTTTGGTGCCCTGAAGTGGTTGACCGACAGGGAATGACCAAACACGATTTTCTAAAGGTGAACTCTGCAGGGCTGCAGCGACTTCAGGGGGACACTGTGATGTGGTGGGGAAACAACATCGATTTCCTGAGGGCTCTGTGGAGGTGTGTAATGCTGCCGCTCCCCCTCAAGTTTAAATTCTAGCAACTGCCTCCTCAGAACATGCCATATAGTACCAGGGTCTTCTTCTTTCTGTTTGTGGACATGATGTAATTACGCAAAGGTGAATGACCTCAAATTTCCTACAAAATTGGACTTGACAGCTCAAATTATATATACTTTTTATGTTTAATGTTGCAAATCGGTAGGGAGACGGTTTTGATGTCATATGCACTTGCTCAATAACTGATTTTTGTTATTTGTTTAAACCAAAAAAAGTTACATACTGCAGCTTTAAATATACAGCTAATAGGTGGCGGCAAGTCACTGCCTTTGTCAATAGCCCCTTTACACGCATAATTTTCTAATATGCGGTTGTGACGTTACCAGTAAATTACAATTATCTGCTATGAGTGAACAATGCATAAGATTACCTGTATGAGCATGTACAAGGTGAATATCAAATTTGCATTTGGGGAAAATAGCACAAGAGTGTGTGATATTGCATACACAGGACCACATATATTGAATTTTGGGGGCATTTTTGGCCCTACTTCTGGTTTTCTGTTTAATTTTCTGCTAAGAAACAACAGCAGCTCATGTTAAAGGGTTAGTTCACCCAAAAATGAAAATTAGCCCATGATTTACTCCCTAGGTGTATATGACATTCAAGAAATGCAACTGAAATGGTTGCACTGTAGAGCCCTGATTAAAGGGCCTATCATAGATAAAAACATTTCACCATGCATATCAAATGAAGAAGAGTTCACCTAGTCTCTGTTGAGTGTGCTCTATATAGCACACAGAAAGGTCTGGAGGAGGATGCGCCAATGCTTACCCTCACTGTCAAACGTCCGCTGGGTTGGGAGGCCTTTCTTCCGCTCCACATTCTGCAAAAAGCACAAGTGATTGATTAGTTGGGCTTGACAAATGAGATTTTGACATTGTTCATCATTTAAAAAAAAAAAAATCACAAATCTAACCTTTCATTGAAATAAAACAAGTGAAAGTATGGGGGAAATCACATTATTAAACAAATGTTTTTCTCTGATACATGTTGGCTACAATTATTGGCACCCTAGAATACTACACTCACAAAACTAGCCAATATTCAAATATCGCTCTTTTATTTAAAACAAAAACAACAAAAATTGTTTGCAAATGCAATTAAGTGGAAAAGCCAATAAACATGCAATGAGCATGAGATGCAGAAGGAATCTGAATTCAAATGGGAGCTTGTGGCCACCTCTTCTGACTCTTTCCCATCATCCTGTCTTCATAAAAGGAACAAACTGGTGGTTTTATTGGGCTGTTAGGTCCACTATCACAGTATGCTGTCATTGTTCATGATGCCCGCAAATTATAAAGGATGAACTTAAAGGGATAATTCTTCCCAAAAAGGAAAATTCTGTCTTTGGAACACAAATTAAGATATTTTTATGAAATCCGAGAGCTCTCTGATCCTCCATAGACAGCAATATAATTAACACTAAAATTGTCGAATAAAGTTGTTATTTTTGTTTGTTTTTGCTCACAAAAAGTATTCTCATCGCTTCATAAAATTAAGGACCACTGTAGTCACATAGACTATTTTCTGGGCCTTGAAAGTATTAATTATATTGCTGTCTATGAAGGGGCCTGAGAGCTCTTGGATTTCATCAAAATATCTAATTTGTGTTCAAGATGAACAAAGGTCTTACGGGTTTGGAAACGACATGAGGGTGAGTAATTAATGACAGAATTTTCATTTTGAGGAGAACTAACACTTTAAGTAATGCAAGCCTATTGTCACATGCAATCGTTGACTTCTTTGATCATAAATATGACCTTTGTCTTTGACCTAGTGCTGCCTGACAAAGTTAATTTGAGGGCAGTAGTCACAGACCTAAATACACATACACAAATATAAATACACATACAGTAAATAAATATAAAAATTGTAAATGAGCAATATGAAAATTATATACTATTTTGTCTAAATCAATAAAAAAACTAAACACTAAAATCAATTGTTTTAAATGTAATATGTTACCATATCATCACACTTAATGATGTTTTATTAACAAAGTTCAGGAGGAACTTTCAAATTTCCTATCCAATATATATATATATATAAAGCCGTCTCACCTACAGTATACACACTCTTCATTGAGCAATGAAAAACAATACAGCTATAATTACAAAACAATACACAGAATAAGATTTCCAAAAGTTTCAGGATACATCCACATTATGACCACAAAATAAGAAGAACACATTTGTGTAATTTTTACAATATTTAGTGTTCAACTCACTTTGCTCTTGGATGGATACGGGTTAGACTGTCTCTCTTCAGCGACTCCTTTCAGCGCAGGCTGGGACAGGCGTTTGGCCTTTGGGTCTAATGATGCAATGTCTACATCTACAACACTGACCATTGCCTGGCGGTACGATTTGGAGCGCTGGCCTCTTGTCAGTTGTCCTGAGTTCTCATCTCCATCCAGCTCATCATCCTTACTGGTGGAAAAAGAAGAAGTCTCAAACATGCTTCGCGGTCGGAAGGAACCTTTACCAGAGTCCATAAACTTTTGAGAGGGATTGCTGAAGCGTGTGTCGGAGACCAGACCCCTGGGGATGATCTGCTGGGTGCCCATCTTCTGCGCTGCAGGACTGTGGGTGCTCAGTGTTATTGGGGAAGGGGGCTGCTTGCCCTCCGAGCCCTGAGATGACCCTGAACTCTGCCGCTGCAACAGGATGCCCCCCGGCCTTTCAGTGGGGGAGGGGCTGCAGGGTGTTGGGGGGTCTGAAGGAAGGCTAAGGTTGGAGGAGATGGAGGGGATGCTGGAGGTGGAACTGTGAAGTGGGGAGCTGTGATGGCCGATGGGAGACCCAGAGACATCCTGCGATTGGCGTGAAAGCATTGAATTTTGAGGTGATATGTTTGAGGTGATAAGTTTTGGTGAAACTGTGTCTGGCGGTGGAGATGCATCACCAAAAACAATTTGATCCTTTTGGGAGGTGAGGGTGAACTGACTTGAGAGACGTTTGAGGGGCTCTGTTATGTCATGCCAAACACTGAGTCCATTCCCATTCTTTGTGGGCAACAATGGTGTTTTAGGGGAAGGAGTAGCCTCTGCATTCTTATCATCCGATTTAGTCAAGTTTGACAGAGAGAACCGGCCGTTAGATAAATATCCAATACTGATGCTCCGAACCACCCTAGTCTTCCTAGAGGGTTTGTTGAGAGTGTGTTTCAGCACTGTAGTGTTTGACGCAGT
The DNA here is from genome assembly GCA_018749465.1 of Paracanthobrama guichenoti. Lineage (NCBI taxonomy): Eukaryota > Metazoa > Chordata > Actinopteri > Cypriniformes > Gobionidae > Paracanthobrama > Paracanthobrama guichenoti. The sequence goes on from JAGHMJ010002209.1 coordinate 25,758, forward strand.
GGTGCTGATCTTCTCAGCAGGCTGGGTGAGAGTGAACATGCACTTATCATCCACAGGAAAGTCTGTCATAAGAACTCCATCTATTTGGTAACTGTGAGGTCTAGGCTTGGGCTTTTTGTCATTTTCGCTCCGTCTTTTCCAGAGAGGAGTGATATTGTTGTTGGAGAGATCCACTTCGTTGCCAAGATCCATACTGAGTCCACTCATATCACTCAGCAATCATTCTGACCCTTGTCTGAACCGAAAGAGAGAGGACAAAGTTTTATGAGTGGAAGTTGAACTGTGCCCTGAAAGTTACTGATTGTTTAATAATGGCAACCTAAAGAGATGGTTCACTCAAATAAATAAATGAATTAAAAATAAACATGCTTTTACTAACTCTCATATCGTACCAAACCTTTATGACTTACTTAGGAACAAAATTATATTTTCTTAGTCACTGTTCACTTTCACTGTATATTGGGAAAAGACGCATATGAATTGTAACTGAAACTGTCAATCTCTAAATTCGGCTTTTCACAGAAGAAATACAGTCATATAGTCTGGAAAAATTATAACAGTATTTTCACTTACGGGTGAAATATCCCTTTGAATTGTGCGCAAGTGCGGCTCAAATCCACGATTAAACATTTAACGTTACAGCTTTTTCAACAAGTTTTAACTACGGTAAATATTACAAACATTTATAAGTCTTGTGATTGATTATCTGTACACACGGTTCATCTCGCTTGTTAATAACCCTGTAATGCACAAAAGCAACACATTGCTCAAAAGGAAAACGTTACAAGATTTATACAAAATTAAAATAAAAGAAATGCAGCATACCTCTGTGTGAAGATTAACTATAACCCTGTTCTCTACTCCTGTTTTTTCAGCCCGTATGAACTATCATTCCATTGTGGCCGTTTTTCCTTCGAGAAATAAAAAAATAATATACTGTTCTCTAAACTCCAGAAAGTCTGCGTTGTTTTTCTGTCGTCACAAGGTGCGCTGTGCGTTTTTGCATTCGTGTGTTGTCAGATTGAGACTGTAGTAGCGCAGTAAGTGAAGGTTGAGCAGGGAGGGCACAAGAGTTCCCAAGTTCACGTGACGTCATGTGCTCGAGGATTGAGCTAGTGTGAGTGTCCCATAGTGTCGGCCTCAATGAGACGCTCAGAACTCTGAGAGAGGGGAATAAAATAGTAACAGAAAGTCTTAATAAACTAAAATTAATTGTTGTTTCTACTATTTTCATAAACTAATTCTGTGTGGTATTTAGTGATCAAATATAGAGATCATACCAAAATGTGGTGTGCATAACGGTGAATACGTAGCGCCATCATGTGGTGTTTAGCTATTTTTGCAATGTGTTCAAAGATTTAGGTGTTTGGCAGGCGGAATTGACAATGGTTTGACTATCCATAAATATAAATTGGATAGCTACGATTGTATTTTTGACTTGTCAGAATAATAATTCTGCAATTCAAGATTCAAGATTCAAAGATTCAAGATTCAAGAGTTTTATTTGTCACATACACAGTTATATACAGAATATACAACCGGCAGTGAAATGTAAACAGGTCCGCTCCATGGACAGTGCAAATTCACAGTTAAAAACACAAGGAAGAAATTATAATAGAAATAGGATATAAAAAAGTAATAATATATATATATATATATATATATATATATATATATATATATATATATATATATATATATATATATATATATGTCTATATCTGTAGAATTATAAATAATCAAGTCAAGAGAAAAAAAGGTAACAAATAAGGATAAAGTGGAATAAAATAATTGAAGTAGACTTTGCAGTGAGTAAACGTCTGGTTACGTATATAACCCTCGCTCCCTGAAGGAGGGAACGAGACGCACGCCGGAACTGACCGACGAATTGGGATCTGTTTTCAGAGACCAATCTGCTTCGAGTGTTTCTAAACGAGCCAATATCGATTGGCATGCGGTCCACGCCGCTGTCAAAGCGGTATAAATACGGAAGTGGAATACCGCATCCTCGCTTTCAACTGAGGAGCCGAAACAAGTGGCTCGGCCTTCAGCTGAAGCACAGCACCTGGCGACGGGACGACGTCTCCGCTCCTCCTTCAGGGAACGAGGGTTACATACGTAACCGAGACGTTCCCTTTCAGTCGGTCACGTTCGACGACGCCGGAACTGACCGACGCAATTGGGATCCCTACCAAAACGCCAGGATGCTGGCCCTTCCAGCGCCCTGCTTGAGCTCACTGGACCGCTCCTTCATTGGAGAGGAAGTCAGGGCTCCGGCAGGGAAGGACAGTCACTGCTGTTCCTGCAAGACCCACTCAGAGTGACTATTGATAACGCTGGGAAAGCGTGCCCGCTTGGGAACGGAACGCTGCGGAGGCCACGAGCCTCAACGGAGGGAGAGGTGGCAAATTACGCATAAGGACTAGCCTATCAGGGTAGTACAACATATGGCAGTCTCTGGGGTGGATCCAGCCTGATCCCAGGGGAAGAACACGCCAGAGAGCGACAGAGCGAGCTCTGTCAAGGGAAAGACACGGGGCTAGCCGAGTAGGGTAGCTGGTACCGTGGAGAACACACATATGGGGTTGCCGTCAGGGAACCGCTACATATGGAACCCAGCCTACACACACGTTCCACAAGCATACGGGTGCAGGCCTGGCGCCAGACGGCCGCGCAACGACTGACACCCGAAGGGGTGACGGAGGAGCTCGACAGGGTTCGCCATTTTCTGGGGAACACGACTGGAGATAAATAACGCACGCATCCGGCCCAGGGGGCGGGAATGGCGTCACAAGCCGACACTAGAACGGGCACTTCACGCTACTGGCCACTGGGGCGAGTACACGGAAGATACTGGCTCTACACGGAGGCTATAGAATCTAGCGAACGTGTTAGGTGTCGCCCAGCCCGCAGCTCTACATATATCTGTTAGCGAGGCGCCTGAGCCAGCGCCAGGAGGAGGCTACACTCCTAGTTGAGTGCGCCGCAACCCGAACGGGCAGGGCACGTCTTGGGACTGGTACGCCAAGACAATAGCATCCACTATCCAGTGGGCTAACCTCTGCTTGGAGACAGCCTTTCCCTTCTGCTGGCCTCCGTAACAGATGAAGAGCTGTTCTGAGGTCCTAAGGCTTCGAGTTCGGTCCACGTAGGCACGAGAGCGCGGACGGGACAGAGCAAAGCCAGGGCTGGGTCTGCCTCCTCGAAGGCAGCGCTTGCAGGTTCACCACCTGGTCCCGGAAAGGAGTGGTGGGAACCTTGGGCACGTATCCGGGCCGGGTCTCAGGACAACGTGAGAGTTACCTGGCCCGAATTCTAGGCACGATTCGTTGACCGAAAGTGCGTGCAGGTCCCCTACCCTCTTGATGGAGGCCAATGCAACCAAGAGTACTGTCTTCATGGACAGGATATTCAGCTCAATGGACTGCAGAGGCTCGAAGGGAGGGCTCTGGAGTGCTCTCAGCACCAGAGCTAAGTCCCAAGAGGGTACCGGGTTTGGACGAGGAGGATTCAGCCTCCTCGCACACTCTGAGGAACCTGACGACAGGTCGCGGCTTCCCTAAGGACTTACCACCAACTGCATCGTGATATGCCGCTATTGCCGCGACATACACTTTAAGGGTGGAGGAGACAGCCTTCGCTCCAACCCATCTTGCAGGAAGGAAAGCACGGCGCTAACCGAACACCTTCGGGGGTCTTCGCGGAGAGAAGAACACCACTCAACGAACAGGTTCCACTTCAATGCATAGAGGCGCCTCGTAGAGGGGGCTCTAGCGGAAGTGATGGTGTCCACCACTGCCTGTGGTAGACCACCTAGAACCTCCGCGCCCCGTCCAGGGACCAGACATGGAGTTTCCAGAGGTCTGGACGCGGGTGCCATAGTGCGCCCCGTCCCTGAGAAAGTAGGTCCTTCCTCAGAGGAATGGGCCAGGAGGTGCTGTCGCGAGGAGAGTTAGTTCGGAGAACCAGGTCGGTTGGGCCAGTAGGGCGCAACTAGCAAGACCTGCTCCTCGCCCTCCCTGACTTTGCACAGTGTCTGCGCGAGAAGGCTCACTGGGGACGCATACTTGCGTGAGACCCGGGGCCAGCTGTGTGCCAGTGCATCCGTGCGAGGGTGCCCCGGTCAGGGGAGTAATACAGCTGGCAATGGGTCGACTCTGGAGAGGCAAACAGGTCTACCTGTGCGGCTCCGAAGAGGCCCCATATCAGCTGGACCACCTGGGGATGGAGTCGCCACTCCCCCGGAGGTGTCGGCTGCCGTGAGAGCTCGTCGGCTGTCCGGTTGAGCGCACCTGGGATGTGAATGGCGCGAAGCGACCTCAGATGCTTCTGACTCCAAAGGAGGAGATGGCGGGCGAGCCGGAGCATGCAACGGGAGCGTAGACCACCCTGACGGTTGATGTACGCAACGGCCGCAGTGCTGTCCGTCGCGCGACCAGTGCGTGCTTGCCCTGTAGCGGCTTTTTAGGCGGCCCAAAGCAACGCGTACTGCCAGTAGCTCTAGGCAATTGATATGCCAATGCAGTTGGGGCCCCGCCCACAGACCCGAAACTGCATGCCCCGTTAACGTGGCCCCCAGCCGGTGGATGAGGCATCCGTGAAGACCACAGCATGCCTGGACACCTGTTCTAGGGCCACTCCCGCCCGTAGAAACGAAGGGTCCGCCCACGGGCTGAAGGTTTGGCGGCAGTAAGGGGTAACTGAGACCCGGTACTTGCCGCTCTGCCACGCCCATCTCGGGACTCGGCCGTGAAGCCAGTGCTGAAGCGGTCTCATATGTAGCAATCCGAGCGGCGTTACGCGGCTGCAGATGCCATATGCCCCAGGAGCCTCTGAAAGAACTTCAGTGGGACCGCTGTCCTGCCTTTGAACGTATTCAAGCAGTTCAGCACTGATCGAACTCGCTCCTCGGTGAGGCGCGCAGTTCGATTGACCAATCCAGCTCCATACCGAGATAAGAGATCCTCTGTGTGGGACAGAGTTTGCTCTTCTCTCGGTTGACCCGGAGGCCCAACAGGCTGAGGTGACGGAGCACCAGGTCCCTGTGTTCGCACAACTGCTCTCTGGACTGGGCGAGTATGAGCCAGTCGCCGAGGTAGTTGAGAATCCGAACGCCGCGTTCTCTGAGCGGAACAATGGCTGCCTCCGTGACTTTCGTGAAGACACGGGTGACAGGGACAGCCGAAGGGCAGGACTTTGTACTGATATGCCCTCTCCTCGAACGCAAAGCGTAGGAACGGTCTGTGTCTCGGGAGAATGGAGACATGAAAGTACGCGCCCTTCAGGTCGATCGCTGCGAACCAATCTTGGGGACGGATGCATTCGAAAATGCGTTTCTGCGTCAACATTCTGAACGGGAGCTTGTGTAGGGCCCGATTCAGGACACGCAGGTCCAAGATTGGTCTCAACCCACCCCCTTTCTTGGGTACAATGAAGTAAGGGCTGTAGAACCCTGACTTCATATCGGCTGGAGGAACGGCTCGATCGCGCCTTCGCCAGTAGGGCTTCGATTTCTAACCGCAAGACATGGGCATCGCAGCTCCGCACAGAGGTGAAGAGGATGCCCTTGAACTTGGGAGGCCGGGCGAGCGAATTGAATCGCGTAGCCGAGTCTGATGGTACGGATGAGCCAGCGAGACGGCCTGGGGAGCTCTAGCCAGGCCCCCAGGAACCGGACAAGCGGGACCATCGGCACCACAGACGCACTCCGGATGGGGCAGCGAGGTGGGAGACTCAGACCCGACTCGGGAGGCCCGGAAGGCGGCCCGAGTGTTGTCTGAGCCTCCCAGGTGGGGCAGAGAGTGGGTGAGAAGGCTTGGTTGCGCCCTCGGTGCCCACTCTGCTGCCCCTGCCTGGGAAGGCAGGAGGGAGGAGTACTCAAGTTCGACCCGGGAGGCCCGGAGGCGGCCCGGAAAATCGACTGAGCACTCCTGGGTTGGACAGAGTGCGGGTGAGAAGGCCTGGAGGCGTCCTCGGTGCCCACACTGCTGCCCACTGGCGAAAGGGGGGAGGCGAGGAGTGGCAAGGCCCGGGCGTCGTGACACTGCCCGCCTGGGCCTCCTGGAGCCCAGGGAGGAGGAAACCGCTCTCTTAGTGAGTATGTGGGTACCGCTAGTCTCCGAAGAGCCAGCGGCAGGGGTGTTGTGTGTGTGTGTAGACCCCCCGGTCCTCCTCCCAGGGGGGTGGGGAGAGGTGCGGACACCACCTCCCGTCGAGCAGTCCCTCTCATCCCTGGGCTGCCCGTCTCAGGGCCGCTTGCCCCTACGCTTGGGAGTGCTCTCAGCACCAGAGCTAAGTCCCAAGAGGGTACCGGGTTTGGACGAGGAGGATTCAGCCTCCTCGCACCCCTGAGGAACCTGACGATCAGGTCGTGCTTCCCTAAGGACTTACCACCAACTGCATCGTGATATGCCGCTATTGCCGCGACATACACTTTAAGGGTGGAGGAGACAGCCTTCGCTCCAACCCATCTTGCAGGAAGGAAAGCACGGCGCTAACCGAACACCTTCGGGGTCTTCGCAAGCAGAAGAACACCACTCAACGAACAGGTTCCACTTCAATGCATAGAGGCGCTCGTAGAGGGGGCTCTAGCGGAAGTGATGGTGTCCACCACTGCCTGTGGTAGACCACCTAGAACCTCCGCGTCCGCCCAGGGACCAGACATGGAGTTTCCAGAGGTCTGGACGCGGGTGCCATAGTGCGCCCGCCCCTGAGAAAGCAGGTCCTTCCTCAGAGGAATGGGCCAGGAGGTGCTGTCGCGAGGAGAGTTAGTTCGGAGAACCAGGTCCGGTTGGGCCAGTAGGGCGCAACTAGCAAGACCTGCTCCTCGTCCTCCCTGACTTTGCACAGTGTCTGCGCGAGAAGGCTCACTGGGGGAACGATACTTGCGTAGACCCGGGGCCAGCTGTGTGCCAGTGCATCCGTGCGAGTGCCCCGGTCAGGAGTAATACAGCTGGCAATGGGTCGACTCTGGAGAGGCAAACAGGTCTACCTGTGCGGCTCGAAGAGGCCCCATATCAGCTGGACCACCTGGGGATGGAGTCGCCACTCCCGGAGGTGTCGGCTGCCGTGAGAGCTCGTCGGCTGTCCGGTTGAGCGCACCTGGGATGTGAATGGCGCGGCGACCTCAGATGCTTCTGACTCCAAAGGAGGAGATGGCGGGCGAGCCGGAGCATGCAACGGAGCGTAGACCACCCTGACGGTTGATGTACGCAACGGCCGCAGTGCTGTCCGTCGGCGGACCAGCACGTGCTTGCCCTGTAGCGGCTTTTAGGCGGCCCAAAGCAAGACGTACTGCCAGTAGCTCTAGGCAATTGATATGCCAATGCAGTTGGGGCCCCGCCCACAGACCAAACTGCATGCCCGTTGTAACGTGGCCCCCAGCCGGTGGATGAGGCATCCGTGAAGACCACAGCATGCCTGGACACCTGTTCTAGGCCACTCCCGCCCGTAGAAAGCGGCGGTCCGCCCACGGGCTGAAGGTTTGGCGGCAGTAAGGGGTAACTGAGACCCGGTACTTGCCGCTCTGCCACGCCCATCTCGGGACTCGGCCGTGAAGCCAGTGCTGAAGCGGTCTCATATGTAGCAATCCGAGCGGCGTTACCGCGGCTGCAGATGCCATATGCCCCAGGAGCCTCTGAAAGAACTTCAGTGGGACCGCTGTCCTGCCTTTGAACGTATTCAAGCAGTTCAGCACTGATCGAACTTCGCTCCTCTGTGAGGCGCAGTTCGATTGACCGAATCCAGCTCCATACCGAGATAAGAGATCCTCTGTGTGGGACAGAGTTTGCTCTTCTCTCGGTTGACCCGGAGGCCCAACAGGCTGAGGTGACGGAGCACCAGGTCCCTGTGTTCGCACAACTGCTCTCTGGACTGGGCGAGTATGAGCCAGTCGTCGAGGTAGTTGAGAATCCGAACGCCGCGTTCTCTGAGCGAACAATGGCTGCCTCCGTGACTTTCGTGAAGACACGGGTGACAGGGACAGCCCGAAGGGCAGGACTTTGTACTGATATGCCCTCTCTCTCGAGCGCAGCGTAGGAACGGTCTGTGTCTCGGGAGAATGGAGACATGAAAGTATCGCGCGTCCTTCAGGTCGATCGCTGCGAACCAATCTTGGGGACGGATGCATTGAAAATGCGTTTCTGCGTCAACATTCTGAACGGGAGCTTGTGTAGGGCCCGATTCAGGACACGCAGGTCCAAGATTGGTCTCAACCCACCCCCTTTCTTGGGTACAATGAAGTAAGGGCTGTAGAACCCTGACTTCATATCGGCTGGAGGAACTGCTCGATCGCGCCCCTTCGCCAGTAGGGCTTCGATTTCTAACCGCAAGACATGGGCATCGCAGCTCCGCACAGAGGTGAAGAGGATGCCCTTGAACTTGGGAGGCCGGCGAGCGAATTGAATCGCAGAGCCGAGTCTGATGGAACGGATGAGCCAGCGAGACGGCCTGGGGAGCTCTAGCCAGGCCCCCAGGAACCGGACAAGCGGGACCATCGGCACCACAGACGTACCCGGGATGGGGCAGCGAGGTGGGAGACTCAGACCCGACTCGGGAGGCCCGAAGGCGGCCCGGAGTGTTGTCTGAGCCTCCCCAGGTGGGGCAGAGAGTGGGTGAGAAGGCTTGGTTGCGTCCTCGGTGCCCACTCTGCTGCCCCTGCCTGGGGAAGGCAGGAGGAGGAGTACTCAAGTTCGACCCGGGAGGCCCGGAGGCGGCCCGGAAAATCGACTGAGCACTCCTGGGTTGGACAGAGTGCGGGTGAGAAGGCCTGGAGGCGTCCTCGGTGCCCACACTGCTGCCCACTGGCGAAAGGAGGGGAGGCGAGGAGTGGCAAGGCCCGGGGGCGTCGCACACTGCCCGCCTGGGCCTCCTGGAGCCCAGGGAGGGAGGAAACCGCTCTCTTAGTGAGTATGTGGGTACCGCTAGTCTCCGAAGAGCCAGCGGCAGGGGTGTTGTGTGTGTGTGTAGACCCCCCGGTCCTCCTCCCAGGGGGTGGGAGAGGTGCGGACACCACCTCCCGTCGAGCAGTCCCTCTCATCCCTGGGCTGCCCGTCTCAGGGCCGCTTGCCCCTACGCTTGCCGGCAGGCTTAGCGGAGCCCTGAGCGGGTTGGGCGCCCCCCTTTCGTCCGGCGCCCTGCTGCCCGGGTGGAGGCTGCTGCTTGGGCTTAGCAGGGGCGGAGGCGGACGCAGGGGGACGCCCTCGGCGACGAGCAGGCGGAGGCGCTGCAGCCGACGACTGGGTGGAGGCAGCAGCAGGTCGTCGGGGCAGGATATTTTTGATCGCCTCTGTCTGCTTCTGGGCCATCGAGAACTGCTGGGCGAAGTTCTCGATGGCGTCACCGAAGAGGCCGGCCTGGCAGACAGGGGCGTTGAGGAACCGCACCTTGTCAGTATCACGCATGTCTGCCAGGTTCAGCCACAGGTGGCGTTCCTGGACCACTAAGGTGGACATCGCCCGACCCAGGGAGCGCGCGGTGACTTTTCGCGCCCTGAGGGCGAGGTCCGTCGCGCGCGCAGTTCCTGCATAACGCCTGGGTCAGAACTACCCTCGTGCAGTTCCTAAGCGCCTTGGCTTGGTAAACCTGCAGGAGCGCCATGGCATGCAAAGCCGACGCGGCTCTCCGCAGGCTGTGTAAGCCTTGCCCGGCCAGCGCGGACGAGAACTTACACGCCCGGGAGGGGAGACGGGTTACCCCGCCAGTCGGTGACGGTCTTGGGACACAGTTGCATCGCGACCGACCGCTCGACTGGGGGATCCCCACGTAGCCCTTAGCCGCGCCGCCATCGAGGGTAGTGAGGATGGAGGAACCAGTCGATCGATGTCTGGCGCTGAAGGGCGCCAGCCATGACCTCGTGAGTTCCTGATGCACCTCCGGGAAGAATGGAACCGGGCGGGCGCTGAGAACCAGCACGGGCCGCTCCGAAACCAATCATCCAGCCGCGAGGGCTCGGGACACGGTGGAGGGTTCCACTCGAGCCCGACCCGCGCGGCGGCCGGGAAAGCATAGCCGTGAGCTCTGGATCAGGCTCGGGCAATGCTACCACACCCGAAGGGCAACGCAGCCAGTCTTCATCTCCAGAGTCCATTAGCTCGCCCCCGATGCAGCAATCGACATCATGTCCCCAGCCGGAGCCCCAAAGGTAACGGCCGGTCCCCATGGGAGGGACCAGGACGCTCCTCTGGAAGCTCCACCGGCGCAGGAGGGGGAGGGTCCCGAGGGGCTTGGTGTCCCGTCGGGGTGCCCTCACAGTTACCCTCAGGTCTCCACCAAAGGCATCAGCCAAAGTAGCAGCCCTCTGCTTTGCAGCGGGAGGACCACTAGATCGGGGATGCGCAATGGGACTCCACCCTTTTCAGGTAATCGAGCCCAGACCGTAGGATCTGCGATGGTCATGTTCCCGCAGTGGGAACATGAGTCATTCACAAAAGCTGCCTCAGCGTGCTGAACGCCCAAACACGTGAGGCAACGATCGTGACCGTCAACTGGGGACAGGAAGCGACTGCATCCAGAAACACACGGTTTGAATGACATCTTGGAGATGCAGGGTCAAACCGTGTTTTGCTCTTTAGAGGGGAAAGAAAGCTCTAATAGTGCTGAAGCACACAGGGGAGATGGCCGCGCTCACAGCAGTTCAAAGGTGCAAGCCTGCTGTGAGCACTCAGAGGACGCCCAGGCAGGCTGAGAACAGCTGATCCTCTCGAGAAGCGACCACCCGCTGAATCGCGCCGTCACGCCCGCACCCGGAAGTCGAGCGATCCTTCCCGACTCGTCTTTTTGAAAGAACACTCTTCGCAAGGTACCCAGCGTTAGACTAACAACAGGGTTCGCCCAAGTAAAAAGCGAGGATGCGGTATTCCACTTCAGATTTATACCCGCGACAGCGGGCGGAGCGTGGACCGCATGCCAATCGATATTGGCTCGTTTAGAAACACTCAAGCAGATTGGTCTCTGAAAACAGATCCCAATTCGTCGGTCAGTTCCGACGTACGTCGAACGTGACCGACTGAAAGGGAACTGTAGACTTATAAATATGTGGTTAACAAATGTATAAAGAGTATAATGTGCAAACAGGTTTATGACAGGTTGTTACACAGTAACAACGAGAACAGAAAGTGCAGTGCAATGTCAGTGTATCGATGTTTATCCTGAAGTGAAGTCACGTGATGTTAAGTGACTGAGTTCAGGAGTCTGATGGCCTGGGGGAAGAAGCTCCTCCTGAGTCTCTCAGTTTTGGCCATCAGGCTTCGGAAGCGCTTACCAGATGGTAGCAGCGTGAAATGAGGGTTTGCAGGGTGATTAGAGTCCTTGATGATCTTGGTAGCTCTACCTTTGCAGCGTTTGGTGTAGACGTCCTGCAGAGACGGGAGAGCTGACCCTGAGATACGCTCGGATAAGCGCACTACTCTTTGCAGGGCTTTGCGGTCATGACTGGTGCTGTTCCCATACCACGCTGTGATGCACTGAGTAAAAGAGTTAAATTCTAATTAGACTGGTAAGAAATATTATTCACGCTATCTCTGAATACAGTACTTTATGACTAGTCTAAATATTATTTAAGATATCTGTAATGCCATCGCACGCCGTTGTAGTATGGCAAGCCATTTTAGCATATAAAACTATGGTTTGACTATCCATAAATATATTTTGGATAGTTACAATTGAATTTTGACTAGTCATAATTATAATTTGACTAAATACCGTATATACCCGAATATAAGACGACCCTGAATATAAGATGACCCCCCCATTTTCCAGACTTATTTTTTGGGGGGGAAAAAGGTGCTCGCCACCTCCGAACATTGCATTCTGTGACAAATTTTTTGCCAGCTTTGCAATTATTAGATGATTCTGCCTCATTCACGACCATAAGTTTAAAGTTAGTATCATAACTGTTTCGACGGTGTTGGTTTATTTGACCAACTTTTGAAGCTCTTTTCTCAAAATGAACTCTTGACTTCTCAAATTCATTCTTTAATTCATAACACTGTCACTAATTACGTAGCCTATCGTGTTGGCGCCCTCTACTGTTTTCCCCTGCTTTCTCCCTTTCCCCCGTGATTTTGTCTATATCGCGAATATAAGACGACCCCCCATTTTTCAGCCTATTTTTAGGACACAAACCTAGTCTTATATTCGGGTATATACGGTACATTTCTCTAAATACATTCTGACATTTAAGATATCTGTAATGACGTCATAGATCTTCAATTGACGCGTCACACATACACAAAGGTAGAGATAGCTCTAATTCAGTTTGACAAGTCACAATTATATTTTAATATAGGTTATCTGAACTGTACCTGCTCCTAGTTGAATCTGCTGTTGTGTGACATGAGACTGAGACTCTTTGCACAAACGCTGCTTACATATTTCCAGTAGAATCTCAGCCAGAGACTTCACTTTTGTATAGCGCTAAGTGTACTAGTGGTAGAGCTCTTTCCTGATGTACAGTATTCCAAACAAAAATTATTATGCAAGTATTTTCTAGATAAGTATTGTTATAAATATAAAAATATAACATGTCATTCTATTGCTTCCTGAAAGTTTAAATATTAAGAGAGTGCTTCAAGCTCGGTATTTTGGCCAAAACTCCAGAGTACTCCCCGTTTTCTGGTTAGGAAAGTAACCAAGTGAGTGTGAGGAGACGAGGTGGTGGAGGGATGCTGAAAACTGTTGAGGAAGATAAGTTAGTTGACTGTGTATATTTATATAGGCCTCCACTCATGCTGATTGGGTAGACTTGTTGTTACGGATTGCTGACTGCTGGTTGGAATGACGTGATGATTGCATAGATCATTTGAACGTGTTCCTCCCGAACTTTGTTAATAAAATGTAATAATTTATCAGCACTTCAGGGTAATATTCCAGAAAGCAGGTTATGTGACATACCCGGGTATGTTTAAGAGTAAGTAAGCAGATAACTTTCAGGGTATAGAATTTACCAATTAACAAAATCTCCAGTCTTTCACATGGATCTCAAAGATCATGTTTAATTGTGAGTGTGAAGTGGGGCCGGGTAGCTAGCTTCATTTGTGACAGTTGTGAACGTTTTGTTTTCTGTCTGTTTAACCTTTTTTAGATTGTCTGTTTTTAAAAGTTTCGCTAATGTTATGTTAATACAGTATGTTTGATTTAGAACTATAAATGTCACATTTTTGCATGTTTTTCAGTTTCTGATAAGGATCAGGTGACAGGAGAGATCAGTGTGAGGGCGACTTGTTGCCGATCTATAAAGAAGACAGAGAAGCCACATAGTTTGAGAGTAGGCAGACAAAACTAGAGAACTGAAGGATAGATTTATTGATCTTAAAAAAAAAAAAACATTTTCTAGTTATTTTAATTACATTTCTATTAATTTCTACAGTACATGTTGAGAATTTCAGGCATGAAAAGTCTATACAGTAAATGTTTAGCACTTGAAAAGTAAAGAGTCAGTTTGTCATGTTTATGCATATATCCTATCATTTGGGATTCCTTTATTTGATTATTTTGTCATTGTTTATAAATTGTGCTGAAAGACTCCAGGGGTATTCCAGAAAGCAGGTTATGTATACCCAGGTATGTTTAAGAGTAAGTTAGTGGATAACTTCAACTTTCGGTTCAAAAACTGAGGTAACTTTCAGGGCATGTAAGTAACCATGGCAACTCACTCTCTGAACATAGCCTGGTTATGAGCAGGTTATGTTCCAGGGTTAGTTTGCTTAAGAGGTATTCAGATTTGTTTTATATAATTAATATAGTTATATTAATATAACCAAATTTGTTATATAGTTACAGTTATATAATATACAATATTATATATTAATTCTAAAGAATTTGAATAAAAATGAATAACAAAATTAGTTTAAATTTTGGTTCAATTCAAATATATTTATTATTTATTTTATTGTCATCTCACACATGGATCTGCATTCAATTAATTAGCATCAAACAATATAATCCTTATTCTCAGTGAATAAAGATTACTTATTAAACAAAGACATTGAAAAAATTATTGCATAACCACCAAATAGGTGGATGTGCACTAAGTAGGTTATGTAACTAAGAAGAGGAAGTAGAATGGCGCGCAAGGTTTGGCTTAATCAACCGAGAGTTCAAGGTATATGTGACCGTAAGTTAACCTTGCTTTCTGGAATACCCCCCAGCCCTGTCATATTTTCCCAGTGTAGATGTTCCTGTGTTGCTGGCACAGCACTGTATAACCACATTTTTGCACTGCTGTACCAAACAGCACACTACTCTCAGCTTGGCATCGATGCAGTTCCTCCAGTTCACAGCTGTACTGAAACTGAGCAGAGAACAAACCCAGAACGATGGTAAGTTTAAGTGAATTTTCCAAAGATTTTAAGAAAAAGATAAATGATTATTGCTTTCCTAACCCTGTTCTTTGAGGCACACAAACAGTATGTTTTAAATCTGACTCATCTGCTCTTTAATAGACCAAGACCTAAAATATGTCAGATTAGTGAGATGTCAAAGACATTTTATTGTTGGTGGGCCTCCAGGGACAGGTCTGGCAAACACTCATCCTAAAGTGACTTTCACTTATACTGACAAGTATATGTGAAAGTTATTCCTAGGGAGTCCGGCCAGGTCCTGTCAGTGGTTCTATCTGCACAACCTAAAGAGAGGAAACTTGCTGAAGGCTTAAGGTGCATACAGCAATCAATTACAAATGTAATGTCGAAGTATAAAATGAGATTGTTTACCATGTAAAAAACATCAAAACCATTTAACGGTAAAAATTAATTGATGTTCAACAAATAAACAACAGACATAATACAGATGAACAAATGATAAAGCTCGGACTGCTGAATATTCGATCCCTTTCCCCCAAAGCACTTATTGTTAATGATATGATTACAGATAATAATCTAGATGTGCTGTGTCTGGCAGAAACCTGGCTAAAACCTGACGACTACATTACTTTAAATGAGTCCACCCCCCAAGATTATTGTTATAAACATGAGCCGCATCTGAAAGGCAAAGGGGGAGGGGTTGCTGTAATTTATAATAATATCTTCAGTATTACTCAGAAGTCTAGTTTCAAATATAATTCCTTTGACGTTTGTGTGCTTCATGTAACATTATGTAGTGTAACTGATAAATCCCATTTGACATTTGTGCATACAGACTTTACCAAAGAATTTGCTGATTTTCTATCAGAGTTAGTACTGGCTGCAGATAAAGTACTAATTGTTGGTGATTTTAATATCCATGTAGACAATGAAAAAGACGCATTGAGATTGGCATTTAGAGACATTCTAAACTCTATTGGATTTAGGCAACACGTGTCAGGACCCACTCATCGCCATAATCATATATTAGACCTAATATCGTCACATGGTATAAATGTTGATACCGTTGAAATTCTGCAGCAGAGCGATGACATCTCAGATCATTATCTAGTATCATGTATACTTAATTTAGCAAAGGCTGTAAAGCCACCCCCTCGCTTCAAATATGGCAGGACTATCACTGCTGCGACTAAAGATTGCTTTGTAAATAATCTTCCTCATCAGTTTCATCTCCTTAGCATCCCAGATAGCATAGAGGAACTCGATGTTGCAACAGAAACTACTGACTCTCTCTTTTCCAGCACTTTAGACACAGTTGCTCCCCTGCGCTTAAAGAAGATTAAAGAAAATAGTCCAATGCTGTGGTACAACAAGCACACCTGGGCCCCACCTTAAACATCAGCCAGAAAAATGGAGCGCAGCTGGAAGAAAACAAAACTGGAAGTTTTTCGTATTTCATGGAAAGAGAGCATGATTGCATACAGAAAGGCTGTAAAAACTGCTAGATTCTCTTAGAAGAAAACAAACACAACCCTAGGTATTTATTCAATACAGTGGCTAAATTAACCAAAAATAAAACTTCAACTTCTGATGTTTGTAAACAGCACAGCAGTAATGACTTTATGAACTTCTTTACGTGCAAGATTGATAATATTAGGAAAAAATGATAACCAATTATAACTACTACAATATCGCAACACACAGTGCATTGTAGTGTCACTGAGGAACAATTCCACTCATTCACTGCTATAGGAGAGGAAGAATTGGCTCATTAAATCTATACTGACTAAACTACTAAAAGAGATGCTTCCAGAGGTCATAGATCCTCTTCTTAATATCATTAATTAATCCTTGTCACTAAGATATGTACCGAAAACTTTTAAGTTGGCTATTATTAAACCACTTATTAAAAAAACGCAACTTGATCCTACAGAATTAGTCAATTACAGGCCAATCTCAAATCTACCCTTTCTGTCAAAAGAAAAGGCAGTGTCCTCTGACGAGTGACACCAGTGAAGGAGGAGAGAGGACCAGGCCTGGATTTTATGTTGTGTTTTGTTTATGTTATATTTTGTGTGTAGCGTGGCAGTCGTCCGTGAGGGGCTGCCCGCGTTATTTTCGTTTTGTTTATTTATTTTAAGTTTAAGTCTTTTAAATGTTCGCCAGTTCCCGCCTCCTTCTTCCCATACAAACAAACTACGTTACATAATATATATATATATATATATATATATATATATATATATATATATATATATATATATATATATATATATATATATATATAGCGACAGTGGATTTCAGAATCCACACCCTTCGTTGTACATAGCAAAAGTCACTGGCAGTAACTTTGGAAACAGCACACAAGATTGAGCATGCCATTAAAGACCAGAGCGCATCGCTGGATTGGCACTCCATTAGAGAAGGCTAACAATTAATTTTTTTATCTCTACCTGCCAGAATCCCTAGAATTATATAAAAAAGTTGTTTAACATTGTAAGAAAGTTATTTATTTGCATATTTGTATCAAAGTTATTTATATTTTTACATTACAGTGTTGTTAAAGCAATGTTTCATAAAGTTATTTGTTTATGGATAACTGTTAAAGTTGTTTTCATGTACATGTTTACATTTAACTATATATTTACATTACATCCTCTTCAAATAAATCAAAGTTAATCCATCCCCTACAGCAAGTGCTTTGTCTAGTCTTTAATCCTTTGCCCCAAAATTAGCTGGGTGTGCACTCATACTGTGAGCTTACCATGTGAGACCACTGTGATATCACTGTGATAGTGTTGAGAAAAAGGAAGGAGAAAGTGACCGATATTTGAACCGCCTCCTCTCGACCTGAATTCCCAATCTGAATTCCCAATCAGCTCACATATCACTCACAGTATCACAGTATGAGAATGGTGGGATGTCACTGTGATCATCACTTGATCTCATGTTTTGACTGGGCAAAGTCCCCATGAAGTCAAAATGAAATAAAAAATTTTAGTATGAATATGTTAGCCTTACTGTTATCTATATGGTAGTGTGCTCCAAAACAATGACAAAACTTGAATTTGGAAGATATAAGCATTCAAACCTTACAGTCTCTCACTTCGCCAATATGAATCAATGATTTTGACATCCATATTTAACACATAATAAAGTAAAATATCTAGCTTCTGACGGACCGCCATCTGTATTAAACTTACGAAAAAAGCATAACTGACGTGACAATGACATCAGATGTAGTGTAAGCATTTTGAACTGTGAGAGGCATTACACTTTCTTCGTAAGTTGAAAACAGAAGGCGGTCTGCCGGAAGCTAGATATTTTACTTTATAACGTGTTAAATATGGATATTTTTCTTACAAAATCCCATCAATTCGCTTCAGAAGGCCTTTATTACTTTTATAATGGATGGATAGACTTTTTTGTTCTTCAAATTTTGGACAGCCATTCACTGCCATCATAAAGCTTAGAAGAGCCAGGACATTTTTTAACATAACTCAGATTGTATTCATCTGAAAGAAAAATGTCATATACTTAGGATGGCTTGAGGGTGAGTAAATCATGGAATAATTTTCATTTTTGGGTGAACTTTCCCTTTAATTGTGTGTGATGGGGTTGAGTTGTTAAGCTTGACAGAACCCTGCCTGACTATAATAGGCTACACCTCAGAAATATGAATAAAAATATGATATGACTTACCTTCTTCTGCACCATGCTGTTGAAGAGATGTGAATGATGTTGCATATGGGTGGAGTCTAAATAATTATGGACACTGCACAGTATAGACACTACACATTTGATGAATTATTTTCCAAGTACAAATTCAGTGAAGTGCCTAAGGGACATGACAAAATGCTTGGTGTGAGACAGAAAAAAAAAATTATAATAAAAATGATTTAAATGCAATAATTGTATAATTGTATTCATTATTAAGGACATACCAAAATATTGTGAAAAACTTTTAACATTTAATTTTGGTGAACCACCACTTTAAAAAGTCCGGGGGACTGATATATTACTGAATCCCAGAAATGACCCATATTTTGTGGCGTAGCCTATTATTCGTTCACTAAGAATGGGGATTACAGAATGAGGATATTTTAGGAAAAGATTTAATGGACAGACACTAATACAGAGCACCAATTAAGTTTATATATCAGGTCTAGGGTCTAGAATATAATATGTGTGGATGGGAACTCTGAGCGTTAATCCCACCATAGGGGCTGTGGGAATAGCTGAACACTCAGCACTGGATGAAGCTAAATGAAGACTCTATTGAGGGTATAAGAATCAAGGGTGATTACATGGGTTGGTAAGATATTATTATAGAGTGTCAATGGTCCATTTGAGAGAAGGAGTATGAAACATCCATTCAGATTTTAAACTTCAGACTCATCACCTATGCAAGTTTAATTTGCCATCCAGTACAGTAGGTGGCGAGCTGATCGTCATTAAAGTAGAAGAAGAAGAAGAAGAAGAGCAGCTAACTACCGAACATGTCCCTTCCCGAACACCATCATTTGGGCTGGATTTTTTTTAGGACCTGGCAACCCTGCTTACTCGGGTGGAGCACTTTTGAACTTTTTTGGGGGGTCCTATTATGTTTTAGTTGATGTTTCTAAAGAAGCAAACTAGCCCGTGAAGTAAGCGTAATAGGTTTTCTTTGAATGAAGACAGATTCTTAATTTCTTTTTAAACTGATTTCACCGTTTGGCAGTCTTTGTGTGACAGCTGATAAAGGTAAGATCTAAACTGATTGAAAAGTTCGTCGGTGTTTGTTTTAGCTGTAAACGTGGTAACGTTATCAGTAACTGTTATTACAGTCCAGTTTCCTACAGTAGCAACGTATCTGTGATTTTCTCAAGTGTACGTAGTCAAGTCACCTTTATTTATTTAACGCTTTTTACAATATAGATTGTTTCAAAGCATTTACAGTTGTAACAGGAAAATAATGCAACAAAAGTGCACTGCTAAATTAATTCTCTGTTTGAACACATTCATTGGTTTGATCAAGTCGGACTACCTGATCATTAAATATATAATTTTGAATACGTTCTAATGAGTACGGTGCTACAGAGTAGAGTTTAACTTGATTTCTAGACGGACGGCTAGTGTGTGGCGGTAGAATACAAAACAGGACCTATAGAAGACACAATTTAATACAATAACCTAAGGAAATGACTGAGATGAGTGATTTTCAAAGGTCAGCATATAATCCGAATGAGTGTGTTAAGATACGGCGAAATACTTAAGTATTGTCAAATGAAAGTTGCTCAAAAATGTAAAAGTGCTCTGCAACTGTTTCTGATGATATATTCTGAATAGAATATTAGAATATTACTATGCAATTTAAAGTAGGCCTGTATACTGTGTAATTCCAAATTCAGCCTGGCTTGTGCTGTGTGGGGGTAATAAACGATCGTCATTCTTAACATGTTCAGACAGGTGAATGATTAGTTAGTTGTGTGTCACACATTACTTAATTTCCTGAGCAGTATTATAAGTTGTAAGTGTTACACGACTGTGAAATTAAGTATTTATTTCAAAATGAATCTAATCAAAAATAGCGCAGTTTTGGTGTAGAATGGTATTGGAGCATCATGTAAATATCATGGTATTCCCAGTACATATAGTAATGTCTTTTAAAGGGTATCAGATGTTGTGTGAACTGGTGTGTGATTGTATCAGTCATTAATGTGAAGATCTGTGTGTTTTTCTTAATTAGCAGATAAACATAGAATTCCAGACACATTCATATGTCAAAGTATCTATTTTAACAGTGTTTGGTTCACGTGACATGCTGGGAAACCCTTTCCTCATATCAATTATTTTTAGAGAAACATTGATGTAAATTATAGCTTTATTTGAGAGCTTAAAGAAATAATTCACCCAAAATGAAAGTTATATCATAATTTAAGCCTTGTTCAGATTTCTGTGCATATTCACTTCTATGTTAATGCCTTCTACGTTTCTGCCTCTGCTTCACTAGACATAGTAGTCCAGCACGACATCTAAACATTGTCATAAGACAACATTGCAAACCTCTCCATGTTGTTTTTGTCATAGGACTAGTATCAACCCAACGTCATTGCCATAGTAACCAATGCATATATTCTAGAAAATGTAAGAGGACCACAGGACACATAAATCAGATCTGAACAGTTGCACTACACAATGTGGACAGTCAATCACTTTGATAAGATTACAATCGGATACACAAATAATCGGATTGGGACTGATAGTGTGATCATAGTCATACTCCTCCCTCATGCCATTCCAAACTCATTTTTTGTGGAACATTTCAGCTGTTGATACAGAAGTTCAATCTATATTAATCATGAAAAAAATGTACACACTGAAGGATTTTTGTTGTGCCTTTGTCAAACACACTGAAGGTAATTAGATCATTTTATTAATGTATAAATTATGCAGAATATTACATGATTAACATAATTTATAATGCATAATTTAAAATCCTGTTTAACACAATTATTACAATTATTTTCCTCAAAAATCAAGGTGAAAAAAATACCCCAGTGTTGCTAACCCAACTGCAGAAGTTTGCTATTATTTGTGGCATCATAACCAGTAATAACTTTACACCACATCAAATGAAAAAAAAAAAAAAATATATATATAAATATAAATTTTCAAATATTTTTTCATCTTCACACAAAATAAATTATTGTGCACAATGGCTAGACTGCAGCGTATTTAGCCCAACAAAGATGCTCAGTTGCTTTTAGTTCATGTCTAGTTCATGTTCATGTTTTTTTCAGATGGGATCAAGCGAAGAGAAAAAGGAAACATGTGGGACCATCTGTCTGAAATACCTGCTCTTCACCTTCAATTTCCTGTTTTGGGTTGGTATCTCTTACTGTTATTTTAAGTCCTTTATAACTATGCAGTGGGGCTTGTTGATACAGCTAAAAAATGTATCACGATATAATGTTTCATTCAGTATCAATAATTATTAAAAATGTTTTATAACCTTTTTAAAACAAAGACCAGTAGAGAGAATTTTTCAATTTAACAATTGTATTTTTAGTTTACCTAATTAAGGCAAACAATTTTTTTTTTTTTTTTTTTTTTTTTTTTTGACAGTCAAAAACAAAATAAAATGTAAGCACATCTTTATTTCTCTTGTTAAAGAAACTTTTGGCTTGTCTCCTGAGGCCACAAGAGGGTGCAATGAGTACGTTAAAGCACTGCATTAAATTGTTTATTCAAAGCAATGAACTGTCTGTAAAAAAGTGCATAATGTTAAAACTAACATTATAAATCTAATATGCTTTTGTAAATTGCATAAACAATTATGAACAAAATGGCATCATGTATTTATGTGTAACTTAATGTGTAACTTAATACAAAATATGCAGAATGTGTGACCTGTGTGAATGGCTTAGTTTTGGTTTTAACCAAGATCTTCTCCACATAGAGCATCTCTATTTCTCTAATATTTTGAATGAACAATGCAGCAGCGCAGCATCTAGTGGGTTCAACTGGATACGTTAACATTAATCCTCATGCACTGTTTGATTTCTGGTTAAAGCCTGTATGGTCCGAGTCAAATTGACCCTAATTGGATTCAGTACAATTCCCAAAAATCACACTATGAAAAAAAAAAAAAAAACATACAATCAGGTAAAAATAATTAACTTTTAATATCAATACTTTTCACACATTACAAAGAATAAATATCTGAATTTATGATTTATAAAAAGAAATGTAACCACTATTTTTATGACTGTCCCTCCTGACACCCGTGGGACACTTTCCATTATACACCGATCAGGCATAACATTATGACCATTAACAGGTGACAAGTCTCTTCATCACGGCACCTGTTAGTGGGTGGGATATATTTTGCAGCAAGCGATCATTTTGTCCTAAAGGTGATGTGTTAAAAGCAGGAAAAATGGGCAAGCGTAAGGATTTGATTTGTCAAGGGCCAAATTGTGATAGCTAGATGACTAGGTCAGAGCATCTCCAAAACTGCAGCTCTTGTGGGGTGTTCCCAGTCTGCAGTGGTCAGTGTCTATCAAAAGTGGTTCAAGGAAGAAACAGTGGTGAACCAGCAACAGGGTCATGGGCAGATAAGGCTCATTGTTGCATATGGGGAGTGAAGGCTGGCCCGTGTGGTCCGATCAAACAGACGAGCTACTGTAGGGCCTAGCTCAAACAGCTAAAGAAGTTAATGATGGTTCTGATAGAAAGGTGTCAGAATACACAGTGCATCACAGTTTATTGCGTATGGGGCTGCTTTCCTGCTAGGGATGGACAAGAGTACTCGAACGTGACAGCATGAAAACGATGATCGCCCTGACTTTAAAAAGTATATTTGTCTCTTTTTTTTTTTCTTTTTTTTTAGTACGGCATTTTGGGCGGTACCTGAGGTCTGATTGGTTAGCGTTAGACAGTACTAGGCGCATCATAGACCCCTTTTAAATAAATCTGCTGTGCCCTAGTAAAATCTCAAGCTTGAATTTTAACATTTTATTATATTTGTAAATGTATTTAGATTGATAATCCCGCAAAATAAGAAATGGATCTATTTGCAACGTAGTAACCCAGTTAATGCTTGAAAAATCAACGCAGTTTAACAGAAAGCCAAAAACGCACAGAAGGACTACACACAGAAGTCCAGGGTCTGCACACAGTTGAGGTAACGTTAGGCTATAAAACATGACGAAACTAAAGTAAGTTTCTAAATAATACAGATAAATCTTATTTTAACTCAGAATTTTTTTTTTTGTACGAAGCAGGGACAGGGAAGCAGAAAAGAGAGATGATGAGTTTGAGGGAGGTAAGACGATGAACAATCTACAAATAAAGACTGTGATAAACATAACTGGACGATACTTTGACATTTTGTTCTACAACGTACATTGCACACACTCACATCCCAAACTGCCTTATCTAACAGTTTGTTATTAAAAACATAGGCCCAGGCCCACGTTTTCAAGAATGAACATATAAACTACTGCAAAATTCACATTTTAGCTATGGGTGCGTGTAATTTTTTATGTTTTAGAAAAGTACATCACTGGTATAAAGTTCTATTTGCAAATTTAGGGACCGTCTCTAAAGTTGCATACAGTATACACGTTTCTAACTTCAATAGGTGTCAGCTATGATGCACACCTTTTACATATATATATTTTTTCAAATAAACTGTTGTGTTAATATTGCTATGTTTTTTCACTACTGTATGGGATCATACAAAATGTTTTTCTATGTCACAAACGGAGTTCAACAGAGCTCAAAAGGTTGACTGGAAGTGCTGCCTCTGCAAATAATTGTGAATTACTTTGGCTCCCACTACAATTTGTAATGTACAAATGTACATAAATAAACATTACAGTTCCATACAATTACAAAATGTTGGCAGATGAGTCAGCAAGTCAGTTATTTTGTGGCCAGCTGACAGAAATAAAATGCAGAAAGCAAATGAACATTTTTGATATATTAAATCATGTTTATATCATCAGTTTTTTTCTTTCTATTAGGACATATATTCTCATCTACAGTCATTCAATCATTCATCCTATGCCTTTGCCTAAGATTCCGATGGTCCCATACAGTAGTGGAAAACAAAGTATTCCCCAGTTTCCCAGCCAAGTTCACCACTGGTTCCCTCAAGATTTTCTTATGGGGTTTTCAATTAATGTGTAAACATAACTTGACTATACTTTGACGTTTTTGACTGGCATAAAGTTTGTTTGACGTTGAATGTTCGCAATTGCAAATATAGGGACCATCTGTAAAGTTACATACGACATTGGTATACACGTTTCTAACTTCAATAGCATTGAAGAGAATGACTTAGTCATAAAACCAACTGTAAAGTGTTCACCTAGGAGGTGTCAGCTATATTTTTGCTACTTTTTTATATTTATTCAAATAAACTCAAACTGTGTAAATATTGCTGTTTTCTTTTAGAATATATATGCTCTTAATTTTAGTTTGTTGATATGTTGTAATTGTAAATTCTTGAAAACTTTTAATTAGTCATTATTATTATTATTATGTAATGTCGAAAAATGCTAATTTGCAATAAAGTTCTCTCCGGTTTATTATTTCCATATACAGTAGTAGGCCTTTTATGCCATAAAACATGTTGAGAATGTTCATGTAGAAGATGTCTATTCATATCGCTACACATTTACCTTTCCTAGTACTTGCAGTGTAGGAATAATGGGTTGAGCAAAAGAAAATTTGTATAGTGCATTGTGTGGCACACTTCTTGCACGCAGCAGGCTTTTCAAGAAAAAAAGTAATGGGGGGCCTGTTCCCCAGTAGAGCTTTATGTCTAGCAACGCCCCTGGACAGCACACCTCCAGACTGGTGAAATAAAGTGAAACTTGATTTGAAAGCGCGCACTGCAGTGATGCCTGGAATCACTTTGATCATGAAATGCATTTAAGTGCAAGATGTGCTGTGCCAATCTGTTATATACATAGCATTGTAATGAGAACAAGATTGTAATAGAATATTGTGAATTCTCTATGCTTTAGTTCCCAGTGTATCAGCGCGCTGTTAAAGGAAATCCACAACGAGAGTTAGGCTACATCAGACTAGCACGGTCAAGTTCACTTTTCTGCAGATGGAAGTTGTAAGATTACTTTTATGTTGTCTATATCTGATTAATCTCATATAGGGCGGGTTTGGTTGAGTTTATTAACCAGCTAGCAAAGTGCTGCCGTTATACCAGCTGTTGTTTATTCTCTTCAGTTTCAGCTCAAATGCAATGTCCGACTTTGTCTCAACTATGGGTTATTTGAGATGGTCATATTCTTTTTAATCAAATCAAATCACCTTTATTTATATAGCGCTTTTTACAAGTCCAATTGTTTCAAAGCAGCTTCACAGTGTTACCAGGAAAATAATCCAACAGAATTTGATTCGGCTGTACAGCCGCTCTGGTGAAAACAGTGATGTTATCCAGCTAATTTCAAGTATCATATAGTGTCAAAGCAGGCAGATTGGTGATATAGTTGAAATTTAGGTGTCCCCAACTGAGCAAGCCAAAATTTTTAGATGGGCAATTTCTTTTTCAGAATCATTAATGATATGAATAATGTAGCAGTGGTATATTGTTCTCATGTTTTTTTTTTAACAGTAGACCTGTGTTTTGTTTCTCATTATGGCTTCGAAAACGCGTAGTAATGTCTGTAATCACTTTGATCATGAAAAATAAAATTAAGTGCAAGATGTGCAGCGCCAATCTGTCATATAGCGTTATAATGAGAACAAGATTGTAATAGAATGTTGTTTTTCTGTGCTTTCGTTGCCCGTGTATCAGTGTTGTTAAGGGAAGAACACATTCAAAATGTGAGTTTCCCTTTCAAACCATAGCCTGGAAAAACTAGCACGGTCAAGTTCCCGTGTGCACTCACCTTTTGGGCAGATGTAAGTTGTAATATGCATATATCTGATTAATCTCATAAAGGATGCGTTTGGTTGAGTTTATTAACCCGCTAGCAAAGCTCTACAGACAGTGCAGTTATTCACAGTTTCAGCTCAAATGCAATGCCCAATATTTAGTCAGCTGCCAATATGGCTTGACCCACAAAAAATGTTACCAAAGGTTTCTCAGTGGTTTACAGTAGTATCAGATATACTTAAAAACATACTAAGTGTACTAAAGTTTGACTCCAAGAAAGGCCCCATTTTCAAAATGGCGGCCGTCAGGTCCTTAAAATGACCATTACTCCTTTGTATTCCTCCTAAACCAGGAATACTGGTGCCTGATACATGTTTTGGCCATGTAATATTCTAATTAGCATATTTGCATGATAGATAAGTGATTACAAGTACAATTATATATTAAAACAATTGGTTACATGCATATTTATGCAAAAATAAGTACAATTTCCTTAAGTAATTGCATATTTCTCCTTTTATATATTTTTACTTATATATATATATATATATATATATATATATATATATTTTATAATGCCTTTTGCTTTGATTTTTATAGATTTTTTTATACTTTTCTCATTTATACATATCTTTTTCTATTTTCTTCTGTTGTTTCCTCTTATTCGGTTTTATTTTTTATACTTTTTTGCATTGTGACCTTCACTAGATTTACCATTAGTCACACTGTTCCTCCCATAGAGGTTGATTTATAGTGATTCTCACAATTCCCAACTTGACATGGTCCACAAGCAGGCATGCATGGTAGTCCATATGCCCTGCATAGGGTTCCCACGCTTCTTGAAAGTACTTGAAAGTCCTTGAATTTCAGACACATGGATTAGGTCCTTGAAAGTGCATGAAATACATTTTGTTAGAGTAACATGATCCTATTACAAAATTTGCCTTTAATGCACTGCAAAAGCCAGAACAAAACAGCACTAATCTGAAAATCTGAAAAATGCTGTGTGAGCAGATGGATTGTGATCACGTGAAGGTGATGTCAATCTGCATGTCAAGGCAGCTCTGCATAATGAGCACATAACGTGGAGCTTTTTAACTAGCTTGGTGCCAGGGAAGTGCAAATTCAGTGATGCTTGGCTCAGTGTTGAGCTACATAAAAGTGGGTTTATCAAAGTTCCAAAGAGTAACGATATATATTACTATATATTTCTGCTGTTCCATATGCACCATCCACTGTCAAAGAGTGAAATTGCATTTCCAGCGCATCAGTTGATTTGTTCAGACTAATGCATATTAACACATATTTTTAGCTTACACACAGTTTAAATGCTTTAAAAAAAAGATGTAATAATAAGGTATCTAGAATATTAAGTATAATCATATTTTAGATTAATACATATTTTGATTCTTACCTTTTCTTAAATGGCTTAAAGGCTGAAATGTGAAGGTTTTTATAAAACTTGTTTTTGTCAACTTATCTCAACTAATGTTGTTTAAGTCAGGTTTTTCCCCAGTCATTTTATGGTTTATGATTCAGTAAACACTGATCTCACCCTGTGCAGGTCTTAAAAAGATCTTAAAAGGCCTTCAAATTGATTTTTAAAAGGTGTTATGTACAGGTGTTTCATAAATAATTTTGCATATTATTAATGCCTAAAAATGTACTTAAATATCTTTTTCTTTAAAATATCTTTTCATTTTAATTGGAAAATTCATGTATGTAATATTATTTTAATGTTTTAATTAAGTAATGATTTGTAAAAAGAAAAGAAACCAAGTGTGGTGACTAAAACCAGTGTGTAAATGTTAAAAGCAGGAATAATAGAGCTGCAAACTGCATCTCTCGTTAACTTGCTCCCTCTCTTGTACACTCTACCAGCCTCTTTCCTCGTTGGATTTTAAAAAAGTCACATGCTCCTAAAATTTTATTTTAGTTGTCGGTATATGCCTTAGCATTACTGCAATAATAAATACAGGTTCAGTAGGTCTTTGATACCGTCCAGATTGGCAGTAACAAACCCACCTTTATCGTATGTATTGTGTATTATTTGTTTTTGATATAAAACAGAAGGTGCTTTAAAAAGTCCTTGAAAGTGCTTGAATATGGTGTTCATGAAAGAGTGGGAAGGCAACTGCACTGTTGTGTTCGGCAGTAAGTTGTGCAGTTGCAGTCGATCATCTGCAGGAGGCTTTGTGGGGCAGCAGTCTTACTGGTCATAACTGGGATGAACCGGTTGTCCACCAGTTTCCATCCCCAATCCACTGTGTTCATGTCACCTTCTTTTCCAATCCACACCATGATCTGGAAGTAAACTCTTTGGCAGTGGTATTTGGTTAAGGACTCAGCTGGAGGCAGATGTTCTGGGGTAACATGATTTGGTGGTAACGATTTTCTTGCTAAAAAGGTTGTAGCGCAAAGAGGCAAGTGAATCGGTACTCTTTCCGCCAAAAACACTACCATTGCCTTGGTCCCATGGTCCTCTTACATTCCTTGCTTGATGTGGGAGCAGAAACGCATTTGCACAGGACTGGATGGTTGATTCACCTTTTTTTCAAATTTCTGGAATGCTGTCTGTTTGCCACCACTAAAAATGTGTGAAAAGTTGTATCACATCCTGTGAAGATGTGAATAAACAGCAACTGGGAACACTAGTCACCACCCAGGACTTGTTTCATCTCACTGATGTTGTACACTTTAGTAGCTTTGGACTTGTCTGAACGAAAATAGAGGCCTCTATTGTTTGTCCCAGCATAGTAGAGGAGAAGAATGAGTAAGTCTGTATCCTCCCCTATCAAGGTTGTGGGCTGATGTTCTGAGGCCTTGACTGCAGCTGTCCATGTCTGCATCACCTGATGCATTGATAACAGTGAACTTCTCCAGCTCCTCGGTCATAAGATTGATATGTCCTTGTTTGTTGCAAGATCTGGAAAGAAAATCATCCTTTCTTCCCACAAACTCAGTCTCTGCATTGAAGTTAACGATGCGGTGAGTGTTTTCACCACGTCTCTGATGCGTATTGTCTTTGATGGAAGGACCTTCGCTATAACCATTAAAAACGACTGTTGCGTTACCATAATGGTGTATGGTAAAGTCTGCATATGGCTGTGCAATGTCACCGTATCTGTAACCCTTTTTCCATGCCAGGTGGTGAACCAGGGAGCCACCGTCAGGGACATAATGCTCAGTTGGTGGGATGGAATCCAGGACAGTTTTGTTAGACTTCTTGCTTGCTTGGTTGACTGCCTGCGCTAGTTGGGGCTTGTTGGCTTTACGGAAGATTTCCTTGCCTTTCGAACAGGGCTGCAGGAAATGAGCAGAGCTCATAGCTTATTACATCTTCCAGTGAAAACCGTTCAGTTTTTGACGTGGTCAGGAAACGTTAGAACAGCAAAGCAGGATCAATGGTTCGGTCTTGGGCAACTTTGATGGTGGAATTATCTGTAAGGGTTTTTGCCCGGTCTTTACGTTTGAAGGAAATTCCAAAAACGGGTTTTCCAATCATCTTTTCAATGATCTCATTGCCAACAGTCTCAAACTCATGCACATTCACCTCCTCTTTGGCAACAACACCAGTTACAATGTTTCTCAGAGATCTGGAGAGAATGGTGTGCAAATGCTAAGCTTTTCCTTGATCTTTTCTAAATCAGAGTGATCTCTTTTCATCCTTGCTTCTGAGGATTCTTGGTGCTGCTTGCTGGTCGTGTAGGTGAGGTCATTGAATTCCTGCATGTCGTTGTTGTATTCAGATGTGATGGGTGTAAACATGGTCCACAATGCTCACATTTCTTCAGTCATTCCACTTCCATGGGTCAAGCCTCCACTGCTTTTCAAGGATCGCATCAATGTCTGCTTGATGACAAGGTCAGAGCTAAGGCCTGCCCAGTACTGGTTGCTGCGGCGGAAACCCCTGGAAAACTTGTCATGTACATCAGGGTGTCTGGTCTCGAGTTGGCACATTTCTTGGAGGTAGAAATATGCAGTTATAGTGCCCAGCGCCGGCAAATATTGGCAGACAGTCCAACACTGCGTGAAAGTGCATCTTCCAAGATACTGTACGAACTGCTTTGATCAGAGCTCTGGCTGTCTGCAGCATCTTCTGATAGTTTACCCACAGGTTTTTGACCTTGTGCTAAGGTCTGCTCTCTTTGTGCTAGGGCTGTGCGATTATTGAGGGAAAAATGCGATATGCAATACCTTGTTAAATAATGCGATACGATATTGCTTTAAGTGTGTAAAATCTATTTAAATTATAATATTTTTTTTATTTAAAACAGAGAATGATACTATTTATGTTTCACATTCTTTCTTGGAAAAGAAAGCATTGCTACAACTTCTGAAAGTGACCAGCAGTATTTTAGGAAAATTAATGTCACAAATCTGACAATATAATTTTAACATCAATGTAAATAAACAAAAATGTAATGCAAATATTTAAATACCAAAACTATTTGCTTGACTTGGTAATTTAGTTATATCAACCTAAAACGTAATATCTAGAACATCCAGGTAAACAAAGACTAAACTAGGGGTGGACGATTATTTTTGTTATTTTAATTTATCTTTGTTATTAAAAATAAGAACTAAAAACGGTAGTCTTCACATGAATTAAATATACTCTGATACATAATAAAGCTACAAAGGTTATTCAGCCAAGAGTACTGAGTGATTTTCTTTTTGTTATTTGACAGACAGCGGCAGGTTTACTGTATTAGCAGGCTGTCACTTTAAGACCTAATGCACGCATTTGGTTTCTTTCCCCAACTGATATCGTTCACTTAAAGCATAACCGACTGTGTTTCCATGAATACATGAAGACAGCTATTTTGACATAACTGTGTGTGTATTTGACAGTCGGAGTGTGTAACAAGGCACAAAACAGAACTGAAGGGATTGCACACTTTCAGAGAGGCAGCTTATGCAGCAAGCAGACAGTGCAAGACTGCAAGGAGTTGTTTTTCGCAAGTTACTGCGTTTAATAACACTTTTTAACGTCAAGCAAGTCACATAAGTAACAGTCGTGTCCCCAGTCTATTCTCTGCTATATGCGTCAACCTTTTCACAATGTTGAAGTAGTCTATTAAAATCATTTCAGATATTGCGTGCCATTGCGATATGCATATGTACATTTGTACAAATGTACATTTGCGATATTTTGATAATTTTGATAAATTGTGCAGCCCCACTTTGTGCCCACCTTTTCCTTGATTTGGTTCATCATATCTGATGCTGCAGCACTCTCCAAAGTTGTTTCTTTCGTTACTATGGATGAGTACTTCTCTCCAGCTTGGTTCACCAATGACTGATACTGTGAGTCATCCTCCTGCAGCTCTGACACAACCAGGTGATTGAGACATCTGTCCACCAGCAAAAGTCCACGAAAAGCTCTTTGCACTGACTTTCTAACCATCGTGCTAAGTAGTCAAGGATGTATTTTATTTGAGCAAAATAGTATACACGGTGCTGTCAACAACATTTCAATGAGGCAAGCAATATCAAACGTCAGTATTCTCTTCCACCATCTTCTGAAAATTGTGAATTTAGTTTTGTTGGGTTTAGTATAATGCCATCTTTATACTCAAAAACATCTATAGAGGATGCATTACATATGTATTACCTTATTATACACAGGCCTCTGTTCGGGCTAATTCAGAGTTGTTTATGATCAAAGTTATACAACTTCTAAGGGCTGAGTGATATGTCCTAAAAAAATCCCTAATTCTTTTCACCAAAAATCTGATTTGTAATTTAAATTTTTAAAAAAATCCCCTCCTACTTAAAATCAATCTGCAGATGACAAATAAATTGTTCAAAACAAGATTTAACTTTTTGTTTTTGTAAAATATTTGCGGCTTGGTAGCACATACCTGGTGTCCAAAACTTTCATCATGTGAATAAACTAGTCAAAACTTTATGAATTAATATGCAGATAAAATTAACTTTTATTAACAACAGTAATGTGCAAAAAAAATTATAGGGAACATTTAAATATTCTGCTCTTATTAAATATAGGTTATCATTGTTCTTCTATAGTATCACACTGAACTGACCGACAGCTTCAGTGATTATTAAAGGAGCTCTTTACTTGGTTTCTGGGTAATTTAGTCACAATTTGAAAAGTTTGTTTTTCATTAGACTTCGTGACTTCCTACTTTTGTCCATATATTAGCTAGTGGGAATGGCTAAGAAGTCAATAAGTGCTCCTATGCCACCACCTACTGGTTATAGTGGTCATTTCATGTCTTTTTAAAATAAAAGTGCTTGTTTGCCACAAAGTGGTCTACACCTTTAAACTTTTTTAGTTTTACAAATCATTATTTTAACAATAACATTAAAACGGGATAATATTTAGAGCTCTGAAGTGCTGGAAAAAGTGTGAAGCACTTGAAAAGTGCTTGAATTTCAATATCAAAAGGTTGTATGAACCCTGAGATCTATAAGGACAACATAAAAAATAAAAAAAACATTTGACTATTTCTTCCGCAATACCATGTGGTGTTAGTAAATCATGGTGAATGTTGGTGATTTGTAACTGAAACCCCTGAACTTCTTTCATGGCTCAATGTTTCTCCTAGCTTCCACGTCAGCGCTGTTTGAGCTGATATCTGTGGAGAGTAACAGAGAGTTCTAAGCCGAATGCTTCCCACCAGATCTCTCAGTATTGATGTTGTTAATTCTGTGGTGAATTCAAGAGCTTTCTCTCGGAATCTCCCAGCACTGTGTAGTAATAGTGTCTTGTGATTGAGATCGGCCCGTATATGAGCTCGCACTGCGCTGTCTATTATTGCTCCGAGCTGAGAAGCGGTCCGCACAGCTCAAACGAATAGCGCTGTTCCGTTCAGACTTTGCTGCAGGGTATTGTTTGTTCTGCGAGTGATGCTGAAAAACCGAACCAATTACGAATGACTGAAGTGTTGTAAGATGACACTGTTCTTGTTGTTTGTGTATCTCTATGGCAAACGTGCGGGTGGAGGGCTGAGCCCATTCGGAACCACGGGAGCCCCGAGGGGAGCCTCGGCGGATGTTAAAGAGAAAAGAGATTTTTCATTCAAACAAGTCGACATAAACTACACATTCAAGTTAATCGATAAAATCGATTTATCGCCCAGCCCTAACAACTCATGTCAATTGTCCAATGGATTCATAGACCTAGAAAACATGGGGTTAGAATCAAATCAAATCAAATCACCTTTATTTATATAGCGCTTTTAACAAGTCCAGTTGTTTCAAAGCAGCTTCACATTGTTAACAGGAAAATAATGCAACAGAATTTGTACAGCCGTTCTGGTGAAACGGTGATGTTATCCAGCTAATTTCAAGTATCATATAGTGTCAATGCAGGCAGATCGGTAATCAAATCAAATCACCTTTATTTATATAGCGCTTTTAACAAGTCCAGTTGTTTCAAAGCAGCTTCACATTGTTAACAGGAAAATAATGCAACAGAATTTGTACAGCCGTTCTGGTGAAACGGTGATGTTATCCAGCTAATTTCAAGTATCATATAGCGTCAATGCGGGCAGATCGGTAATATAGAAGAAATTTAGGTGTCCCCAACTGAGCAAGCCAAAAGCCAGAGGCAACGGTGGCAAGGAACCAAAACTCCTTCAGGGTCAGAATGGAGAAAAAAAACCTTGGGAGAAACCAGGCTCAGTCGGGGTGCCAGTTCTCCTCTGGCCGACGAACAAACAGTGTATGATTATAATTCTGGCAACATAGCAGGTCTTAATTCATATTAGGCAAATTGATATTTGTTAGATTATTCGAGAGATTGGAGTCGTCACGCACGCCAAGACGGGTTTAATGAGGATGTTGTGTCGATGCAGCATTTACGGGGGGAGTTTATTTGACATGTTCTCTGCAGATACTTCAGGGATGCGTTGGTCATGTCCAGGCGCTGGTCCACCATCTGATCTGGATACGGCCTGGATCTGGCTGACTGCAGTAAACCTCGGTATAAACAGAGAGACTAACATTAGCGTAGATGCCATTCTTCTTATGATGTAACGAGTACATCAGGTGTTATGGGAAGTGTTCCCGGTTCCGGCTGACCTAGTTAATGCAGCCTGACAATCATTTACTGATTTGAGTAATAGAAATTGATAATGTTTTATGTGTAAGCCATAGTAAAGAGATGCGTTTTTAGTCTAGATTTAAACTGACAGAGTGTGTCTGCTTCCCGAACAATGCTAGGAAGACTGTTCCAAAGTTTAGGCGCTAAATAGGAAAAGGATCGACCGCCTGCAGTTGATTTTGATATTCTAGGTATTAACAACTGGCCAGAGTTTTGAGACCGCAATAGGCGTGATGGAGTATAATGCGTTAAGAGTTCGCTCAAGTACTGGGAGCTAAACCATTTAGTGCTTTGTAAGTAATAAGCAAGATTTTAAAATTTATTCGATGTTTAATAGGAGCCAATGAAGTGTTGACAGAACCGGGCTAATATGGTCATACTTCCTTGTTCTAGTAAGAGCTCGAGCTGCTGCGTTTTGGACCAGCTGGAGTTTGTTTATTAAGTGAGCAGGGCAACCACCCAGTAAAGCATTACAGTAATCTAGCCTTGAGGTCATGAACGCATGAATTAACTGTTCAGCATTTTGCATCGAAAGGATGTGCCGTAATTTAGATATATTTTTAAGATGGTAGAATGCAGTTTTACAGATGTTAGAAACGTGGCTTTCAAATGAAAGATTGGTATCAAAGAGCACACCCAGGTTCCTAACTGACGACGAGGACTTGACAGAGCAGCCATCGAGTGTTAGACAGTATTCTAGGTTACTACTTGCAGAGTTTTTTTGTCCAATAATTAAAAATTCAGTTTTTTCTGAATTAAGTTGCAGGAAATTACTAGACATCCAATGTTTTATATCAGCTATGCATTCCGTTAATCTTGTGAATTGGTAAGTTTCATCAGGGCGTGAAGAAATATAGAGCTGAGTATCATCAGCATAACAGTGAAAACTAATGCCATGCTTCCTAATGATATCTCCCAGTGGTAGCATGTACTTCTTAATGATATTAAGAAGAGGATCTATGACCTCTGGTAGCATCTCTTTTAATAGCCTAGTCGGTATAGGGTCGAGCATACATGTTGTTGATTTAGATGATTTAACGAGTTTAGCCAATTCTTCCTCTCCTATAGCAGTGAATGAATGTAATTTTTTCTCAGTGACACAACAATGCTCTGTCTCATGTGACACTATAGTAGACGGCTGCATGGTTATAATTTTCTTCCTAATATTATCGATCTTACACGTAAAGAAGTTCATAAAGTCATTACTGCTGTGCTGTTTACAACCATCAGAAGTATAAGCTTTATTTTTGGTTAACTTAGCCACTGTATCAAATAAATACCTAGGGTTGTGTTTGTTTTCTTCTAAGAGAGTCGAGAAATAAGCAGATCTAGCAGTTTTTACGGCCTTTCTGTATGCGATCATGCTCTCTTTCCATGAATTACGAAAAATCTCTAATTTTGTTTTCTTCCAGCTGCGCTCCATTTTTCTGGCTACTGTTTTAAGGGCCGGGTGTGCTCATTGTACCACGGCGTTGGACTATTTTCTTTAATCTTCTTTAAGCGCCAGGAGAGCAACTGTGTCTAAAGTGCTGGAAAAAGAGAGTCAATAGTTTCTGTTGCAAAAAATCGAGTTCCTCTAGGCTATCTGGGATGCTGAGGAGATGAAACTGATGAGGAAGATTATTTAAAAGCAATTTTTAGTGGCGGCAGTGATAGTTCTGCCATATTTGAAGCGAGGGGACGGCTTTGCAGCCTTAGCTAAATTAAGTATACATGATACTAGGTAATGATCTGAGATGTCGTCGCTCTGATATAGATGAAATTTAGGTGTCCCCAACTGAGCAAGCCAAAAGCCAGAGGCAACGGTGGCAAGGAACCAAAACTCCTTCAGGGTCAGAATGGAGAAAAAAAACCTTGGGAGAAACCAGGCTCAGTCGGGGTGCCAGTTCTCCTCTGGCTGACGAACAAACAGTGTATGATTATAATTCTGGCAACATAGCAGGTTTTAATTCACATTAGGTAAATAGATATTCGTAAGATTATTCGAAAGATCGGAGTCGTCACGCCGAAGACGGGTTTAATGAGGATGTCGTGTCGATGCAGCATTTACGGGGGGGAGTTTATTTGACATGCTCTCTGCAGACATTTCAGGGATGCGTTGGTCATGTCCAGGCGCAGGTCCACCATCTGATCTGGATACGGCCCGGATCTGGCTGAGGGTAAAGAGCAACGGTCCTAGCACTGAGCCCTGCGGTACTCCATACTGAACTTGTGATCGGTGTGACATCTCTTCATTTACTGCTACAAACTGATAACGGTCAGATAAGTATGATTTAAGCCATGCAAATGCAGTTCCACTAATGCCAACATAATTTTCGAGTCTATTCAAAAGAATGTTGTGGTCGATAGTATT
Organism: Paracanthobrama guichenoti; assembly: GCA_018749465.1. Lineage (NCBI taxonomy): Eukaryota > Metazoa > Chordata > Actinopteri > Cypriniformes > Gobionidae > Paracanthobrama > Paracanthobrama guichenoti. The sequence goes on from JAGHMJ010002209.1 coordinate 61,874, forward strand.
GAATGCAGCGCTAAGATTGAGTAACACTAATAGAGAGATACAACCATGATCGGATGATAAGAGTAAATAATTTGTAACTCTGATGAGAGCAGCCTCAGTACTATGATACGGTCTAAATCCTGACTGGAAATCCTCACAGATACCATTTCTTTCTAAAAAGGAACATAATTGTGAAGACACTGCCTTTTCCAGTATTTTTGACAGGAAGGGTAGATTTGAGATCGGCCTATAATTGACTAATTCTGTAGGATCAAGTTGAGGTTTTTTAATAAGTGGTTTGATAATAGCCAACTTAAAAATTTCCGGTACATATCCTAATAACAAAGATGAGTTAATGATATTAAGAAGAGGATCTATGACCTCTGGTAGCATCTCTTTTAATAGTCTAGTCGGTATAGGGTCGAGCATACATGTTTGTTGATTTAGATGATTTAACGAGTTTAGCCAATTCTTCCTCTCCTATAGCAGTGAATGAATGTAATTCCTTCTCAGCGACACAACAATGCTCTGTCTGATGTGACACTGTAGTAGACGGCTGCATGGTTATAATTTTCTTCCTAACATTATCGATCTTACACGTAAAGAAGTTCAAGTCATTACTGCTGTGCTGTTTACAACCATCAGAAGTAGAAGCCTTATTTTTGGTTAACTTAGATTCAAGAGATTCAAGAGTTTTATTTGTCACATACACAGTTATATACAGAATATACAACCGGCAGTGAAATGTAAACAGGTCCGCTCCATGGACAGTGCAAATTCACAATTAAAAACACAAGGAGGAAATTATAATAGAAATAGGATAAAAAAAGTACTATATATATATATATATATATATATATATATATATATATATATATATATATATATATATATATATATATATATATATATATATATATATATATATATATATATATATATATATATATATAATATAATATAATATAATATCTGTAGAATTATAAATCAAGTCAAGTAGGAGAAAAAGTAAAAAAATAAGAATAAAGTGGAATAAAATAAATGAGGTAAACTGTACAGTGAGTAAACTGTAGACTTATAAATATGTGGTTAACAAATGTATAAGAGTATAATGTGCAAACAGGTTTATAACAGGTTGTTGCACCGTAACAACGAGAACAGAAAGTGCAGTGCAATGTCAGTGTATCGATGTTTATCCTGAAGTGAAGTCACGTGATGTTAAGTGACTGAGTTCAGGAGTCTGATGGCCTGGGGGAAGAAGCTCCTCCTGAGTCTCTCAGTTTTGGTCATCAGTCTTCGGAAGCGCTTACCAGATGGCAGCAGCGTGAAATGAGGGTTTGCAGGGTGATTAGAGTCCTTGATGATCTTAGTAGCTCTACCGTTGCAGCGTTTGGTGTAGACGTCCTGCAGAGACGGGAGAGTTGACCCTGAGATACGCTCGGATAAGCGCACGACTCTTTGCAGGGCTTTGCAGTCATGACTGGTGCTGTTCCCATACCACGCTGTGATGCACTGAGTTAATACACTTTCTATCGCCCCTAAATAGAAAGTTTTCAGGATAGCTGGTGAAACCCTCAGCTGGCGCAGGTGGTACAGTCTTTGCCTGGCTTTTTTCACCTGTGTCTGAATGTGTGCAGTCCAGGTCAGGTCCTCGGAGATGTTTACACCCAGGTACTTGAAGCTGCTCACTCTCTCTACTGGTGACCCGCTGATCATGAGGGGGGAGTATGTCTGTTGCTGTCTCTTCCTGAAGTCCACAATCATTTCTTTGGTCTTGCCAACATTCAGAGAGAGACAGTTGTCCTGGCACCATGATGTTAGATGCTCCACCTCGTCCAAGTATGCCGTCTCATTGTTGTTGGAAATGAGGCCCAGGACAACAGTATCATCAGCAAATTTGATGATAGAGGTGGAGCTGTGTGTGGACAAGCAGTCATGCGTGTAGAGAGAGTACAGCAGGGGACTCAGGACACAGCCCTGTGGAGCTCCCACACTCAGGGTGATGGAGGTGGAGGTGGACTGGCCTACTCTAACCACCTGAGCCTTGCCAGTGAGGAAGTCCTCAATCCAGTGGCAGAGAGAAGGATTCAGGCCGAGATCCAGAAGTTTGGAGGTTAGCTTGATGGGAACTATGGTGTTAAAGGCTGAGCTATAGTCAATAAATAGCAGCCTTACGTAGTTCCCACTTTTGCTGTCGATGTGAGTGAGGGAGGAGTGGAGGACATGAGAGATGGCATCTTCAGTCGATCTATTGGGACGATAGGCAAACTGAAGAGGGTCCAAAGTGTCAGGAATGTAGGTGCAAATGGTGTTTTTAATGAGTCTCTCAAAGACCTTCATGACTATAGATGTGAGAGCCACTGGACGATAGTCATTTAGGCAAGAGGGTTTACTGTTCTTAGGGACAGGGATGATGGTGGATTTTTTTGAAGGAGGTGGGGACCACAGATGTAGCAAGGGACTCATTGAAGATAAATGTAAACAACTTAGCCACTGTATCAAATAAATACCTAGGGTTGTGTTTGTTTTCTTCTAAGAGAGTCGAGAAATAAGCAGATCTAGCAGTTTTTACGGCATACTTTCTGTATGCGATCATGCTCTCTTTCCATGAATTTACAAAAAACCTCTAATTTTGTTTTCTTCCAGCTGCGCTCCATTTTTCTGGCTGCTGTTTTAAGGGCCCGGGTGTGCTCGTTGTACCACGGCGTTGGACTTTTCTTTAATCTTCTTTAAGCGCCGGGGAGCAACTGTATCTAAAGTGCTGGAAAAAAGAGAGTCAATAGTTTCTGTTGCAAAATCAAGTTCCTCTAGACTATCTGGGATGCTGAGGAGATGAAACTGATGAGGAAGATTATTTAAAAAGCAATCTTTAGTGGCAGCAGTGATAGTCCTGCCATATTTGAAGCGAGGGGACGGCTTTGCAGCCTTAGCTAAATTAAGTATACATGATACTAGGTAATGATCTGAGATGTCATCACTCTGCTGCAGAATTTTAACGGTATCAACATTTATTCCATGTGACAATATTAGGTCTAGAGTATGATTTAAGGCGATGAGTGGGTCCTGACACGTGTTGCCTTACTCCAATAGAGTTTAGAATGTCTCTAAATGCTAATCCCAATGCGTCTTTTTCATCATCTACATGGATATTAAAATCACCAACAATTAGTACTTTATCTGCAGCCAGTACTAACTCTGATAGAAAGTCAGCAAATTCTTTGATTAAAGTCTGTATTGTGCCCTGGTGTCCTGTATACAGTAGCCAGCACAAATGTCAAACGGGATTTATCAATTAAGCTACATAAAGCACCAAAACTTCAAAAGAATTATATTTGAAACTAGACTTCTGAGTAATACTGAAGATATTATTATAAATTACAGCAACCCCTCCCCCTTTACCTTTCAGACGTGGCTCGTGTTTATAACAATAATCTTGTGGGGTGGACTCATTTAAAGTAATGTAGTCGTCAGGTTTTAGCCAGGTTTCTGTCAAACAGCACATATAGATTATTATCTGTAATCATATCATTAACAATAAGAGCTTTTGTGGAAAGGGATCGAATATTCAGCAACCCAAGCTTTATCATTTGATCATCTGTATTATATCTGTTGTTTATTTGTTTTTACATCAATTAAGTTTTTACTGTTGAATGGTCTTGATGTTTTTTTGTATTTACTAATTCGGGAACAGACACAGTCTCTATGTGATAATATCTAGGTGAAAGAGTCTCTATGTGTTGGGATTTATCTGACTTCTGTAACGGGAGACAGCTAGCAGACGGTCGGGTAAGCCAGTCCGTCTGCTTCCTAACCTGGGCACCAGTTAGTCAAGGTTTAGCTTTAAGACTATATGCCAAATTACTAGAGAGAAGAGCAGCACCACTCCAAGAAGGATGGATGCCATCCCTCTTCAACAGGTCAGGTCTGCCCCAAAAGCTTTTCCAATTGTCTATGAACCCTATGTTATTTTGTGGACACCACTTAGACACCAAGATTACTTGGCTAGGTCAAATTATGGAGGAGGTAGGATATTTTAAGGGCTTCCTGCCCATCTTAGGCTCCATCTTGAAAAGTACACCTTTCTAGTGGTCAAACTTTGATAAACTTTTAGTATGTTATTAAGGGAAACCTTTTGTTAGGAATTTTTTTTTGTTCTTTTTTTTTTCTCAATATATGCAGCCGCCTAATTATTGACTGGGTTATTTGAGATTTTCAAAAGCATTGATGCATCCTAATCTAGCAGTTATTTTTTTGTTTTATTTGTTCATGTTTTCATAGACATGTTTTCATGTCACGTTTGTATTTGTCAACAATAATTTCATAACAGTATTTTCATTATCTCCATGACGGACATGCCCCGATCCCCGCACACACCCTGGTGAACACGTGGCACCAGGATGCACTATGGGAAGAAGGCAAGCCAGTGGAGGCAGTGTGATGCTTTGGGTAATGTTCTGCTGGGAAACCTTGGATCCTGCTATCCGTTTTGATAGTACTTTGACACGTACCACCTACCTAAGCATTGTTGCAGACCATGTGCAGCCTTTCATGGAAACGGCATTCCTTGGTGGCTGTGGCCTCTTTCAGCAGGATAATGTGCCCTGCCACAAAGCAAAAATGGCTCAGAAATGGTTTGAGGAGCACAACAACGAGTTTGAGGTGTTGAGTTGCTTCCAAATTCCCCAGATCTCAATCCAATCGAGCATCTGTGGGATGTGCTGAACAAAGAAGTCAGATTCATGGAGGCCCCACCTTGCAAATTACAGGACTTGAAGGATCTGCTGCAAACATCTTGGTGCCAGATACCACAGCACACCTTCAGGGGTCTATGCCTCGACGGGTCGGAGCTGTTTTGGCAGCAAAAGGGCGACCAACACAAAATTTCTCTCTCCTTCAAACACTTCTCCATCTTGCTCTGTCATTTTTTTTTTTTTTTTTTTTTTTTTACTATCAATAAAAATATGGTTGGCAAACTGTCAGTTTGTGACTGGTCATTATATAGGATGAACATAATACATTTATTAAAATGTTTTAAAAATATCTGAAATTCTGATTGTTAAATATTTGTAAATAACAAGTTAATTAATATTTTGATATTAGATTGAAGAGGAAAACTCTGAAACGTAACCGATACATCATTGAGAATTTGGGTGAACTAACAATGCTAACAGGAGTGCATCTCAGCTTGTCAGAACCTTGAATGTTCCTTTTAAATGTTTTTTTCAGCTGGCAGGAGGTGCAGTGATAGCTGTGGGCACCTGGACGTTGGTTAAGAAGAGTGACTACATCAGTCTGCTGTCCTCAAAGATTTATGCTGTCTCTGCCTATATACTCATCATGGCTGGGGTGATTGTCATGGTAACAGGGGTTTTAGGCTGCTGTGCCACCTTCAAGGAGCAACGGCGCCTTCTGAGAGTGGTGAGAAATGTGTATAAATATTTACACTTGCTCTAAAAAATAGTTGAGGGTTGTTTCTATTTTCTTATACTGCATGTTCCTTGACATAAATACAGGGTTCCCACGGGTCCTTGAAAGTTTGTGAATCAGATTTTTTTTTTTTTTTTTTTTTTTAATTAAAAAATCAAGGCCCTGGAAAGTTTTTGAAAGTAAACATATATTAGGGGTCTAATGATACACCAATGCCACGCCTCTATTCGGTTTTGTTTGCTGTGGGGGCAAAGTTTTTGTGCTGAGTGTTTTTTGTTTTTTTTTGTTAAACTAGCGAATTTAGTTCACAAAAATTGATGAGGCGCACACACACACACACACACACACACACACACTTTTACTTTTATTTCATGACTTACAAATTGACAACGTAACGTTGTATACTCCTACTTTCTCTTGTGCTTTATATATGAATACAGAGCACACCGCAGCATTTGCGTGCGTAACTGAACAGTTTGCACTACGAGTACAGTATAACGGCTGACAGGACAGGACAGGAAAGTTCAGTTTTCTGAGGCGAGAGAGACCTTTTTATTTTGTAACAAGCTACAAAACTGACACTGACATATAGCCTTACAACATATCATGTGACCGCAGATACTGAATTGGGACAACATGTTTTTCTCAGGCACTCCGCAACCCACCAGTTCAGAAACACTGCTGTAGAGAACACCCTCTCACTGGGGGACCGATGTTGCTGGGACTTGAATTTATTTTTTTGCTTGAATGGAGTTTTCTGAAAAAAAAAATTCCAAATTATTCCCTCTGGTCGGCTAATGTGTTATTTCGCCAACATTTCATGGCCTATGGATACTAGCTTGCTTGATTTACGTTAATTACATTAAGTGTTTCTTGCGTGAGGTACTTTGTGTTGCCATGAGGCAATAAAAACTTAAAAGCATATTCATACATCTTAACTTCTGGTTACATGAGCCTAAGCTCTTTTCAATTAAAATCCATGCAAAAGTTAATATTTCAGAATACAGTATAGGTATACAGTATGCGAATATTCTTCAGTTTTATGCAAAACAGAAATACGACAAATAGAATATCAGATCTACATTCTGATGTAAATGGTAATGCATGACTGCATATCAGATCAGTTTAGACTGTGAGTGGAGGCCAAAAGAGGTTAGCATACAAAGTGTTTCCTCATTTTACATCCATGGTTTGTCTGTAGAAGGTGACACTGTAAATAAAGGGACAGTCCAAAATTAAAAATTCTGTCATCAGTTACTCACCCTCATATAGTTTGTTTGGTTCATCTTTTAAACATAAATGCAGATATTTTTAATGAAACCTTCAGTTCCATTGAAAGTCCATTCACCCAAAATGAATTATAATGAATTAAAATTAATAAATGAATGAAGCATTTATATAGCACTTTTAGATAATACAAACCCGATTCCAAAAAAGTTGGAACACTGTACAAATTGTGAATAAAAACAGAATGCAAAGATATGGAAGTTTCAAATTTCAGTATTTTATTCAGAATACAACATAGATGACGTATCAAATGTTTAAACTGAAAAAATTTATAATTTTAAGGGAAAACCTGCAACAGCATCCACATTGCAACTGCACCAGTATGCTCCCCACACACCAGCTATAAGAGAGGAGAGGAGAGCAGAGTGATAGAGCCAATTCAGTGGAAGGGGATTGTTAGGAGGTCATGGTTGATCAGAGCCAATGAGGGAATTTGTCCAGGACACCGGGGTTACACCCCTACACTTTTATGAGAAGTGCCATGTTTTTTTTATGATCACAGAGAATCAGGACCTCGTGTTTAATGGCACCGTCTATTGGACGAGGTTGCTTACTGTATAGTATCCCCTTTACTATTCGAGGCGTTAGAACCCTGCACACACCAGAGGGTGAACACCTCCTGCTGACCTCACTAACACCTCTTATAGCAGCAACCTAGTTTTTCAAGGTCATCTCCCATCGAGGCACTGGTCAAGCTCAACCCTGCTTATCTTCAGTGGGCAACCAGTCTTGGGCTACAGGGTGTTATCCCTTTGATGCTTCAAAAAGTTCATAAAGAGATCATAAATGAAATTCAAGTGAATCCAGGGCTACAACCACCAAAGACATGAATTGGTCCCCCACCCCCGAATATATTTTACATTCTTGTAAAATCTGTTTGTGGTTAAAATGGCAAAAATCATTAAATAATTTTTTTTTTAGACTGGTCTGCCTCAGTTGTCTAACAGTGCTCATCAATGTAAAAATGATTGAGATGACCAGTCGAAGCAAGGAAGGTGGGATTTACTAGAGCAAGAGATAGCATGCAATGTAATTGTGTGTAGTGAGTGCAATGTCTCCGTTTCCTCAAAAGAGTCTGTTGGCAGTGTGAAACCATACCAACTCTGTGGGAAGAACCAAGAATAATCACATACTGACTCAGTGTGCCTAGTGTGAAATCTCCCTTAGTTTTAAATGGAGTGTGCAGTTTTTTTTTAGAGGTTAGACATGGCAAGGAACCCCTGATCTCATATGCTAAGGACAGTCTTCACCCTTCTCCTGAAGCGACTTGGATTCTTTTGGTTCGGGAGAGGATGGCGCCATGTAAACTTACACCTCTGATCAAGGTTCTTAGTCGGAGGCTCCGTTGGATGAGGCGAGTAACCCCCTGGATGAGGAGCTGTTGAATATCCTCACTAAGGCTGTCAGCGTTCTGGGCCTGGAGTGGTCAGCCCCGGAGCAGCCGTCGAGAAAATGGATGGATGGTTGGTTCTTATCTGTATGAGGGCTGCCAGCTGGACGGCTACTTCCCACATCACTGAGAGGTCTTACTTGGGGGCCGGACATGCAGAATCGGCCCTCCATACAATTTTGATTCTGCAAGTGTTCCAGGCTCCTGAAGGCCTGGACCTGGAGTCATTTTGCAAGCTGTGCATGGCCAAGAAGGTCACCAAGCCAGATGCCCCAGTTGTCTCTCTGTTCCAAGAACTGGGAGCACGGTCCGGAACCACCTTTACGCCAGAAATCCAGCATGAAGTTCTGTTTCCCTGCAAAGCATCGTGCCTGTCCAGGCACCAAGTGGAGCTGAAGCAGAGTTTCTGACTGCCAGGGTCCAAGGAGGAGAGTCCCATCCGTTGAGGATGACGGGTCGCCGTTAAATAGAGTTTGTCACTGTGCAAAAGTTGTAATAATAAATGCAAAAACAAGCATTCCTCATTATCAGAGCTATTTTCCTCCTCAAAACCCCTTGCACGATAGAAGCAAAACCCCTTCCTCAGGTGGTGTTTTGCAAAGCGCAAGGTCAGTGCAACCCAGTATAGTGGACGAGAGCATCCGTGCTTAGGTTTGCTGTACACAAGGCCACTGCGGTTTTGGCTGAAAGATTGTGCTCCGTGGAGGGCATGGAAAGCCACGAGAATGCACATTGTGGTAATGCGTACATGCCTTGTTCTGCTGTAGTAAGAATGACAGACAATCTGCATTAATGAACAACAATAGACCTTTATCACACTTCCTGTTTCCGGTAAGTGGAGTAGTGTACCGCTACTTCCGGTCCCATCGCAACGCTGAATCTGAATCTTCTCACCGGCATTACTGCAGCGATCCGGTGCTCTAATACTAAACATGACATCCTTACCTCAGATTTTACCATTTCCTGACACAAAAACTTTTTTTGGAAATCATGGGTGAGACTGAGATGGCGGGATGAAGGTCCTTCTTTTGAAATAATATGCCGGGGTATGTTTGTTGTTTAGTAGGCCTATGCATTTCCAGTCTGAGGATGTTTACATCTCATATCTTTTAACCTGCTGAAATGTTCCCTTACAAATGTGCACTCTGAATAATAAATATATTTCTAAAATGTAGTAACCATGTTTTTTTGTGGATTGGATACCATTTGTATTAGTTTTACTACAAATATCATGGTTAACAACCAAGGTTTTTTTTGTTTTTGTAGTAAAACCAAGGTTCATTTTCATGAGAGCAGTATTAAAATAGATGAAAGAAAGCGCGGTAACTGCCTTAAAGAAATTTAACGATGTTAAACATTTTAATTAATCTTAAACAGTAATGCATTAACAGCGCGACTGGCACACACACTTCAGCATCGCGGTCACCATTTAGATGAGCACTGACACCGTGAGGTGAAATAATCACGTATGTTTACGAGCCTCGGCTTATGTTGGATTAAAAACTACAAATTCCTTTTGAGTTTGTAAAATCCTGTACACAGTAATTATCAGTTTATCTCTTCTTCTGTCTCTGAAAATGTCCAGATTTTGAAATCATCCTCTTGACGCTTATTTTAAGTGACGTTTGTTCAGCTAGGTGTTAACAGCACATTGAAAACATGCATAACCAGAAGAATCACCACGCTACTTCGACGCGCACTTCCGGTATTCAATTCCTCTGTGATAAAGGCCTATTTAGGTAGTAGTGGGCCCACAGCTGATTAGCAGAATATTTCAGTAAGACAGTAATAACGTGAGTTAGCTGGAGATCTACACGATATGAAACCCAAAACTACATATTTTGAACTCCAGGTAGATTAGAAAATATATACATCAATACAGTAATTAATCATACATACAGGATGTGATTCAGAGGAGCAAGTTGGCCCAAATAAATTGGGTACACTCCCATCTTTAAAGGGATAATTCACCCAAAAATAAAAATTACTCCATGATTTATTCACCTTCAAGCTATCCTAGGTGTATATATGACATTCTTCTTTCAGATGAATAAAATCAGAGTTATATTACAAAAAATGTCCTGGCTAATCCAAGCTTTATAATTGCAGTGAATGGGAGGCCAAAATTTGAAGCCTAAAAAAGCATCCATCCTCTGGCAGTTCCTACGTCACGTCGTTATGCTACATTTTCTTTATAAGTAGATTACGGAAGGCTGTCTGGCAAAAGCTAGATATTTTACTTTATAACTTTTTAGATATGGATATTTTTGTTACACAAATGATTTTTTCCTGGACCGTTCCCACCTGGTGGAATGACCTGCCTGTCTCAATTCGAGCAGCCGAGTCGGTAGCCATTTTAAAAAAATATCTTAAAACGCATCTTTTCCAGCAGCACCTGACCAATAAAGAATAGCACTTATCACTCTATTCACTTTCTGTTTGTCTATATAAAAAGAAAAAAAATGGTTCTGTGCTAGATTAACTAGATTGTGCTAGAGACTTGTTATAGCACTTGCATATTGTTGCCCTTCTATTGCTCTCATTTGTAAGTCGCTTTGGATAAAAGCATCTGCTAAATGTAAATGAATCGCTTTTCTTCAGAAGGCCTTTAGAAGAGATATATAATTTCTTCTGGATGTCGTTATATAAATTACCATCTCAAAAGAATTTTACTTGAAACCATATCGCTAATACCTCGTCTCTCTTCTCCTATTGTCAGTATTTTGTCCTGTTGCTGTGTATATTCCTGTTGGAAATCCTTGCTGGAGTTTTGGCCTACATTTATTACCAGCAGGTCAGTTACTTGTTCTTTCTTTTCATTCAGTTTGCTATGCATTTGTGTCTTTCAATGTTACACTTTGTGAATGTTGTAGCTGAATATGGAACTGAAGGAGAACCTGAGGGAGACTATAGTTAAGAAATACCATCAGTCTGAGCAGGAGCATGTGACAAAGGCTGTGGACAAACTACAGCAGGAGGTGGGACAATTATCTGCGAAAATGCATTTTATTTATTGCTATTTACTTGAGTAGTGTTAGGCTAATGATTGGTTCTCCCTCTGTCAGTTCAAGTGCTGTGGCAGTAACAACTCCTCCGATTGGGAGGAAAGCGTTTGGATCCGCTTTGGTCAGGCTAACCTAAGGTTGGTCCCTGACAGCTGCTGTAAGAGTCCAGTCATGGAGCTCTGCGGTCAAAGAGACCACCCCTCAAACATCTATAAAGTTGAGGTTAGTGCACTGCAAAAGACATCCTTGCACTGAACAACAGCTGAAATGGTTTCTTATGGTTTTGTTAGATAATACAGGCTATTTCACACGTTTAACTATAAAATTGCAAAATTAACTTTCCCAATAAATGTTCCACATCTGTTTTTTTAGCAAGACTTTGTCTTCACATGTTTAGCCATATATTAGTCAAATATCAAATATCAGGCAAAATATAAAATATTTCCTAAATAGTTTTATTAGTCTAACGTAGATGATTTGTGTTAATTAATCATCTGCTGATGGACTGTAACCTTGTTATTTTAGGAAGAGCTGAGAAACCAGTGAGATTGGAGAATGTAGCTGAGGGTTAGAAGAATGTGTTGGAAAGATTTTGTATGAACTATTTATATGTTAAGAAGTATGGATCAAGTTGAGTTAAATATTAAACATATATTATGCTGACAAAAGCTAACCATCCAAATTAATAGAAGGGGTATAGATTATACTTGAATGCTTGTGGAACTGATGATATGGGAGACTGTTAGACAGTTATCTCTCCACGGTCATGAGGAAAGGAACTGGAAGAAGGAAACATTCACTCAAGTTTTGATCTACCACAATTTTGGCGTAGTGCTTTCCTATGCAATGAGTTGACTGTCTTCCTCAATGAATCTGTCTTCCTCAATAACTTTCTTACGGATTTTCCGTAAGAAAGTTTGTGTTTGGAACACGGGCACTTGCCATTCTCCCAAGGAAAACCCAGCAGGATCACAAAAGAACACAGAATTTTCCAATTATTAGGGTTGATAGAATAATTCAGAGAGTCTGGAACTCAGCAGTGCAGAGACATCTGGAGGTTGATAAAGAACAACATTACATGCACAAAAATTCCTGGAGTCTGGAATTCCACTGCGGTTGATTGGATAAAGCTAGGATATTATGGCTAGATATGAATTGCGAAAGAGAAGCAGAGATTAGAACAAACAGACCAATGGTGAAAAAACAAGCCCTAATGGAAATGGTTAAGATAGCAAGAACAGGATATTATGTCCCACATGAGTCTAGGGGTATAGGCCGATACAACATAATAAAAGGTTTAAAGAGCATTGGTCTAAGCTAGTGGTCGTCCGATATATCGCCATGGTCATTTTATAATATAATATAATATAATATATCTTCTGAAGTGCGCATTTGTAGCCTGCATTTAATGTGTTTCTGTGACGGTCACTCCATCCGAAATTAATGTGGACAGGAGAGTTCAGCTTCACTGGAGATGCGACAAACTTTAAATCCTTGATTTTAAAATGTACTGCACTGTATTCAGTTGACCACTATGTCATATTAATGTCATGTACCCAGTGTTGTATGTAAAATTAGTGCTACCTTGTCTGTATTTGAAACAAATACACTCAGCTAAAGGATTATTAGGAACACCATACTAATACTGTGTTTGACCCCCTTTCACCTTCAGAACTGCTTTAATTCTACGTGGCATTGATTCAACAAGGTGCTGAAAGCATTCTTTAGAAATGTTGGCCCATATTGATAGGATAGCATCTTGCAGTTGATGGAGATTTGTGGGATGCACATCCAGGGCACGAAGCTCCCGTTCCACCACATCCCAAAGATGCTCTATTGGGTTGAGATCTGGTGACTGTGGGGGCCATTTTAGTACAGTGAACTCATTGTCAAGTTTAAGAAACCAATTTGAAACGATTCAAGCTTTGTGACATTATCCTGCTGGAAATAGCCATCAGAGAATGGGTACATGGTGGTCATAAAGGGATGGACATGGTCAGAAACAATGCTCAGGTAAGCCGTGGCATTTAAGCAATGCCCAATTGGTACTAAGGGGCCTAAAGTGTGCCAAGAAAACATCCCCCACACCATTACACCACCACCACCAGCCTGCACAGTGGTAACAATGAGAACATGGATCCATCATGCCTTCTGTTTACGCCAAATTCTGACTCTACCATCTGAATGTCTCAACAGAAATTGAGACTCGTTAGACCAGGCAACATTTTTCCAGTCTTCAACTGTCCAATATTGGTGAGCTTGTGCAAATTGTAGCCTCTTTTTCCTATTTGTAGTGGAGATGAGTGGTACCCGGTGGGGTCTTCTGCTGTTGTAGCCCATCCGCCTCAAGGTTGTGCGTGTTGTGGCTTCACAAATGCTTTGCTGCATACCTCGGTTGTAACGAGTGGTTATTTCAGTCAAAGATGCTTTTCTATCAGCTTGAATCAGTCAGCCCATTCTCCTCTGACCTCTAGCATCAACAAGGTATTTTCGCCCACAGGACTGCCGCATACTGGATGTTTTTCCCTTTTCACACCATTCTTTGTAAACCCTAGAAATGGTTGTGCGTGAAAATCCCAGTAACTGGGCAGATTGTGAAACATTCAGACCGGCCTGTCTGGCACCAACAACCATGCCACGCTCAAAATTGCTTAAATCCCATTTCTTTCCCATTCTGACATTGTTTGGAGTTCAGGAGACTGTCTTGACCAGGACCACACCCCTAAATGCATTGAAGCAACTGCTATGTGATTGGTTGATTAGATAATTGCATTAATGAGAAATTGAACAGGTGTTCCTAATAATCCTTTAGGTGAGCGTATGTTTACCAGTATGCACAAATTTACCAGATTACGGAGTTCCCTGTTAGCCCACAGTGTTTACTTCCTTTTTATTCATATATTTTTAAACAATTACTTTATTCGTGAAAAATACTGTAATATGATTGTAAAATCAAAAAGTTTCAATCTGAAGTATAAGCATGTTTAATGTTTTTGTTTTTAGTTATTTATTTTCATATTTCAAATGTATTAAATGTTAATTAAAATAAATATAAATTTATGTATATTATATATCAGCCATCGGCCACCCTGCTTTCTATATCATCATCGGCCATCAAAAAACCAATGTCGGTCGACAACTAGTCTGAGCCCTGCCACAGCACCACAAGCAAACAAATTACTGTAACGATTTTTATTTACAGCTCATGGAACAAGAAAAGGTATTGTAATAAAAAAATAAAAAAAATTAAAAAATAAAAATAAAAAAACTTAAAGGGAAGCAATGGTTTCAGGACAGGGCATGGCCATAATAACAAACAAAAAGCAATCTGACTGGGAAATTTAAAACTCTGACTAAACTAACAAAGAAAAGAAAAATAATAACAAAACTGTACCCCAACTCCCTTCCTGGTCCCAAAACAGGAGAAAACGGGGTTCAACAAAAATGACACCGACACCCACCTCCCTACAGCTTTCAAATAAGCAACCATTAAGGTAGCTACTAAACTTGATTTCTTTTTTAACAGCTGCAGCAATAAAACTAAGAAAAGAAAGAGCTGATAAAGATAAATGATAACAGTAACCTCCACACTTAAACTGCAAATGGTAAATGTTGGAGAAACTTACAATAAACCAAATAAAAATAACAATACAATAATACAATAATACTACAGAGTAGAAAGGGAAGCACCTTAAATGTATGAATATGCATGTTCTTTCCATGTTCAAAAACGAGATTGTAAACTGCAGCAACAGGCTGGGCAGGACAAAGACAGCACTCTGGAGAAACCTCTTAGGGGAATATTTCTTAAACTCAGGCAGTTTCTGCTCTGCTTTTATGCTGCCTCACTCTGGACTGATAAGCAGGTGCAGTTGGGAACAATCAGCTACCTGCCAGATGGATTAAGTAGGAGGAGCCAAAGAGGAAATGCATTAAAAGACAACACAGCTCTTCTGATGGATCATAACAGTAAAGAATATGTCTCTGGATGTAACAAGAACAAGGATTCTATAACAATACAGGGCAACGAAAAAGGATGAGAGTAGCAGAGAGTGGTGCAGGATAGTGGTAGGAGTGTTCAGAAACAAGGTTCAGTGAGAGACAATTGAGCCAGATGACATGGAGGGGTTTGGGAGCTGTGGTTGGAGAGTGTGACTGTGAAACTGAAATAAAAGATTCACCAACAACTCCCTTTCCACCTCCTTATCCAGCAGGATTAGAATCTGCATCTGCCCCTTTATACCCCAAGGTTAAGGGATGCAATAGTAGCAACATAACTGCTCAAGATCTAAACAATCCATACTCACTCTTCAACCCTTAACAAGCTTGTGCTGTCGTACGAGCTCGCAGACAATTTTTTTTTCAATCGCGTGGAAATCATTGATGCTTGTATGGTCTCGGCTCATAGTGTGTGAGGAATTGTGAGATGAGCCAAGTACATTACGAGCACCTCCTGACTGCTCTAATTTTTAAACGCGTTTAAAAAATTTGGGGAGTCGGCACCCTTTTTATACCAGCATATATGCTGCCCCCATTGCCTAATCATACACAACCATGTAACCGATCGATGAGTATTATTAGGCTGTAGCTCAGTGGCTGCAACCATACAGTGTATGCATACACACACACACACACACACACACACACACACACACACACACACACACACACACACACACACACACACTGACAATAGATCTTTTAAGTGGCAGATGCTTTAAAAAAATTACTAAACCAACATGAGCCAAAGGAGAAGGAAGAGAAATCAAAAAAGGGAAAAAAAAAAACAGACCCATTTTTGACTAAAATTTGTGAGTTAAAGTCATTAAGATGGCCTTGTTCCAAAGCTTCAATGTAAACTATTGTGCATCTAATATCTGAATGAAGTTGTTGGCTTTAGTAGCAGACAGCAACCATGTTTTCTCACCTTTAGAGAGTGATACATAATCTGGCTGGGAAGAGGAAAGCAGGTTTGAGTCCGTATTTGTAAAGATCCTCATGGTGTCTTTGAACTTACCGCACAGTTTCAGGACATCAGGATTGTAGTCTTTGAAGATCTGAATCTTGTGGCTTTGATCAGGTCAGGACACCTTTTTATGGGACTCACGAATAACCAAATCCTTCAACTGGTAGAGATGGAATTGAAGCACTCCCATCAAAAGAACTGTGCCCATTTGAATGTAATGCTAATTTCTGATGTTAATATTCATAACTTTATTTAGATGCAACCTTTAAATGTTCATATTTTCTTAGTTCTTTGTGCTAAAATGGGCGCTGACTATTGTTAAAATAGTCATCTTACTAAAAATATGTTTGACCTTTTTGTTTTTGACTTTGTCCCCTTTTTTCAGGGTGGCTGCATCACAAAGCTGGAGAACTTCATTCTGAATCACTTGCAGATCATTGGTGCGGTGGGGGTGGGCGTAGCCTGTGTGCAGGTCAGCTGAAGCACTGCAGAGTGTAGAGATACATGTACTGTAGCTGAACACTTGCACTTTAGCCACCCTTAAAATTGTACTTGTTTAAATACTACTTAAACGGAATGTTTAATACAAACTTTTTTCATTGTCACCCCTGATTCACATAGCAGGTTGTGTCTATCATGTATTGGTCAGATGTGAATTTCTCTGCCTGTCCCAATAATCACTCTTGCGGTGACATATTGACATATTTCAGTACCTTGCACTTTAAATTAAACTTTTAAATGTCTGTTCAGAAGTTCCTATGTAACAAAAGACAATTTATTAACTATTCCTGATAACAGTAGAAACACGAGTAGTGTGGGCTATTCATATGGTAATTATCAGTGTGAGCCATGCAAACATGCCCCCATCACCTCGATAAAGAAGAATAAGCCTTGAGGAAAAAAAAAAAAAACAAGGATGTAAATTTGATGCTATATAAAAGCATAACACCAAGAGCTCATCTCCCAATATTATAGCAAAACTAGGAAACAAACTTGTTTTCCTGTGAAAGAGTAAGGAAAACATATCTCACATAACAAACATAAATTAACAAGGGAAATGTTGAAAAAAATTAACCTTATGAAACAATAAAGAGTAGTTTGAACAATTAAAGAAACATACATTTTCAAAGGTCTCTAAACTGTTTCAAATAAGGCTCAAGCTAAAAAAATGTTTACAAGGATATATTAAAGTTATTTGATCTATTATACTGAATTTATTAGTTTAATTTATTCCTGTGAATTTACACTGTATGCTGCCAACAAAAAATGGTCATTTTCTATCTTTCTTTCTAACTGTTCTAATGACTAAATCTAGTGGAGTAAATAAATATTCAGAAACATTCACTATGGCTTAAGAGTGGATTTTCTGTATTTATTATTAATGGCACTGTTCTTACATGTTGTATCTGCTTTCTTAGCAACTTGGCCTCTTGTATTTATTATTTCCTGCATAAAGACTGTTTGAATTGTATCTATGGGATTACAAGGGTATAGAAGATCATAATTCTTATGTAGCATTACAGCATGGTGACAGTCCCACTAACAAAATCTGTCAAATATTTTATTTTTTATTTTTTATTTTTTGCACATAGTAGAAAATCAAGCAGTAGATCACAAATCTTCAACCCTGCTCCTGGAGACCTGCTGTCCTGCATTTATTTCTAATCTGCTTTATTTCACACCTGACTGTGATTTTCAAGCGATCCTGAAGTTCCTTGGTTCAGGTGTGTTTGTTTATGGTTGGAGCTAAATTCTGCAGGAGAGTGTATCCCCAGGAGAAGGGTTGAAGGACCTCAGCAATAGAGAAAAAAAAATAGTTTATTCAATATCTCTTTATTTGACAATGGAGAAATATTCTTGCAGTTTGACAATGACATCCATATGTTTTTCTATGTTTTATATGAGGCTTAGTCTGGAAGCACAACACTAAGTTCTGTGTTCTGGGTGAGACCTCAGAATATTGATGACCCACAATGATAGCACCAAGATTAAGTTTTATGAGCATTGCATGTTTGCATGACAATATCTATTCCCTGCAGATGTTATGCATGCTTAACATTCCCTCGCATGCATTCCTGAAGAAAAATTGTTGGACATCAGACTGTTTTAAAGAATTAAAAAAAATAATTGATAATTTGAATGAAAAGTTTCATTCAAAGTTAATATTAGACCATTTGCTTTAGTGACACCATTGGTGCAGCAAATGTTTGCAACTGCAATTAATTATCTTTTGTTACATAAGAACTTTTAGAAAATTTGAATTTACATTTAGAAATGTATTTAAAAGTGAAAAATATTGAAATCAGAATGTGTAAATAAAGCTCATTAAAAATAATTCAGTACAAAAATAATTCAGACAAGTGGTCTAGTGCAAAGTCCGCAAGTATGAGTATTGGGACAGTTCCATAAATGTATGGTCACATCCTGCCATGTCAATCAGGGGTGACGGGTCATAAATCAAGGGCCACACATCGTCAATTTGACACATGGTATATAACTCTGAGTAGTTCTGTCCATATGATTATTTTTGCCATGACGGTATGATATTATATGAAATTGTATTAATATCAGGCTTTTCATCTCATATGTTCTTCCAGATTTTCGGCATGGTTTTCACCTGCTGTTTGTACAGGAGTCTGAAATCAGAGCCATACTGAAGAGACACAGCTCAACTTACAGCACTGATCAATGACCATCATCCTCCATGCCATTTTTGTTTCACATATTTTAAAGGTGAAGTATGTAGTTTCTGTGACACTATATTGTAACCTAGTGGATTTACAAAAACAAAAGCATATTTTCAAATACCTTGCAAATGCACATTTTGCATGTCATGCCTCCCCCCAACTCAAATATCACAAATACATATCTTATGGATGCTTATGAAGGCATTTCGCAACAGGTAAAAGTAGGCTATTTTAAATTGACTAAAACTCTGTCTAGGGCGAACGCAAGCTTTTTGATGTGTTTGTGACCCGTTTAATCTTTGAACGTCTAAATGCTGCTAATTTTTGCTTGCACTTCTGTAACCAAAGCTAAATGTCTTTTCCCATGTCACGTGTGAGTCATGGTCCCACACTGGCTAAACACCCTCTTGCTCTGCCTGCTACTATAGCTACTCCACTCACACTATAGGTTGAGCTGGAAAGATGGCTCTGAGCAGACCGCTCTCAATGTTTTGATGGTTCCTGGGAGGCTCAATGTTTACAATTTTGGGGAGATAAACCCATGAATGGCATGCTAATAGTTGTCAATGAACAATAAACTGGGTTAATAGAATGTATTTTAACATAAAAATAAATTGTACATACTTCACCTTTAAACAGAAAGGTTTAAACTGACATATCTGCAGATCATCTCAGAGTCAGATCAAGTCAATTCCAACTACACAGGCTCAGGCACATATCCAGTAATAAATATACAGTTTATGATTTTATGATCATTCACACATTTCATTTACTACTGAGCTAGAAAGTTCATTTAAATCCTTTATCTAAATGGCTTTTTTTATTATTGATTTTAATAACTTAAATGTTTTTTGTTTTTTATATATATATGAACCCTTATATGTACCTGTTTTTGTATGTGTGTACTCCCAGATCTTCAATCAAAATATAAAATCTCTGCCACAAAAACTTTTGTTTTTTGGTTCATTTAATGCTGCTGTGTAATTTATTCTTTAAATCCTGTAAATTGCGAGGTGGGGCTTCCATGAATCAAACTTGTTTGTTCAGCACATCCTACAGATGCTCGATTGGATTGAGATCTGGGGAATTTGGAGGCCAAGTCAACTCCTCAAACCATTCCTGAACCATTTTTGCTTTGTGGCAGGGCGCATTATCCTGCTGAAAGAGGCCACAGCCACCAGGGAATACCGTTTCCATGAAAGGGTGAGCATGGTCTGCTTAGGTAGGTGGTGTGTGTCAAAATAACATGCACATGGTTGGCAGGACACAAGTTTTCCCAGCGGAACATTGCACAGAGCATCACACCACCATCTTGCCTTCTTTTCATAGTGCATCCTGGTGCCATGTGTTCCCCAGGTAAGCGACACACACACACACACCCGGCCATCCACGTGATGTAAAAGAAAACGTGATTCATCAGACCAGGCCACCTTCTTCCATTGCTCCATGGTCCAGTTCTAATGCTCACGTGCCCACTGTTGGTGCTTTTGGTGGTGGACTGGTTACCATGGGCACCCTGACTGGTTTATGGCTATGCAGCCCCATATGCAACAAACTGCGATGCACTGTTTATTCTGACATTCCAGAAGGATGAGAAGGGATCCGGAACCAGCATCTGCCGTCATCAGTAGGTCATTTGTGACCCTGACCAAAGCTGTTTCTGTGTTGTCCGGTGTGGATACCAGACTGGAATTTCTCATATAGATTGTTTTGTTTTAAATGGACCTGAAATTGCAGCAACAACTTTTTCCAGCACCTTAGAAAGGCATGTAAACTTGGAGATGGGCCTGTAGTTGTCAAGAACATCTGGGTCTAAAGTGGGTTTTTTAAGAAGTGGTCTGATGAAAGCAGTTTTTAGTGAGGATGGAACATGGCCAGCCTGGAGGGAGTGATTAATGATCTTTGTGATAAGGGGACTTAAGACACAGAGGTTAGATTTTACCAAGGCTGTGGGAAAGGAATCCAGTGCACAGGTGGATGTTTTCGTTTTTTCTGATGATGTCCTCAACCTCTCACTGTGTGATGACGGAGAAGCAGCAGAGATGTTGGGAAGTGCCAGGCTGTGGATCGACAGTCGGGACAAGCAGATCGGAGGTGCTAGATAGGTAAAAGTGGATGGTGTCTACTTTTTTCCTAAAAAAAAAGTCATGAACTTGTTGTACCTCTCCTCTGTGGCTTCTGAAAAAGTGTGAGTTTGAGGATGTGATTTATAGTGGAGAAAAGCTTCTTGGAGTTTCCAGGGCTATTGTTAATGATGTAAGAGTAGAACTGTGACTGAGCATCTCTCAAGGACCTTACATAGGCCTTCTGATGCTCTCTATAGGCTTGCTTATGAATGTCTTTGGTGTGAGAAAAGGGACGTGGCAGCTCCATTGAGATGGCCTTGTGGTCAGACACACCCAGATCATACACCAAAATATTTCAAATATGGGGAGAGTTTGAGATGACCAGGTCCAGAGTGTGCCCCCTAGAATGTGTGGGGAGATCCACATGCTGTTGGGGACTGAGGCAGTCCAGTAATTGCAGAAACTCTGCTGCCAAGTGGCAGTAGGGGGTGTCTACATTAATATTAAAATGTTGGCAAAAGTAGTGCAGAGTGTTGTAAGAAAGTCATGCATCTCTGCGACGAAAACTTAATTTGTTTTGGGGGGGCTGGTAAATGAGTATTGTCAAAGAAAAAGAGGGTTTACATTTAAAAGACATTCAAATGATGACAATGTATGCAAAGGGAGAAGAGACGGCTCCAATTTTTGTCTATGAATTACAGCTAAGCCACCACCACGACCAGTGTTACAGGCTTTCTCCAGGTAGCGGTAACCAGGGGGACAGGCTTCAAGTTCTGAGTAAAATGTTGACTGGTGCCATGTTTCCATTATGCACATAAGGTCTAATCCCTTATCCATGATGTGGTCTTGTATGAAAGATGGTTTATTTGTGAGGGATTGTGCATTAAAAAGTTAAATTTTGAGTGTTGATGGGGTGGTGAATCTCGGTAGAACCCGTAATACACTAAAATCCACTCCACGTTTTCTGTCATGCTTTGCGCTAAGAGATCTTGTGGTGTTTCCCATGCAATCCAGCTTAGTGTGCAGAGATCTTGCGACGTTTCCCATGTTACCAACACAGAGAGTGACACTGCTCTGATGACGCAGTAAACGTGCGACAGTGGTCCAGATGGATGGGATAGCTGAAGCAGAGTGTTCAGGCTAATGGTAAACAAACCCTCGGCAGGAGCCTCTATGGATATAATGCAGTCGGTGCAGAAGTCCATGTTCCTTTATGACCGCAATGCATGCCGGAGTGGTGCGGTTGTTGAGATTTTATATGTCGAAAGCTAATGGAAAATCATGACCTCTTTAACAAAATAAGAGGGATCATACAAAATGCATGTTATTTTTTATTTAGTACTGTCCTGAATAAGATATTTTACATAAAAGGTTAACATGCAGTCCACGCGAAAAAAAAACAAAATTAAATGACTAATAAAATAAAATATGACTCCGTTCAAAAGTATTAGTATCAGTAGCTATTATCCCCAGATAACACAATCTGTTATTGTTTTTCATTATTAATTTTAATCAAAGCTAGATTACTTTTGACTTGACAGTACAAATTTATTTGAATCTGACATTCTTGACCCATACTGAGTGACAGGAAGAAAACCAAACACATTCTGTCAGGAAATGGAAGAAGAAAATATATCTGAACAGAATAATCCAAAATATTGCTAAAGCCTTTTTTTTTTTTTTTTTTTTTCCATGTCTGAAGAATATCTGCAAATCATTTCACTCAAATGTTTCAACTAGTGTATAAGGGGCATTTTTAAATGTGAAAATATATATGTATAAATAAATGTATAAAGCTCCTTGCAGTGATGTTGATTTTGGAAACCTTCATTGCACTTTGCACCAAGCAAGGCAAATTACCCAGGGGTCAATAGCTAATGTTTACACTTCTGCAGGCACACAGTCCACCTCTCAAACTTCTAAATAAAACAAGCATTTGTGCTCTGCTGAGGAATCTGTATCAAATTAATTGGTTACATTTTCTTGTCACAAGACAGTCTTTAATGGGCTGCTGACTGCTAGCTCATTTGTGATCTCATCACACTACACTGCCTCTGCTTCTGTCTCTGCTCAGTACATTGTTCCAAGACTAGTGTATTTTCTTTTTAAACAAGTGCTGTGCAAAAACACAAGACACACTTCAGATGAACAGACTTCAACATATCAGAGGTCATATTGTGTCAGCAGATAAGGTAAGACTATTTTTCTGTCTCTTAATCAACCAGTAATTCTGCTGTCTGATGAAACCAAATTCACTAATGTCTTATGTAACAGCTTTGTACAGTTTTTATTCGAAGTACTTTAAATGTCCACACCTTACCAGAAAAAAAATATATGTATGTCTATAATAGTGAACTATATGTATATGAACTACAAAAGAAGATTCTTCTGCAAAACAAGAAGCTTCTGCTTCTGAATTGACAGGGAATGCAATCATTGGTCAAATCCGTGGGTAAAAACTGTCCTTCATCAAATCAAATCAAATCACCTTTATTTATATAGCGCTTTTAACAAGTCCAATTGTTTCAAAGCAGCTTCACATTGTTAACAGGAAAATAATGCAACAGAATTTGTACAGCCGTTCTGGTGAAACGGTGATGTTATCCAGCTAATTTCAAGTATCATATAGTGTCAATGCGGGCAGATCCGTAATTTATAGATGAAATTTAGGTGTCCCCAACTGAGCAAGCCAAAAGCCAGAGGCAACGGTGGCAAGGAACCAAAACTCCTTCAGGGTCAGAATGGAGAAAAAAACCTTGGGAGAAACCAGGCTCAGTCGGGGTGCCAGTTCTCCTCTGGCTGACGAACAAACAGTGTATGATTATAATTCTGGCAACATAGCAGGTCTTAATTCATATTAGGCAAATAGATATTTGTAAGATTATTCGAAAGATTGGAGCCGTCACGCCGAAGACGGGTTTAATGAGGATGTCGTGTCGATGCAGCATTTACGGGGGGAGTTTATTTGACATGTTCTCTGCAGACATTTCAGGGATGTGTTGGTCATGTCCAGGCGCTGGTCCACCATCTGATCTGGATACGGCCCGGATCCGGCTGACTGCAGTAAACCTCGGGATAAACAGAGAGACTAACATTAGCGTAGATGCCATTCTTCTTATGATGTAACGAGTACATCAGGTGTTATGGGAAGTGTTCCCGGTTCCGGCTGACCTAGTTAATGCAGCCTAACAATCATTTACTGATTTGAATAATAGAAATTGATAATGTTTTATGTGTACGCCATAGTAAAGAGATGCGTTTTTAATCTAGATTTAAACTGACAGAGCGTGTCTGCTTCCCGAACAATGCTAGGACGACTGTTCCAGAGTTTAGGCGCTAAATAGGAAAAGAATCGACCGCCTGCAGTTGATTTTGATATTCTAGGTATTATCAACTGGCCAGAGTTTTGAGACCACAATAGACGTGATGGAGTATAATGCGTTAAGAGTTCGCTCAAGTACTGGGGAGCTAAACCATTTAGTGTTTCGTAAGTAATGAGCAAGATTTTAACATTTATACGATGTTTAATAGGGAGCCAGTGCAGTGTTGACAGAACCGGGCTAATATGGTCATACTTCCTTGTTCTAGTAAGAGCTCGAGCTGCTGCGTTTTGGACCGGCTGGAGTTTGTTTATTAAGCGAGCAGGGCAACCACCCAGTAAAGCATTACAGTAATCTAGCCTTGAGGTCATGAACGCATGAATTAACTGTTCAGCATTTTGCATCGAAAGGATGTGCCGTAATTTAGATATATTTTTAAGATGGTAGAATGCAGTTTTACAGATGTTAGAAACGTGGCTTTCAAATGAAAGATTGGTATCAAAGAGCACACCCAGGTTCCTAACTGACGACGAGGACTTGACAGAGCAGCCATCGAGTGTTAGACGGTATTCTAGGTTACTACTTGCAGAGTTTTTTTTGTCCAATAATTAAAAATTCATTTTTTTCTGAATTAAGTTGCAGGAAATTACTAGACATCCAATGTTTTATATCAGCTATGCATTCCGTTAATCTTGTGAATTGGTAAGTTTCGTCAGGGCATGAAGAAATATAGAGCTGAGTATCGTCAGCATAACAGTGAAAACTAATGCCATGCTTCCTAATGATATCTCCCAGTGGTAGCATGTACAGGGTGAAGAGCAACAGTCCTAGCACTGAGCCCTGCGGTACTCCATACTGAAATTGTGATCAGTGTGACATCTCTTCATTTACTGCTACAAACTGATAACGGTCAGATAAGTATGATATAAGCCATGCCAATGCAGTTCCACTAATGCCAACATAATTTTCGAGTCTATTCAAAAGAATGTTGTGATCGATAGTATCGAATGCAGCACTAAGATTGAGTAACACTAATAGAGAGATACAACCATGATCGGATGATAAGAGTAAATAATTTGTAATTCTGATGAGAGCAGTCTCAGTACTATGATACGGTCTAAATCCTGACTGGAAATCCTCACAGATACCATTTCTTTCTAAAAAAGGAACATAATTGTGAAGACACTGCCTTTTCCAGTATTTTTGACAGGAAGGGTAGATTTGAGATCGGCCTATAATTGACTAATTCTGTAGGATCAAGTTGAGATTTTTTAATAAGTGGTTTGATAATAGCCAACTTAAAAGTTTTCGGTACATATCCTAATAACAAAAATGAGTTAATGATATTAAGAAGAGGATCTATGACCTCTGGTAGCATCTCTTTTAATAGCCTAGTCAGTATAGGGTCGAGCATACATGTTGTTGATGTAGATGATTTAACGAGTTTAGCCAATTCTTCCTCTCCTATAGCAGTGAATGAATGTAACTTTTTCTCCATGACACAACAATGCTCTGTCTGATGTGACACTGTAGTAGACGGCTGCATGGTTATAATTTTCTTCCTAATATTATCGATCTTACACGTAAAGAAGTTCATAAAGTCATTACTGCTGTGCTGTTTACAACCATCAGAAGTAGAAGCTTTATTTTTGGTTAACATAGCCACTGTATCAAATAAATACCTAGGGTTGTGTTTGTTTTCTTCTAAGAGAGTCGAGAAATAAGCAGATCTAGCATTTTTACGGCCTTTCTGTATGCGATCATGCTCTCTTTCCATGAATTCTGAAAAACCTCTAATTTTGTTTTCTTCCAGCTGCGCTCCATTTTTCTGGCTGCTGTTTTAAGGGCCCGGGTGTGCTCGTTGTACCACGGCGTTGGATTTTCTTTAATCTTCTTTAAGCGCCGGGGAGCAACTGTGTCTAAAGTGCTGGAAAAAAGAGAGTCAATAGTTTCTGTTGCAAAATCGAGTTCCTCTAGGCTATCTGGGATGCTGAGGAGATGAAACTGATGAGGAAGATTATTTAAAAAGCAATTTTTAGTGGCGGCAATGATAGTTCTGCCATATTTGAAGCGAGGGGATGGCTTTACAGCCTTAGCTAAATTAAGTATACATGATACTAGGTAATGATCTGAGATGTCGTCACTCTGCTGCAGAATTTCAACGGTATCAACATTTATTCCATGTGACAATATTAGGTCTAGAGTATGATTTAAGGCGATGAGTGGGTCCTGACACGTGTTGCCTTACTCCAATAGAGTTTAGACTGTCTCTAAATGCTAATCCCAATGCGTCTTTTTCATTATCTACATGGATATTAAAATCACCAACAATTAGTACTTTATCTGCAGTACTAACTCTGATAGAAAGTTAGCAAATTCTTTGATAAAGTCTGTATTGTGCCCTGGTGGCCTGTATACAGTAGCTAGCACAAATGTCAAACGGGATTTATCAATTACACTACATAATGCTATATAAAGCACCAAAACTTCAAAAGAATTATATGGAATTATAAGGGATCGAATATTCAGCAACCCGAGCTTTATCATTTGATCATCTGTATTATATCTGTTGTTTATTTGTTTGACATCAATTAAGTTTTTACTGTTGAATGGTCTTGATGTTTTTTTGTATTTACTAATTCGGGGAACAGACACAGTCTCTATGTGATAATATCTAGGTGAAAAAGTCTCTGTGTTGGGATTTATCTGACTTCTGTAACGGGAGACAACTAGCAGACGGTCGGGTAAGCCAGTCCGTCTGCTTCCTGACCTGGGCCCCAGTTAGTCAAGGTTTAGCTCTAAGACTATATGCCAAATTACTAGAGAGAAGAGCAGCACCACTCCAAGAAGGATGGATGCCATCCCTCTTCAACAGGTCTTATTATCACCTGAGTGTCCAGATTCATCTCCTCAGCCCCTGAACAAACAAGTGTATCTATTTTTTTTGGTACTGTCAAGGATTTTTTTGTTTTTTGATGTGGCTCTCTCTGGTGATATGCCGCTGAAAATCTGCCCTGCCCTGATGCTTGCATTCTAACTCATGCTGACAGACTTCAGAAATTCATTTGTGCCTGGTTTAATGAAAGGCCACTCTTTAGTCCAGGCACTGATAAATTTGGAATTGGAAGCAGTGGCCCCTGATTTTGCCTTTTTATTCTGCTTGACTGTAAGGTCTGTGCTTGTATCTTCCTTCTCCTGCTCCTTCTCCTCCTCCTCCTCCTCCTCCTCCTCCTCCTCCTCCTCCTCCTCCTCCTCCTCCTCCTCCTCCTCATTCAACACCACCACTTCTTCATTGTCTTTCTCCACTCTTTCCTCAATCTAAAAGGTAGGCTAGGTTAAAAACCTGCACCCTTATAATGACATGGCAGCCTAATCATAACCCAGGACACCATAAACTCCTCTCCTGTCATTATTACGCTGTGGTCTAGTCTAGTCTAGTCATCAACAGAAAATTAACGGATTGAGAGGGGAGAAAAATTTATTTTGGCATGACATTTCTTGCGTGTGCGTGAGAGCGTGAGATTGATGCTGAAAGCGTGAGTGTCATGCCAGATGCGTGAAAGTTGGCAACACTGCTTGATGTTGGTCTCAAGCTTTAGTTAACCAGTTAACTCCATTAACAGTTGTTAACCTTCCCTGATTAAACAGGTTGGACCTCCTTCTGGCAAAGCAGAGGATAACTTTTCTGTTAACACAACCCTGCAGCTGTTTATCAACACTTCTCTGGCTGAGCAGAGGGTAACCACATGTACTGGTCTGTAGTGGTTCTTTGGACAGAGTGACACTTACCACATTTGTGGTTGAGCTGAAAAAATTCTGTGTGGATTTTAACAAAAGAAGAATGCAGGAAGTTAGCCCTGAATGTAAAGTGTCCAGTAGACCTATCCCAAAAAAATCATAATGACATCACCAAATCGTTTGAGCACGTTTGGTCACGGGAACTAAGACTGTCAACATTCACACACAGTTTGACACTCAGTAGGAAGATTAGAGACTGACAGAATCTCACTGTTTAATCTAATCAAATTAGTAAACTGATGCCATCATGTCCACCTACAATGCAATGTAGTCCACCCCAGTTTCACAGGGCCTTACAGCTGCTATCGTGTGATTTGAAGCTGGTGTTAGCTTTCTTATTTCTATCAAGCCACTTTTGCTTTTTATCCGTCATGTTCAAAAATGCTTTATAGTTGAACAGCAGCTGGTTTAAAGTGCATTAATTATATATCACATTCTGTTACAGTATATGAACATGGCTGCTACCCTGCCAAGTCCCCTCACAACTCATGTGCTGAATACAGCCCAAGGAGTTCCTGGAGTCAACATGACCATTATCCTCTATCGCCTAGACCCCATCTCATCGGTGTGGAACTTACTCACAACAGGGTAAATACATAAATTGTAATGTCAAATTATTTAAGTAACTGATGCCTCTTCAGTTTTGCATCAATCAAAATGATAGCATGCAGATTTAAGAGTATATAGAGGTATAGGCAAAAATAATTCCAAAATGTTAATTATAGGACAACTAATGAAGATGGACGGTGTCCTGGGTTGATTAAAAAAGAAAGCTTCATTGCTGGTGTGTATAAAATGCGATTTGAGACTGGAAAGTATTGGGATGCCCTGGGGGAGACCTGCTTCTATCCATATGTGGAGGTATGAGCAAATTAAATGTACTATTTAAAACAATCATTTGGGTTAATTGTGTTATTATTTTAGCTGTTTTTAGCTAATGTATTCAGACACTTCACACCAGTATTTTTCAATCTTGGTCCTTGGGGACCGTCTCTGTTAAGTTTACCTTGGTTAACATACAGCGAGATGCTGTGTCAAAAGCTGATGCTATGGGAAAATGCCACGGTGTGATGATTGTCTGAAGCCAATCTGAAGAATCACGCCAATTTATTAGCTGATGGCACATGATTGTGCCATCTCATTCAGATTTCCAATGAAGGAAGCAAGCCGATGAGGTGAATGGCATGCTATATGCAGCATCTTGTTCCCTGCTCAGGGAACCAAGGTTACATACATAACCAAGGTGTTCCCTTTTATAGGTTCACTTGACAGTGCATCAGTATCTGATGCTATATGAACAATATACCACCGTGCCATACAACTATGTCTGTAGTTCATCGTCCATGAAACCACATAGACTGCAAACCAGAGAAAAATAATGTTTGCTAATTATTATTTTATCACAGTTAGTTTTTCGGTGTCTGTTTTTAGTTTCATTGAGCTTGTCATTTATTATGCAATTTTTATTTCTTTTTCAGTTTACCAAAATGCTTTTACAAAAAAAAAAAAAAAAACAACTTTATGATTTGATGAAGCTTCTTATTATGGATTGAGGCAAAACATACATTATTTTGTAGTATTCTATATTGTGATTAAAGGCTATTTTGATTAGCATTCCATTATCAATATACAAACCTGATTCCATAAAAGTTGGGACACTGTACAAATTGTGAATAAAAACAGAATGCAATGATGTGGAAGTTTCAAATTTCAACATTTTATTCATAATACAACATACACTCACCTAAAGGATTATTAGGAACACCTGTTCAATTTCTCAATGCGATTATCTAATCAACCAATCACATGGCAGTTGCTTCAGTGCATTTAGGGGTGTGGTCCTGGTCAAGACAATCTCCTGAACTCCAAACTGAATGTCAGAATGGGAAAGAAAGGTGATTTAAGCCATTTTGAGCATGGCATGGTTGTTGGTGCCAGACGGGCCGGTCTGAGTATTTCACAATCTGCTCAGTTACTGGGATTTTCATGCACAACCATTTCTAGGGTTTACAAAGAATGGTGTGAAAAGGGAAAAACATCCAGTATGCGGCAGTTCTGTGGGCAAAAATGCCTTGTTGATGCTGGAGGTCAGAGGAGAATGGGTCTACTGATTCAAGCTGATAGAAGAGCAACTTTGATTGAAATAACCACTCGTTACAACCGAGGTATGCAGCAAAGCATTTGTGAAGCCACAACACGCACAACCTTGAGGCGGATGGGCTACAACCGCAGAAGACCCCACCGGGTACCACTCATCTCCACTACAAATAGGAAAAAGAGGCTACAATTTGCATGAGCTCACCAAAATTGGACAGTTGAAGACTGGAAAAATGTTGCCTGGTCTGATGAGTCTCGATTTCTGTTGAGACATTCAGATGGTAGAGTCAGAATTTGACGTAAACAGAATGAGAACTGTGGTGGTGGTGTAATGGTGTGGGGGATGTCTTCTTGGCACACTTTAGGCTCCTTAGTGCCAATTGGGCATTGTTTAAATGCCACGGCCTACCTGAGCATTGTTTCTGACCATGTCCATCCTTTTATGACCACCATGTACCCATTCTCTGATGGCTACTTCCAGCAGGATAATGCACCATGTCACAAAGCTCGAATCATTTCAAATTGGTTTCTTGAACATGACAATATGAGTTCACTGTACTAAAATGGACCCCACAGTCACCAGATCTCAACCCAATAGAGCATCTTTGGGATGTGGTGGAACAGGCAAGCGTTCCTCTGCAGAGGCAAGCGTTGATCCGTTGCTCGTGAACGAGTTAAACTCTTTCTATGCTCGCTTTGACTGTAACCGCGGCAACGCGACTCCGCCAAGTGACGCGTTAGAGGAAATTACTCAGAGCAGCAACAATCACGTGATCTCTGTCTCAGAGGATGAAGTTCGGAGAGCACTCAAGCGTGTGGACGTTAGGAAAGCTGCCGGGCCGGATGGTATTTCAGGTCGTGTTCTGCGGTCCTGTGCTGATCAGCTCACCGGGTTGTTTACATCTATCTTTAATGAGTCCCTCGCTACATCTGTGGTCCCCACCTCCTTCAAAAAATCCACCATCATCCCTGTCCCTAAGAACAGTAAACCCTCTTGCCTAAATGACTATCGTCCAGTGGCTCTCACGTCTATAGTCATGAAGGTCTTTGAGAGACTCATTAAAAACACCATTTGCGCCTTCATTCCTGACACTTTGGACCCTCTTCAGTTTGCCTATCGTCCCAATAGATCGACTGAAGATGCCATCTCTCATGTCCTCCACTCCTCCCTCACTCACATCGACAGCAAAAGTGGGAACTACGTAAGACTGCTATTTATTGACTATAGCTCAGCCTTTAACACCATAGTTCCCACCAAGCTAACCTCCAAACTCCTGGATCTCGGCCTGAATCCTTCTCTCTGCCACTGGATTGAGGACTTCCTCACTGGCAGGCCTCAGGTGGTGAGAATAGGCCAGTCCACCTCCACCTCCATCACCCTGAGTGTGGGAGCTCCACAGGGCTGTGTCCTGAGCCCCTGCTCTACTCTCTCTACACGCATGACTGTTTGTCCACACACAGCTCCACCTCTATCATCAAATTTGCTGATGATACTGTTGTCCTGGGCCTCATTTCCAACAACAATGAGACGGCATACTTGGACGAGGTGGAGCATCTAACATCATGGTGCCAGGACAACTGTCTCTCTCTGAATGTTGGCAAGACCAAAGAAATGATTGTGGACTTCAGGAAGAGACAGCAACGGACATACTCCCCCTCATGATCAGCGGGTCACCAGTAGAGAGAGTGAGCAGCTTCAAGTACCTGGGAGTAAACATCTCCGAGGACCTGACCTGGACTGCTCACATTCAGACACAGGTGAAAAAGCCAGGCAAAGACTGTACCACCTGCGCCAGCTGAGGAAATTCAGGGTTTCACCAGCTATCCTGAAAACTTTCTATTTAGGGGCGATAGAAAGTGTTTTAACTCAGTGCATCACAGCGTGGTATGGGAACAGCACCAGTCATGACCGCAAAGCCCTGCAAAGAGTAGTGCGCTTATCCGAAGCGTATCTCAGGGTCAGCTCTCCGTCTCTGCAGGACGTCTACACCAAACGCTGCAAAGGTAGAGCTACCAAGATCATCAAGGACTCTAATCACCCTGCAAACCCTCATTTCACGCTGCTACCATCTGGTAAGCGCCCGAAGCCTGATGGCCAAAACTGAGAGACTCAGGAGGAGCTTCTTCCCCAGGCCATCAGACTCCTGAACTTAACATCACGTGACTTCACGTCAGGATAAACATCGATACACTGACATTGCACTGCACTTTCTGTTCTCGTTGTTACTGTGTAACAACCTGTCATAAACCTGTTTGCACATTATACTCTTATACATTTGTTAACCACATATTTATAAGTCTACAGTTTACTCATTGCAAAGTCTACTTCAATTATTTTATTCCACTTTATCCTTATTTGTTACCTTTTTTTTCTCTTGACTTGATTATTTATAATTCTACAGATATAGACATAGACATATATATATATATATATATATATATATATATATATATATATATATATATATATATATATATATATATATATATATATATATATATATATATATATATATATAATATATATATATATATATATATATATATATATATATATAGTTTTTTTTTTATATCCTATTTCTATTATAATTTCTTCCTTGTGTTTTTAACTGTGAATTTGCACTGTCCATGGAGCGGACCTGTTTACATTTCACTGCCGGTTGTATATTCTGTATATAACTGTGTATGTGACAAATAAAACTCTTGAATCTTGAATCAGGGGCTTCGTGCCCTGGATGTGCATCCCACAAATCTCCATCAACTGCAAGATGCTATCCTATCAATATGGGCCAGGATTTCTAAAGAATGCTTTCAGCACCTTGTTGAATCAATGCCACGTATAATAAAGTCAGTTCTGAAGGCGAAAGGGGGTCAAACACAGTATTAGTATGGTGTTCCTAATAATCCTTTAGGTGAGTGTAGATGACATATCAAATGTTTAAACTGAGAAAATGTATGATTTTAAGGGAAAAATAAGTTGATTTTAAATTTCATGGCATCAACACATCTCAAAAAAGTTGGGACAAGGCCATGTTTACCACTGTGTGGCATCCCCTCTTCTTTTTATAACAGTCTGCAAACGTCTGGGGACTGAGGAGACAAGTTGCTCAAGTTTAGGAATAGGAATGTTGTCCCATTCTTGTCTAATACAGGCTTCTAGTTGCTAAACTGTCTTAGGTCTTCTTTGTCACATCTTCCTCTTTATGATGCGCCAAATGTTTTCTATGGGTGAAAAAACTGGACTGCAGGCTGGCCATTTCAGTACCCGGAACCTTCTTCTACGCCGCCATGATGTTGTAATTGATGCAGTATATGGTCTGGCATTGTCATGTTGGAAAATGCAAGGTCTTCCCTGAAAGAGACAACGTGTGGATGGGAGCATATGTTGTTCTAGAACTTGGATATACCTTTCAGCATTGATGGTGCCTTTCCAGATGTGTAAGCTGCCCATGCCACACGCACTCATGCATCCCCATACCATCAGAGATGCAGGCTTCTGAACTGAGCACTGATAACAACTTGGGTTGTCCTTGTCCTCTTTAGTCGGGATGACATGGCGTCCCAGTTTTCCAAAAAGAACTTTGGTCCTCCAGTTTATATGACTTTTATATGTACATTTAACTTTTCCGTCCTCTTATTGCTACCTGTCCCAACTTTTTTGGAATGTGTAGTAGCTCTCATGAAATCCAAAATGAGCCAATATTTGGCATGATATTTCTAAATGTCTCACTTACAACATTTGATATGTTATCTATATTCTACTGTGAATAAAATATAAGTTTATGAGATTTGTAAATTATTGCATTCCTTTTTTTATTCACAATTTGTACAGTGTCCCAACTTTTTTGGAATTGGTGTTTGTACTTTATTCTTATGAAAATACCTGAGCAGCCTTGAGTAACACTGAAAAGCTGTGTATGTGTACAGATATATATATATATATTATACACGCTCACCTAAAGGATTATTGGGAACACCATACTAATACTGTGTTTGACCCCCCTTTCGCCTTCAGAACTGCTTTAATTTTACGTGGCATTGATTCAACAAGGTGCTGAAAGCATTCTTTAGAAATGTTGGCCCATATTGATAGGATAGCATCTTGCAGTTGATGGAGATTTGTGGGATGCACATCCAGGGCACGAAGCTCCCGTTCCACCACATCCCAAAGATGCTCTATTGGGTTGAGATCTGGTGACTGTGGGGGCCATTTTAGTACAGTGAACTCATTGTCATGTTCAAGAAACCAATTTGAAATGATTCGAGCTTTGTGACATGGTGCATTATCCTGCTGGAAGTAGCCATCAGAGAATGGGTACATGGTGGGTCATAAAGGGATGGACATGGTCAGAAACAATGCTCAGGTAGGCCATGGCATTTAAACGATGCCCAATTGGCACTAAGGGGCCTAAAGTGAGCCAAGAAAACATCCCCCACACCATTACACCACCACCAGCAGCCTGCACAGTGGTAACAAGGCATGATGGATCCATGTTCTCATTCTGTTTACGCCAAATTCTGACTCTACCATCTTAATGTCTCAACAGAAATCTCAACAGAGACTCATTAGACCAGGCAACATTTTTCCAGTCTTCAACTGTCCCATTTTGGTGAGCTTGTGCAAATTGTAGCCTCTTTTTCTTATTTGTAGTGGAGATGAGTGGTACCCGGTGGGATCTTCTGCTGTTGTAGCCCATCCGGCTCAAGGTTGTGCGTGTTGTGGCTTCACAAATGCTTTGCTGCATACCTCGGTTGTAACGAGTGGTTATTTCATTCAAAGTTGCTCTTCTATCAGCTTGACTCAGTCGGCCCATTCTCCTCTGACCTCTAGCATCAACAAGGCATTTTCGCCCATAGGACTGCCGCATACTGGATGTTTTTCCCTTTTTACACCATTCTTTGTAAACCCTAGAAATGGTTGTGCGTGAAAATCCCAGTAACTGAGCAGATTGTGAAATACTCAGACCGGCCTGTCTGGCACCAACAACCATACCACGCTCAAAATTGCTTAAATCATCTTTCTTTCCCATTCTGACATTCAGTTTAGAGTTCAGGAGATTGTCTTGACCAGGACCACACCCCTAAATGCATTGAAGCAACTGCCATGTGATTGGTTGATTAGATAATTGCATTGAGAAATTGAACAGGTGTTCCTAATAATCCTTTAGGTGAGTTTATATATACATAAATACATATATGCCTTATATTAATTTAGATTTAGTGATAGCTGGATGTCTTTGTCTATAAATAGGATTTCCTGAAATGTCATAAAACTTCTATGACATTTTATGAGTCTACCTTGTACTTTCTGCAAGAGAGTGCCCTCCGGTTTCGAGTATGAATTAAAACATACATTTCCGCAATAATCAAATTCCGTTTTAATGATTATTAAAAGTAGGTTCAACAGCGTAAAGCTGCAGTCTGTAACTTTTTTGGGTTAAAAATCAATTTGAGCAAGTACATAACCGCAGGAAATTCAAGCATGTCTTTGCGTCATTACGTCATCACGTCGTCACGTCTGTATACATAAAGAAGGGGTCTGGCTAGTAGACTATATCAAATGTGAGGAAGTTGCAGGTGACGGATCATTTAAAGCCGTTTCTCACAGTAGCTGGCATAATTAAGCTTAACATTTTGATGGCAGATTGTAATCCAGAAAGGTCCAAACGACAATCATCAGTGACAACTAGAGATTCACCCATAGTGTGTAGGCAGTTTTTAGATGATGAAGGCATTGATGCTATTGACTGGCCCTCACATTCCCCAGACCTGAATTCAACTGAGAACCTCTGGGACATTATGTATCAGAGCATTTGAAGCCACCAAGTAGCTCTACGATTGTCCAGGTGCTCACTGATGCCCAGATCCAGGTCTGGGAGGAGATCCCCCAGGACACCATCCATCATCTCATCAGGAGCATGCCCAGACGTTGTTGTGAGTGCATAAAGGCACGTTGGGGCTATGTACACTACTGACTTACATTTATGAGTTTATGTGATGAAATTCATGATTACTGGGCTAAGTAATCTTACTGTGCTAATACTGTCAAATACACACAAGGTTAACATAAACACAGTCGGTTATGTCTAAAGGGAAAGTAAAATCGGCGTGTGTCTGTATATTAGATGCATGCAGGTCTTAAATTGACAGCAGCACAGCCTAGTGAACATGCTGCCACTTGTCCTTAAAGGGACAGTTCACTCTAAAATTGTCATTATTTACTCACTCTAATGTTGTTCCAAACCTGTATTAATTTCTCCTGTTGAACACAGACAGTTGAATACCAGACAGTTGATGGTAGCCACTGATTTCCATATTATTATTTCCTACAATGGGGACCAGCAACTTTATTCATTCATAAAATGTATTAATTCAATTTCATACTTAAATGCTGCTGTACAGCTCTGAGTTGCCACTGTAATGTAATATATACAATACACAATACACTAGGAATGTGTACAAGGGTTTCTTTTAAGTAAAGTTAAGTTTAAGTAAGGTTTTTCAAGTCTTTTAAGTAAAATAAAGAAAGAGTATTGCAATAAATTTTTTTTTTTTAAATTCTCCTTAACCTCTTTCTGTTCCTGTCACCTAAGAATAGAATAGCAAAAAACTCATGTGACTAGCCATCATGGCCATGGTTAAAAACCATATTGAACCGTGGACTAACTGTATTGTTGCATCCCTAGTGTCAATTAAACTCCCCGCTGTAAATGCCGCATTGACATGACATCCTCATTAAACCCGTCTCCGGCATGACGACGCCAATCTTTTGAATTATCTTACGAATATCTATTGATCTAATATGACTTCTGACCTGTAATGTTGCCAGAATTATAATCATACGCTGTTTGTTCGTCGGCCAGAGGAGAACTGGCACCCCAACTGAGCCTGGTTTCTCCCAAGGTTTTTTTCTCCATTCTGACCCTGAAGGAGTTTTGGTTCCTTGCCACCATTGCCTTTGGCTTTTGGCTTGCTTAGTTGGGGACACCTAAATTTCAACTATATTGCTGATCTGCCCGCATTGACACTATATGATAATTGAAATTAGCTGGATAACATCACCGTTTTCACCAGAGTGGCTGTACAGCCGAATCAAATTCTGTTGCATCTGTCGCAAACACTGTGAAGCTGCTTTGAAACAATGACTTGACTTGAGAGTGTGTGAAAGGGTAAGACCCGTTGGTTCTCCCTCCATAGGTTCAAACTCCTCGCAGCCACCCCAAGCGTCCAGTTCATGCAGCTCCTCAGCAACCACAGAGCTGGAACAATGGGGGCTAAACAAGCATACTTTCCTAAGAAAGTCTAGAGCGCAAAACTTTTAGTTAGTTGAACTGTGGCGACAATCAGTCAGGCGCTGCTTGAGCATGTTTAACACGCAAACATTGTACACACCTCATCCCCTCCAGGACTAAACTGAGGACACAGAGCCACGCACTTTTCAGAAACTCATCACATTCACTGAGAGGAGTTGTAAAAACTGCTTGAAAATATGGCAAATGTAAGACAAATCTTCTGTAAGGGAAACAAATAAACAACTTTACGTGACATATGCATCATGGGGCGGTGTAAGTGCCGTTAGCAAATAAATTGCAGTGACTGTATATGGGCTTCAGACAATCATAACACCTGGGGGTGTTCCCATAGCATCAGTAGTTGACACGGCATTGAGTGAACCTATGAAAGGGAACCTATGCACATTTTGTAATGTTTCTCTTATCATGGAGCTCGCTCCTAAAAAGGTGATGATCTGAATGAGATGTGTTAAATAATGGAGATAAACAAAATATGCAGATTGGTGGGTCCCCAGGACCAGAATTGTAAACGACTGCTTTACACTCCTTCTAATAACAATTAAGTGTGTTATTTATTATTGTGTGTGTTTTTCTTTTTGTTTTTGTTTTTTCAGGTTGTCTTCACCATCACTGACCCTTCACAGAAGTACCATGTTCCTCTGCTTCTGAGCGGTTTCTCTTACAGTACATATAGAGGAAGTTAGACGTAAAGTTCATGCATGTTTCAATGCCAACACACAAGTAAATATTTAATGATGTGATAACACTATAGTAATATTCAGTTGTAGGTAATTTAAGCGTTTTGTTGATGAGTTAATAATTTACTAAACTTTAATACACATTTGTATTATTGATATGTTAACATGACAAATGTGTTGTCATCTAAAAATGTTTTTTGTAACTCATGAAATGATTATAAATCATTAGTAAATATAAGTATTTAACAAATTTGTTGCAGTGATTCTGTCTTGATACACATGCTGTCCTCGCAACTGCATCACTCGGAAGAAGCTAAACAGCTACAAACACACACCAAGCAGTTTCCAGTTTTGTGTGTGATAGAAAACTTTATCATTACATTACTTTACAGGTGAAGCTCCCTGTCCATTTCCTCCAGTTCATCAGAGGGACCGCTCACCAGAATATTGGCTGTTGCTATTCCGACTATAATTCCCATAAGCCCTCATACCTGGGACTAATTGTGCATGATGCACCTGCAGTTCATCACATACACACTATTTAAGTATGCCACACACACCACCACTGCGAAGTCTTGATTTGCAATTCTGAGTGTTTCAACTGGTTTGTTATTCTGTGTTTGAGCTTGGGCTGTTTCCTGTTGTTTGATTCTCTGCTACCTGCCCCAACTATTTCTTGTTTATTGGATTGTGATTGTAAGCTGCCTGCCCAGACCTATTGCCTGTGTTTTTGGACTCTGTATGTTTGCTGCCTGCCTCGATTTAAGCCTGTCCCTGTTTACGATTCTGTTTTGCCTTCTCCACTGCCTTTTGCCTTCTCTTTTTGTATCTCGACCTTGTATTGTTTGACTCTGACAAAAATAAAGCTGCAGATGGATGTTATGCTCTATTATATAAAATGCAGCATGATATAAAAGTAGTATGACTGTTTGCACTAGCATGATATTATAATGTTTAGACCAGTTTACTGTGAAATACTGTGCACATGGAGGTTGCAGCACAAAACTAGACAGCTTTCTTAAGCTTTCTCAGCTTTTTTCTCAATTCTGCATTTATGTTACACAGAAGAAGATAATAAGGTCTGAATTTATGGCCAAACGACACTGTAATATGTCACCGATGTCCAGATCAAAACATGCTATGCAGACAAATATGTGTTAAAATTAGTGTTTTCTGTAAAATTAGACAATTTTTATCAATTTACTCCAATGTATGTAGGTAGGGTGCACTTTTAAATTCAGATATGCCTAATTCTCTAAAAAAATCTAAATATGCTGCAGAGCTGAACTGGTTAAACATAGATGTTTATAATGTGTTTATAGTGAACTGAGGTGTTTTCTGGGCCCTGGAGGTGTTTTGACATGCCCTGACGGCTTATTCTGTTACTTGTAACATTTCATGGCTAAAGTCTGATTACACTGTATTCAGCACAAACTCTGCTACAATAACGTGAGCAACATGTATGTAAAAGTTTGTAGTTTTGAGAAAATTATGTTTATGCGTGGTTTGTGAAAAAAACAAAAACAATTACAATTAAACAATTACACACACAATTAAGTCACTGAAATAAGGCCATAAAACCCATACTGAATATTTGTTCACAAGACTTTTGAAAACTGGATCACATAGGCTAGAATTTTTGCTTTAAAACAATGTAAAAATCACCTTGCCCACTCATTCACATAAAACAATATATTGATTTAAAATTTGTAAGACATGTTTTGTGTCTTCTGGGAAAACAAATAATGAGAGATTAAAAGAATGGCTTTTTGATTTGTTTGCATTTATTTACAACATAATCCAAATATACATAACGAAGAACAAAAAGTCACAACTGCTGATATCAGGAGCAACTAGGGCTGATTTGGTAAAAAAAAAAAAAAAAAAAAAAATTTCTGGTTAAAATTAGCTACAATTTAAAATTCACAAAACTATATATAATTATAGAACACCAGATTTGTTGAGCATAAAATAATAATAATAATAATTAGTATTATTTTTACTTTACTAAAAAACTTTAATTTTGGGGAAACTATAACTATAAATCAAATCCAAATCAAATCAACTTTATTTATATAGCGCTTTTTACAAGTCCAGTTGTTTCAAAGCAGCTTCACAGCGTTAACAGGAAAATAATGCAACAGAATTTGATTCGGCTGTACAGCCGCTCTGGTGAAAACGGTGATGTTATCCAGCTAATTTCAATTATCATATAGTGTCAATGCGGGCAGATCGGCAATATAGTTGAAATTTAGGTGTCCCCAACTGAGCAAGCCAAAAGCCAAAGGCAACGGTGGCAAGGAACCAAAATTCCTTCAGGGCCAGAATGGAGAAAAAAACCTTGGGAGAAACCAGGCTCAGTCGGGGTGCCAGTTCTCCTCTGGCCGATGAACAAACAGTGTATGATTATAATTCTGGCAACATTTCGGGTCTTAAGTCATATTAGGTAAATACATATTCGTAAGATTGTTCGAAAGATTGGAGTCGTCATGCCGGAGACGGGTTTAATGAGGATGTCGTGTCGATGCGGCCTTAATAGGGGGAGTTTAATGGACACGCTCTCTGCAGACACTTCAGGGATGCGTTGGTCCAGATGCAGGTCCACCATCTGATCTGGATACAGCCCAGATCCGGCTAACTGCAGTAAACC
The DNA here is from genome assembly GCA_018749465.1 of Paracanthobrama guichenoti. Classification (NCBI taxonomy): domain Eukaryota; kingdom Metazoa; phylum Chordata; class Actinopteri; order Cypriniformes; family Gobionidae; genus Paracanthobrama; species Paracanthobrama guichenoti. Next base: position 102,536 of record JAGHMJ010002209.1, read on the forward strand.
TCGGGATAAACAGACAGACTAACATTAGCATAGATGCCATTCTTCTTATATAATGTGTTAAAACCTCCCTCAAGTACTGGGGAGCTAAACCATTTAGTGCTTTGTAAGTAATAAGCAAGATTTAAAAATTTATATCTTTTTAATCTGGGTACAAATAACAATACTGTCAAGAAAACTCATTTCTATTGATGGATATATGTATTCGCTTTATTTAATAAAATAGTCCATTATCTTCATCAAAAATGAAGACAGTGAGAAACTTTTTTTTAATTTTATTTTACATTTGACTGCATTTCATTTCTGTGATTCTGTGATTTCAACTGTGATTGGTCGCATTATATGTCAGTCAATCTTCCTTTTGGGCTGTCCTTGACCAATGAAAGCTGCGATAGAGTCCAGACCTTCTTCTGTCAGTCACACAAATCGGTCTGGCTACACGAGACTATGACTTCGGTACCAAGTCAGTACTTACATTTTAAAAATGTGACTATACCAGCATTTCCCTCTAGCATTTTAAGCACAGCTGAACGAGAATTCTTAAACACCTCTGATTGGCCATTGTGTTCACACGCTCAACATATATGTCTGTGATTGGCTACAATGATCAGTACTCTTCACAGAGTGATTAAATGACACACTTCACCAAGCACCAAGCAGGTGTTAGGTGTCAGGAGATTGTTAACCTCACATCTTGTGACCAGTTCTGACACCTCTTTCCAGTAAGCTGTCACATCTATCATGACGAGACTAATGATGACTGCGGTCTGAAAAGAGTGTAGCCTACAGCATTTGGCTGAGTACATGTTTTGATCGGGGTATTCATTTCTAGTCCACACAAAACTCCAGATCAATTGAAGAGTAACGTTGACATTAATTAGTAACTTTCATACACTCAAAAAAATTATTCAGTGGCTTAGTAAATATCACAGTAATAATTAACTTTATTAACTTAATAAAATCTCTGAATATCATTTATTTGATGGTTTGAGTTGAACATACTGTAGCGAAATCTAGCCCAAGGGAAATGGTGCGGGATTTATGCATGCGTTTAATCGTGTGACGATCACACATACATAAATCGGCACAGAGGGGAATTTGGATATTAACAGTTGATTATAACGGATTATAACAATTATTAATATCTATGGCTTGATTCAGCTTGTAGAATTTTCTTTAATTCTAGAATTGAGTTCAAAGGACGGATAATTGTCCACCAACTATCTCCCTTATAAAAACTCTTAGACAAGACTTCTGTGGCCACAAGAGAGAGAGAGAGAGAGAGAGAGAGAGAGAGAGAGAGAGAGAGAGAGAGAGAGAGAGAGAGAGAGAGAGAGAGAGAGAGAGAGAAGAGAGTGAGTAGAAAGAGAAAGGTGGTATTACCGACAACAACCTATTGAGAATAAGCAAGAAATCAGTCCAACTTATTGGTATAAGCTCAAGACTTTATAACGATGGCTTAAGGGATACTTGCATAGGTTTACTTCGTGGCTGATCGCGGATTCGTGCGTGTGGGGAATTCCGCGATCCGGTCTGTGTTTTGAATCTTGCAGGGTGGGTCCGTTGGAGTCCGCGGGAAATTCAACTTTGGTTCCTTTGTGTGGTAATGCCCTTTGGAAGATGGCGCGCTGGCAGTCCGAGAATCCGCGCCGAGTAGGCAAGAGGGTGAAAAGCGAGAGAGCAAAGCAAGAGAGAGAGCGAGAGCCTGCAGGCCCCTTAAGAAGGGCCATCACGGGGCACGCCTCTTTTGTCGGAAACAGCCAATCAGAGCGAAGGAACTAAGAAGCGGGAAATCCCCCTTTGTCTTCGGGTCTCGTTTCATTAACATGTTTATGGCTTTCTTAAGTTTGCAGACTTTGGGGTTTTGGCATAAAAGAAAGAGTTTGATGCATCATAGTACCACAAAACGCACATAGCCGGTCTACAAATTGAGAGACAAAGATTTCGAGACCAAGCATGGGGAGTTTAACTTATGAATTAAAGGAAAGGTGAGGATTGGCGTCGTTCTTCATTAAGCATTCACTGGCTATAAGTTTCTAACCTATCAAACACATCTAAAATGGTTATAACAAAAAGCATGCATACATACAGGGAACACAGCACATCTAAAATGAAAAATAACTAAGTTAAAAGTCATATAGCCCCCTTTGGGTGTTTTATGGTGTCCCGTGGAATGCAGCTGAGAGTGGTTTGTGTTCTTTAGAGCCGTTAACCTGTCAGTCCGTGGACTTCACGGCGCCGGTCCTGTTTGATTCATTTTGCATAATCAAAGTATTGGTCCGTTCGATCATTTATGAGCACCGTCCATACTCTACATACCAAAATAATTACATTTATTAACATTTAATTTTGTCTCAAATTTATAGTTGATGACTCAACGGTTGTTTGAATTCTCTTCAGTCTCTAGAGCAGTTCCTTCTCAGCGTTGCAGAATTGGTGCATTTCCACTGTGAAATCCAGGTTTGTGTGTTTTATTATAAAATCATTAGTGTGCTTTAAATAATTTTATTTAACGCAAAACAACATACAGGAATGCAGTGTGAGTCACCTAAATGAGTGTGGCGTCTGCCTTTGAAACGCCTGGTGCCTTGCTCAAACGCACAACTTTATTTCTACAGTTAATTTGGATTATGAATATAATTAATTTGGATGATCAAATGTTCTCAGAACTGTGCACGGTTGGTTTATTGGCAGGTTATGGAGTCAGGCACATCGCAGCATCTTTCGGCTGCAAGTGAAATGCAGGAAGGCATTGTAAAAATGTTTCACCAAAAAAAATTGAGTAAATCATAGTAAAAGTTTTAGAGTGTAGTGGCGTGCTGCCACCACGCACACTAAGCCAACTCCATTAGGCCAACACCATTCACTCTCTGCACATGCACAAACATATACTAGACAGGGTTGCCACTACTCAATAAAACCAGCCCCTATCATTACAGTACACAGCCTTGAGGAGTGCCTGTGTTCATTATGAGGGTGTGGAGGAGTGTTCTTCGAGGTGAACATGTTGGGATCTGCCAGTGAGGAAGCTCAGTGTCCAGTTACAGCACCGGAGGTAGCCCCAGGTTATGCAGCTTGGTTATGAGTTTTGGGGGAATGATGGAGAGATAAATACAATTGTTCGCTGTTCGATGTTTGGATGAACACCAAAACGTCTTGTCAATTCTTTATGTAGTCCAGTGATTTTAATAAAGAGTTTGTTTGAAATTGTTTTACCTGGATGTTTTAGAAAGTTATGAATATACATAGATGTTTAATACTATCATGGCAATTTCCATTGTGAATGTATCTCTAAAATATTTAATTTAATTTAATTATCTGGTAGACACAAATGAATGGGAAGATCATTGGTCATTGGGAACCTTAGTAATAAAGGCTATTTCTGAGATGATATTAGCTTTATAGTGCAATATATAATGTTAGGCTGGGTCATTCCACGAAATCGGTGCATTTTCAACTTTGAAAAATGAAAATATAAAATAAGTTTAATCGATTTTTTTAATATCCATGAAATGAAGACAGCTTAAAATGACAAGAAATTGTATTGTGCCATCAGGCTATGAGATCTTTTATTTTATGACTATTTATCTACGTTATGTTTTGATATTTTTGTCATCCCTGTTACAGACAAGCGTTACTATATACTATAGTTTTAACTAGAAGTGTGTCATAGTTTTAACATATATGAGCAGGATTTTAGTCCTTCTTTTCAGTCGGATTGTTTCAAATTTAGGATTTTTTTTATCTTATATTTGTCATTCTTAGTACACTTGTACTAATATATATAAAGTACAAGTGAAAAATAAATAAAGAAGTGGAATAAAATAAGTGAAATAAACTGTGCAGTGAGTAAACTGTAGACTTATAAATATGTGGTTAACAGAAATGTACAGAGAAGTATAATTTGCAAACAGAAAGTGCAGTGCAATATCAGTATGTCGATGTTTATACTTAAGTGAAGTCACGTGATGTTAAGTGACATCACTAAGGTTACAAACACTCTTCCAAATATCTTATTAGATTAGCGATAGCGCCTTTGTTTTTCTGCTGCACTTGATCACCTCAAAAAGTGTATTAAAATGCAAATATAAAATAAAATATAAATCAACACAATAATGTTAAAACTATTTATTTAGTTAATACATAATTAGCAGATGTATGTACAAACAATACTAGCTAAAAATGTAACTACTGACTCTGAATAATATAAGGATTAGCTCAATAATACCTTTGTATGACCTTTAAAAAAATGTAGCATTTTACATAGATACACTTTAAGTGTGGCTAAGGTGACACTCAAAACCTGATTATAGAAAAGTAACAGGGCTGATGGTAACATGTTTGACAAATTCAAGCTAATTTGCTAATTGCTAGTAGGTCAATGCCACAAAAGCACATGTTGTAAACTTTGAAAGGATATTATTTGTAGATATTGATTACATTAAGTTAAATAAATAATCGTTTAAATTTATACTTTAAAAAATGGTAACAGTTTTGACATTGCATGATGTCCCCGCCTCAGTCATACATCATAAATAAAATAAAAAAAATGTTTATAGAAGAGAGCGAGAGAAACCTACTTGTGTTTTAACTGTTGAATGATAATGAGACGATGTAACTTCCTGGAAGTGATGTCACTGGAATGAACCATTATTTTAAAAGGGTTTTGGGTGAGGGTAACAGGGCTGACGTGAAATCATGGGACACGGATACAATTATTTATATTTAAAAAGACTGAAACAGTGCTTAACAATGAGAATATACTTATAACTATATTCAAATGGGATTTTTGTATCATTTTGTCTTCAGTTTACAAATTAAAAGTCCTGTTGAAAAAGAACAATCATATCGAGGGACAGGGCAAAAACCCGTATCATTATAAATGCAATTTTAATTACTTAAAATAATATTTAATTATTTAATATTTTATATAAGACTTTAATTTAATGTAATATTGAGGAAACAATACATAGTATTATTATGTTTTTAAATCACTAATGTATGTGTTGTTATAGTAATTATTAGTAATTATATGTCTGATTATTTCTTAGGGGCACAAAAGGCACCCGGCTACCTTATTTTTTTCTTTCCGTAAGCAACAGCGAGCATTTTCTTTTGTTTTTGCCATAATTGGCACAAGAACGCAACATATTTTAGGTGTCTCATGGCGACATCATGTGGTGAATATGCGAATGTGACGTGCGATTGATTGGAACGCAGTGAGGTCGGAAGTGGGACATACATTTTACAGCTGAAATTCCCAGCTCCGACTTCGTCTGGAACGCGGCATAAATATGTCAGGAAAGGAATGATACTAGAGATAAGGGTAGAGTTTGGCGAGTTAGTTTTAGCAGAACTTTAGCACTTAAGGATCGGTGAGGTTCGATCGCTCTGGTTGTGATTAATACAACCTGGATCCAACATAGCTTCATCTGCGCTCTCTCCATAAGTACAATACACGCGACTCGTTTCATATTTCTCTCTGGACGCTCGCTGTGTAAACCATGGCTGATGAAGAATTGGAAGCCATTAGACGGCAACGTATGGCCGAACTGCAGGCGAAACATGGGGTAAGAGGAACAGAGAAAGATAGCTGTAATTTTTTTTTTTTTTTATAGCTGTAACGTAAATTGAACCGCACATGTCAGGCCCTGAATATGAGTCAAATCTGGTTAAGTTGCGCCATTCGTATTTATTGTTGCCTGGCCGCTCTAAAATTAATCTTTCTCTAATAGCTGTTCTCGTTTTTAATGTGTTTAATATCTGTTAGTCTCGTACTCGAGCCGTTGTAAATCGCAAATTGTAGCTATTGAGCTAAGTTAATCAAGTGTGAAATGTTAATTAATAAATACAGGCTAATAATATAATGTATTTTATATATTCATGGGCTCCAGAGCTATATACTGATCATACGTTCAATAAAGAGTTTTTCTCTCTCTCTCTCTCTTCTCTTCCAGTAACGTTATATGTTTGTGGAGTAACGTTAAACGGAAGCTAGCTAGCAGTGGCCATTTACAAAAATCAATCGACAGCCCTCTAAAATATTCATCCAAAAATGCATTAATTTAGAAATAAAGATGCAAACCTGATATTTCTGTAATGTTACGTGATATACTCGAGGAAATGATGACCAGAAGCATCAATAACACCTTTCAAATGTCTTCAAAACATGACGTGCAATAGTCAGTCCTAGTAAGTTATACAGTAGACGATTAACAGTCAAATTCCTTACATGGTTTAGTTTCTAAATTCTTAGGTTGCGTTTAGATTAAAAGTTGTAATTAAAGTAGAATGATGAAAAGTTGATATGTGTGAATTTTACATTCCCCTTTTAGGACAATTCCAGTGACCAGCAGGGGCAGCAGGAGGCCAAACAGAGGTACAACAAACAATAATAACAAACAAAAGTTTCTGTTTTTAAATAAAAATTGCATTAAAAGTTATTAGTCTTTGAAAAAGTACTTTATTATTATTATTATTATTATTATTATTATTATTAATATTTTTATTTGAATTATTATTCAGTACTTTTACATTGCTGTTACTCAAGGTCAGAAGGTGTCTTAAATATGTTTATATAGTTAAATTTAGCACTTTTTAAATAAAATTAAATTTAATGCTCAATTTATGTAAGGGATAAGCCACAGCTAGGCTAAGAATCACCCCACGTAAAGCGGAGTGCAATTGTTGTTAAAGGATTAGTTCACTTCAGAAATCAGAATTAAAATTTCCTGATAATTTACTCCCCACCATGTCATCCAAGATGTTTGTTTTACTTCAGTCGAAAATAAATTAGGTTTTTGAGGAAAATATTCCAGGATATTTCTCATATAGTGGACTTCAATGGGGTCCAACGGGTTGAAGTTCCAAATTGCAGTTTCAATGCTTCTTCAAAGGGCTCTACATGATCCCAGTCGAGGTTTGAAAAGTATTTGCATTTTTATTTTATTTTTTTAGAAAATTACCGATTGTTTCACTAGACAAGACCCTTATTCCTTGTCTGGTATTGTGCATTTGACGCTGCATTGAAACTGCAATTTTGACCTTCAACCCGTTGGACCCCATTGAAGTCCACTATATGGAGAAAAATCCTGGAATATTTTCCTCAACCTTAATTTCTTTTCGATCAAAGAAAGAAAGCCATGAACATCTTGGATGTGACAAGTCTTGCATCTGAAAAACATAGGGTTACGTGTGTTGTTGTTTCATTGACTGCACACTCTGCGACCCACTCAAAATGGTCTTGCGACTCACTTTTTAGGGTCACAAACCCCCAGTTGAGAAACACTGTTTTAACCGTTGACAACTTAGGGGACTTTCACATTGGGCACGTTTGCTGCGGTTATTCCATGCTATATGCATGCATATAGCATGATTATTCCCGGTGCCCCCCGCAGCGTTGTTCTGGTTTCACACTCAACTTGGTTCTATTGAACCCTGGTGCATTTACGTTCACTTACATCATCACAAACGTGGTAGAAGCATGGTAGAAAACAGAACGTGGTTAATATATTGTATTTCTTATTAATTTGGTGCTGTTATGCTCAACCAAGTAAACGATATTTGGGTTTACTGTATGTGCATCGCATGAAGGTGGTTTATATACATTTTATATTTATATTGAATTGGTGACCAGTGAAGTGAGGCTAAAATAGGTGTTGTGTGCTGTTTCTTACGAGGCCACCTCCACGACCAGAAGCCCGAGGGGAATTCAGAAAGCCACAATAAGGAGGGAGCAACTCGGGCTTAGCAAAATGGGCTTAGACTTAGAGTACAGCCTATGACAGAGGACAGCCTATGACAGAGCTAGACTTCTGATGATCTTGTCCAGCTTCCTCCTCTCCCTCAGTGATGCTGCTGCTCCAGCAGACCACACCGTACAGGATGGCTGATGCCACCACAGAGTCATAGAAAGTCTTCAGTAGTGCCCCCTGCACTCCAAAAGACCTCAGTCTCCTCAATGTATCCTGTCTTCCTTGGGCAGAGTGTTACAAGGTCACCAGTATTTAGCCAGGTCTCAGTCAAGAATAAAATATTCAGATTCTGTACAAAAGTAATTTTTAACTGCTTCAGGCCATTTCTTCAATTACTCCTGCCCTCACTCAATACCTCTCTTCACACCGGGACCTTTCCCGCAGCATTTAAGCAGGCTCGGGTAACAAGTTACAAATTATTTTATTTGTCATTACACATGTACAAGTACAGTATAACGAAATGAGTTTGGAGCAAGCCTCCGGGCCGCAGCCGATTAGTCAGGCGCCGCCACACGCTCTCCAGAAATACAAGACCCCACTGCTTAAGGTAATTTAGAACTGTTTTTAGTTGCTTCTATTGCTCTCATTTGTAAGTCGCTTTGGATAAAAGCATCTGCTAAATGATTAAATGTAAATGTAAAATAAATGTTTGCAACTGAGCAAACCTTGTTTCAGTAGAGAACTCCATTCCATCCAATTCACGGTGCGAAGAACATAGATTTAACAAGTTTCGCTCTGCGTCGGTTAAGCAGGGGAGATTGATGCAGTGGGAGTTGATTACCGGTTCCAGAAAGAACAGGTGTAATCCACTGATGTATTAGGATAAATAGGGATGTGCCATTTCATACCATCCACGATATATCGCGATATCAATGATATTGCGATGCAATGACGTACGCCGCATTTACGTCCCCCTAATGCGCACAACAACACCTGTCTAAGAGCAGCATGTCAGCCTCCGATGACAATTTAGTACCTACAAAGGGAGCTACTTGCGGTCAGACCTCTTGACAACTGACAAAACATTGACAACTTAAAGTTTTGCAGCGCAATATTTGACCAGAAGGGTAAAATTTATAATTATTTTCATCAGTTACGGCTGCATTCTGCCCGCTTTGAATCAGACACCGAGATAAAGTAGTGAGTAAGATTACATTTATTTGAATAAATGAATCATAGCTTTAATTTGAATTAATTAATAAAGAGAGAGACGCTGTTGACTGTCTGTATATATATATATATATATATATATATATATATATATATATATATATATATATATATATATATATATATAATATAATATAATATAATATAATATAATATAATATAATATAATATAATAGCGATGTAACCCCATCATTGCTGAGAAATATAATATTAGTGATCCAGTAACGGGCAGCGTTGATAACAAGTTTCTGTGCTCCTGAATGCGCAGCGTGGTGTGTGTGTGTGTGTGTGTGCTTCAATGAAAACATTAATATAGAATGGTGACTCAACTGACTTGAAACTACCTGTGCATTAAACGATTTTATTGCACACCTTCCAGCCAATCAGAATCTAATATTCAGACAGACCATGGCATAAATTACTTTAGTCATTGTTAAACTAAAATGTTATGTTATACTTTTATGAAAACACTACCAACTTGTACCAAGGCTACTTTGCTTACCTTTGACTCATGCTGTGTGACTAATGCTGCTGCCACTTATGACAATACATTTACACTTCAAATCAAGTATTCTGTCATCAATCACAGTAGCTCATTGGAAAAGGATGGAAAATGCCCTTCATTTTGTTTGCACTAATAAATTCTGCCGCCTACCAGCTGCAATCACCAATAAAACTTTGTTCCATTTTTTTTTTTTTTTTCTATGTCGTCATAAATATCATTATCGCTTGTATTCTTGAAATATTGTGATTTAATTTTAAGGCTATATCGCCCACCCCTAGCGATAAAACAACCCTTTTCCTTTCCCCCCTTGAAACAAATAGGGGACGATATGGCATGGGTGACTGGGAAAGGCTTGCCTTCAAGCTTTACTGCAAAATCATTAGATAAATGCTGGTAGCACACACTGAGTAGGAGGGCGATGAGTGCGCATCCTCTCGGCAAGGTGGTACGTGATGTTTCTGTCAAGGATCTAATCTCGAACAGAGTTTGGCGATCATTGAGCAGAGCTGAGCTGGCGAACTCGTCACAGAGGAACATGTATCAAAGTACAGAGCAAAGACAAGCACGCTGGGAAACAGACCTAGTATTGGATTAAACCAAATCAAGGTTTGAAATTGCGACCGAAATTTGTGACCTCAAAATATATTTGGGAGCATTTGTGCGAGTGCAAATAATTGTTGATAATTTCTCTACAAAACGTTTAATTACTGCACAGTGACAGTATGTGCCTGCTGTGAGCTGATATAGTGTGATTCTATCACATAACCAATTAAACTTCATCTTTACGCTATTAACTTTAAAGCAGACTTTAGGTTGGTTAATATTAGCCATCCATCACTCCCTTTCACTTCGCTCCGATGTCATGTGACAGGGAGCTAACTAGCGCGCAAAATGTAAAGAGCTGATAAGGAGGGGTTTTTTTGTTTGTCTTTTTTTTTTTTTTTTTTTTTTTTTTTTAAACAGTGAGAGTTACTTGCCTGACTGGACATGTAGCCTGATTAAAACATCAATAACAACAAAATAGCTAGGGAATCAGCGCGAGAATGATTCTGATTTTATTTAATTTAATGTAAGTGGCGATTGATGGTGGATAATAATGGTACTATAATTTTACTGACGGTAACAGGGTTGCACTGTTAAGACTCGCGCAGCCTCTCGAGGAGACATCAAAACAAATCAGTGACGTTGATTTCATACAGTATTTCAATAAACAGTTAAGATCAAGTCACTTACATTTTAGATGCAATATTGACTGTTTCAGCAGCGAAAATGGTTACAAACTAATCAGTTGCACTCAACTGTGTTTCCATTATTGAATGATTCAGTGTTTTGAACAAATCAGTTGAGTCAACGATTCAATGACCCATTCATAAACAACTGCCTTATTCTTGAACGAATCCTGAATGAACTCATGACTCACTCATTAAGACTACACAACCTACTGGTGGTTTAATGTTTAAAAGTATTCGTTCCAACATTTCTTATTTGCATATTCAAAATACATTTAAAATAATCCCATAACGTTATTCACTGCAATTGTAATTTTTCAGTGTAAATTATTTTATTTGATTGGCAACAGCCCTATAGTTTTCAGCTGTACAGCCGAATCAAATTCTGTTGCATTATTTTCCTGTTAACACTGTGAAGCTGCTTTGAAACAATTGGACTTGTAAAAAGCGCTATATAAATAAAGGTGATTTGATTTTGATTTGATAAAAGTCGTGGGGCAGTGCTGATGCACTTTGTGTTCACAGTTTGATCTCTGATTTCTGTGTGTGAGTGATATTTGTGTGTGTGCACTTAAATTACAACAGCGCATTAATTAAAGCACAATTAAAGCTATATTAATATAGAATGGTGATTAAACAGAATTGTTTTTTGTTTTTTTCACAGAGAAACTGAAATGAGGAACTCTATATTGGCTCAACTCTTAGATCAGTCTGCCCGTGCCAGGTGTAAGTCCATTTACAAACCTTTGACAAGCTATCACTTGTATTACCATGTAAGCATGTTTATATTTGACTGGGACAGCTTTGCCTTTGAGTATTCTTTTTCTATTCTTAGCAGAATTTTTATTTTCTGCTGTTTTTCCAAACCGATAAGACTTTCATCTTTGGAAAACAAAGTTATTTTTAATATTCTTTCATCATTTTTGTTCATCCATTGTTTAGGGGTGTAAGAAAATATTGATGTGAATATCACTATTACTGTGTCACTATTTATTTATTTATTTGTTTGTTTACATCCATCATTTGTGTCAGTGGATTTGTGTTTGGTTTAAATCTAACCACTTCTAGATGGCAGTGTTATCTCAGAACGTAAACTGTGATTTCGAGAAGCACTAGGGTGCATCCTAGGGGTTCAATTCCTAACTTTCTGGCAGCACCAGCCACTGGCAGGTCATCTGGCTGGCTGGTTGGTGGCTTGCAGTCCACCTCGGCAACCATTGATTTTTGGCAGATTTTGTGTTTTGTGCTTTTTGTACTGCAGCGAATTACATTCATTTGTTATTGTTCATCTGCTCTTTTACATGTTTGACATTTTAGAGGATTTTATCACAATTAAAGCAGTCAAATATCTTTGATCCTGAATGGTGGATTACTGCTGCTTGGTCCAGCAAGCCGCTATTAAACATCCAGATTGATGCGTCCGCTACCACTCTTGAGGAATTAATTAATAATTATTTTTTATTATTGCGATTTCTATTCTTATGGATCTGGGGCAGTATTCACAAAACATCATAAGGCTAAAGAGTATCTCCTAACTTGCTGAGTTAGGAAAGAAACAGTCAGTCCTAATTTTAGGACTCCTGAATTTTTTTGCTCTAAGAGTATTTCACAAAGCATTTTAGTGCTAAAACCAGCTCCTAAATCTGTGAAAAGTTAGGGGTGTCAAGAGGACTCCTAAGTCACCAAATCACAAACAATCTTAATGGCTGTTGCTGGCAATCTGCCTCAGCAGTCCGGCCAAAGACACTGTACACCATTGAGGCGACAGAGCCTTGGGTCCTTTTCTTCATAACTGCAATAAATATTTTGATGTACAGATTTTAATCTGCGATGATAACATAAAGGTTAATTTATGTATGGGAGAGCGGGGCACAACCTAATGCTTTTGACTTTCTCAGTTTGTGTAAATCCACTTGGGGTTCAGAGTATTGATTTTTTCCCACATTAATTGCACACGTCTAGTACAATTATATGGTTTTGTTTCATTAATACAGTGTATACTTTTTTTTTTTTTTTTTTTTTGATTTACCCCGAAAAAATGGAAGTGAAATGTGACAACATGCCCCATAGCTTAAAAGTGTTACCTGATATAATAAAAAAAATCAAGAAAAATAAAATATTTTGTCAATAAAATATTTTGTCAATAAAATACAATTAACTTTTTCAAATAAAATAATGGAATTTTCTTTAATCATTAAAATATATTTTTTTAAATGAGTTTGACAACAAACACATAGCTAAATACAGCTATACAGTGTAGTTAAAAACAACATAATAATAATAATAATAATGAATAATTTCTCAAAATTGACTCTCAGTCATTACTTACCCTTTTCTCATGGTTTCTCAAAAGAATTAATAAAAGCATAGACTATAATAGCGTAGTTCTAATAGGGGCTCATTGTAACGCAGTGTTACAATGCACCTCACCTGCACAACTGGGATTTAAACCCGGCTCGTGTCTTCTGCTGGTTAGATCAACATTAAAGAATTCTCAACTGTTTAATAACAGATATAAGATTACAATAATATCAGATTTGTCTTATTTTAAATGAACAAAAAAAACAGATGAGAAATAAACTTAAGAAATTTACTTCTGCTATGCTTGAATAAATGTTCAGTGATATCTTCCAAAGATTTTTTTTAATTTTGGTGCAATTTTTTTTTTTCTCTAAATAATGTTGATATGGCAACTAGTAAATACACAAAGTATCGTCATCCTGGCATGTGTGGAAAGTGTTAAACCATGCGTGTTACAACTAGGTTGTCACCCCGCTCTCGTTTACAGGTAAAATGCATTGAATGATGGACAGTAAAACCAAACACAGACCACAGAGTGAGGACCCCCTTACTAACATCTCTTCCAGCAGCAACCTGGTTTTCCCAGGAGGTCACCTTTCTTACACACACACACACACACACACACACACACATACAGTCAAACCCGAGGTAAATATGACCAAAGAAGGCTGTGAAAATAAATCTGCATTGTTAATCCTTTTGATATTTTGTTTTAAAAATTTATAAAATTATCACTTTTCATTGGAGAATAAGAATTTTAAATGGGGGACAATCTTATTATGAAATAAATGTTTTTCTTTAATATGCATTGCTCATATTTAATCATACCCTTTTATTCAATACTTTTTGCAACCTCTTTTTGCCAAGCTCTGAGTCTTCTGTAATGCCTGATGAGTTTGGAGAACACCTGACAAGAGATCAAAGACCATTCCTCCATACAGAATCTCTCCAGATCCTTCAGATTCCCAGCTCCATGTTGGTGCTTCTCTTCAGTTCACCCCACTCATCTTCTGTAGTGTTCAGGTCAGGGACTGGGATGGCCATGGCAGAAACTTGGTTTTGTTTTTTGATTTTGATGTTTGTTTTGGATCCTGTTGGAAGATCTAACCTTGGCCCATTATAAGATTTCTAGCTTAAAGATAGAGCAGAGTATTTCTTTTTACACATGGGGTACTTTTATTTTTATTTTTTATTTATTTATCCCTCTGTGCACCTTCCTGAACTGAACAACTGAACTGGACCTAACCAGGTGATCTAACCTGTGATCAGATGGAAAAAAAGAGCTTTTTGTCAGCAAACACTCAAGATGGGTTTGGAGCTGGGAATCTGAAGCATCTGGAGAGATTCTGTATGGAGGAATGGTCTTTGATCTCTTGTAAGGTGTTCTCCAAACTCATCAGGCATTATAGAAGATGACTCAGAGCTGTTATCTTGGCAAAAAGAGGTTGCAAAAAGTATTGAATAAAGGGTATGATTAATTGTGAGCAATGTGTATTAGAGAAAAACATTTCTTTCTAATAAGATTTTCCCCCCATTTAAAATTCTTATTCTCCAATGAAAGGTTAGATTTTTATACATTTTTAAAACAAAAGATCAAAAGGATTAACGATGCAGATTTATTTTCACAGCCTTCTTTGGTCATATTATATGCATGCATACATGCACTCACTCTATTTAATCAACTGGAATTTTTGTGGGAACAGTGGCAAAACAGTCTGCATTTGCATTATAACTGGAGCAATAACTTTGTATATGCAATATGGTGGTGTTCTTTATGACAGTTTTTCTAAAATTAGATCCTCATCTTACAAATATCACAATATATTGCCTTTCTTGCACTACTGCAATGTATTGTATAGTAATGCATATACAGCTCTACCATTAAAAGTCCTAGCAAGTAAAATTTTTAATAATAAAAATTCATGAAGATATTGTGAAAGTAACCAAGTGGTTTAAAGAGACGGGTCATATGATGAACCGATCTTAGTTAGGGCTTTTATTCACATTGATGAACATGTATGTAGAGCACACATTAGTTATGATAAACAGAAGCTCAACTGTGTGTTTAACTTATCTCCATAACATCTCTGGTCTGTTCTTGCACATTAAGCAAGCTTTTCTTTTTCCTTTTTCTGCTTCCATTTACTATGTTTGTTTGATGTGCTTTATGGATGTGCATTGATTTTGCGTTCTGAAGATGAACAAATGCCTTATGGGTTTGGAAAAAACATGAGGCTGATAGAAAATCATAGATTTTTTATTTTTGTGTAAATCCTTTAAATATTAATGATGTTGCTGCTGCTTTTTCTTTAGTGAATAATTTGGCTCTTGTAAAGCCAGATAAAGCAAAAGCAGTGGAGAATTACCTGATTCAGATGGCTCGCTTTGGACAGCTTGGAGGAAAAGTAAGATGGCAGATGAAGCATCATTAATAATGTGTTTTAGAATGTGTACATTTTTATAGCATTTAAGTGGTTATGTCTTTAGATTACAGAGGCTGGATTAATAGAGATCCTTGAGAAAGTCAGTCAACAAACAGAAAAGAAAACAACTGTAAAGGTAAGTACTTTTATGCTATCATTAAAAATCTGTTCATAAAGTAAACATGTTCAGTGAATGTCTGATGTTTTGTTCCCAGTTTAACCGACGTCGTGTAATGGACTCCGATGAAGAGGATGATGACTAATATGCAGTTGTCATAAGTCAGCTGGGCTTTCTGTACTCACAGTACTTTTGGTATTCTGGTCTGACTGCTGACCAGGGATGACTATGACTAACAGATCAGTTGTCCTGCCCAAAACACAATCATGGGCGAAGAACTTTGATCTGTGGTGATACAGGAACTCTTCATTTAAATATGGTTAAATACGGTTTAGTCTTTTACTTTGTTTAGTCTCTTAGATTATCTTCTTTTTTCTTTGCCTCAAAACAACACATTGCAGCAATGCTGCTACATTTTTAGAAATTTTTTTTTTTGAAATACAGTGGACATATTGTTATTGCAATAATTGGAACTGGCCTCACATCTTTGATTTTGTGGACTTTTTTTGAAGAAAACGTATATGTGCAACTGTTTACATAATAAAAGCCTTAAACAAAATTTTGAGAAATTCTTATTACATCAGTATTTGTGAGACACATTGCTTGTCTCACACTGTGTATTAACCAGACAAGGCCCAACAAAGTGACACATGATAAAGGTATGTCTTAATGTTAATATTTTTTTGTGTGTATTAACAGGCCACGATTGTGCGGAGCGTCTCTACATTTCGTAGATCACCTGGTTTCTAATTTTAGCAGCGTCACACCAGGGAGCTGCTGCGTGTTCCATGTGACTTCCAATTGTTTGGTTATTGATTGTATTGTCATGGGCCATGTTCGGGTTCACTGTGGGAAGACAAATTGCTTGTCGCTGGAAAATTGTTGCATGTATTTAGGGCATGGTGTCAATGTGCATCTCTTAATGTGTTAACTTGAGCACACTGAGCATGTTTCTTGCCAAGTTCGAGCGAGATCGAACCCTGGTGCATTTGCGTTCATCTTGCATTACAAAAGTGCACTGTGCACCCACAATAACAAAACGTGGGACAATATTGTAGCGTCTGGGCCAGTCAGAGACACAATTATTTATTATATTTATTGAATAATCAAACCCACTCATCCAACAAACTGTGTTTGAGTTCTGTGAACCATCCCCCGAAACTGCAACTAACAGGCAGGACCAGGCCTCTGGTTACCATCTGATAAGACCGAAGACTGGTTTACAACCGAAAAGAATGCGGTCCTTTGATCTGGACTCTCTTTGGATCAGTCCATAGTAAGACTTAGGGACACGCACACCTTCTATAAAAATACTTTTTCATTAATTAATAGGAAACCAATGAATTAACATGCACATATATAGGACATTGTGTGTATGATTATTACTGGCTTATATATTGTTTTTGGTATGGAATACTGTTTTATGCAAGCCTTATGATATAATTATTAGATCATGTACCCTTTTTCTGCTCAAGTTGTATAATAACAACACATGTTCTTTTATAGTGTTTGCCTATGTATCCTTCCTTGAATAAATGTTACACTACCATTCTTGGTATTTACAAATTTGGATTTTTGATGACCTTGATTGGCCTCGACTAAAGATTTTTCTAGTCTATTAGTCGTTCATTTAAGCAATTAGTCGACTAATCGCATGCGAATATTAATAAGCCAAATCATAATAATGAGACTTCCCTATACATAGCCTATCAGCGCTCAAACGCATGCATAAAGCTTGCTGCAGCACACTGTCAAAAGTAATGATTATTAATGTGTCATTAAACAAGGAGACTGAATATCTGAATATTTTAATAACTTATTAATGTTTTCGGCTGCAGAGATGCTGACTCGTCATCTCAGTAGTGGATGCACCTATATCCACGTTTTTTACAAATTACGCAATCTGAGAATATTTGTTTTCCACTTGAACTGATTGACAATTGCTTGACATTTCAAGCTTTCTATAGATGGATTTCTCATGTCTGTGAAGCAAGTATTCACTGAGTTTTGATTTATTTTATGACGTGCTCAAGTTCACAGAATGCACATAAAAAATTGCAAGTGTTCACATCATATAATAAAAGCTCTGAACAAGAAAATGAGCCATTTAGTGCACGTGAGAACTTACCTGCAAAAGAACCAGAGGAAATTGAACCAAGTGATAATACCAGTACTCAGAGAGGCAATGACGACTACCAAAGAAGTTCACATATGATAGTTTAGGGACTCCTACCTGTTACAAAGTGCAAGTAACTGGTCATGGGTATGATCCACACTTTCCTAACACATGGAAACCTACATTTACGCCATGGGTGCCAACAGCGTTTCCCTACCCGAGACCACTAATTGTTCTTACTGATTAGTACACACACTAATTGTTCTTATGAACTATGAAAGAACTTCTCTTGGGGTTCTCTTGGACACTGGATGAAACCTCTGAACTTAAATCTTTTAAGATAATTACATTTGGGTCAAGAAAAACTTAATCAGTTGACAAGGACTGTAAATTGGACTGTACAGTTGACAAGGTACAGTAAATATGAACTTAAAGTGTCATTATAGAGGAAATTTGACTGAGTATACAAATGTAAAAAAGGAAAGAAAAAAAAAGATGTGATATGTCACTGTGGTATGAGAATGTGTCTAAAAAAGAGAAAGTGTTGTTGAACAGAAAGCAATAGAGATCTATAAGGACATTGGTAGATGTCGGGACGACATCTTATACTGTTGGGGAGAGTGTGATATATTGATTGATATATGTGATATATATAAATAAGTTCTCAAATTTACTATAAATTTGTTTATTTTTCTAATACCGTAAAATAGTATTTAATTTGTTATTTGTGTTCATTAGAAGAAAAGTATGTTTTCTGCATTTAGTAAATGAATTATTGTCATTTGGAATATATGCGTCATGACATCATCACACGCTAGTTGGTACGCGCCCGTGGTGTGCTTCAGTTGTAGTAAATGCAGGGACAAGAAGTCATCATCAGCGTTCCGCTCTTCATTTTTCTTCCTTATTTTCAGAAGTACTACAGAAAGGCCAGCAGGTCTGATCAACCTGTGGTCTGAGTGGGTGTGCTCCAGTACAGTCACAATAAGCTGTACTATATAAAGGGTAACCCTGGTGTAAAATAGCCCCTACAGCATATCACATATTGCCATAAACTGTGCTGAATAAAGGGTCAAGTATGTTGGTTACTTGTTGATAACGATGTTATCATCATGTAGCAGTCTGATTTCATCCCGGGTCTAATATCTGGCATCAATTTTATATGGTTATAACAATCCTGCGATTCTTCAGCATGAGATCCTGTCACATAAAAAGAACATAATCTTTTCTAACAATATAAGCCTTTACGATCACATTTTTATCAATTTAACACATCCTTACTGAATAAAAGTATTAACTTCTTTAAAAAGAAAAGAAAAGAAAAAGAAAAACTGACCCCAAACTTTTTAATGGTAATGCATAGTGTTTAAAAATATTACTATTTTAAATAAATGCTGGTCTTTTAAAAATTTTATTCGTCAAAGAATCCTGAAAAAAAGTATCACAGGTTGCAAAATAATATTAAACAACACAACTGTTTCCAACATTGATAATAAATCAGCATATTAGAATGATTTCTGAAGGATTATATGACACGATCTCATGCTGTAGAATCCCAGGATTGTTATGATCATGTAAAAATGATACCAGAGATTAGACCCTGGATGAAATCAGACTGCTTACATGATTCTTGCCATAACAAACAGTAAACATAACATTAAAAAGTCAAGGCCAAAGAGCCCAACTAAAGCAAACACTGACCTCCACAATGGTGACCAAACCAAACAAACGATTGCTATCTAAACCTCTTTTAATCTCAATAACTTTTGTATACGTCAAAAATATAGTCAATCTTGTTTGTAATAACTGAAGCTACTAATGCTGTTTTTGGAGCTGTTTAATGGTAATGGAACTTGACGTCAACCCGATTTTCACTTTCAACCAAAATTTAACATCTGAATGATGTTGGAATCCAGTGCCTGCTGGGAAACTTCCTGCTAAAACTTTATAAGAATCCCTGACTGGGGTACCCTTGGCACAGATGCACTGGCACACAGTTGGCCTACACAAATAGCTATGTGTTTCCCCTATTGAGTCTGCTCGAACAGACACTGTCCTCGGGGAGGAAGAGTCTTGATGGTTGTGCCTTGGCCCACCCGGACCTGGTTCCCAGAACTCTTGCTCCTCACGATAGACCCTCCCTGGTGGATTCCCCTGAGGAAGGACCTGCTTTCTCAAGGATGGGACAACATATGGCACTGCTAATGGAACATGCATTGTCTGGACAGGACGCGGAGGACTACCTCCAGTGTTAGTTTACACTATTACTTCAGAGAGAGCACTCTCTATGAGGCAAGCTTACAATTTGAAGTGGAACCTCTTCATTGATTGGTGTTCTTCCTGCAGGGAAGACCCCCGTAGATGCCCGCTAAATGTTGTGCTTTCAAGTTGGGTTGAAGCAAAGGCTGTCTCCCTCAACTCAAAGTGTACGTTTCCGCAATTGCTGCACATCATGATGCAGTAGATGGTAAGTCTCTGGGGAAACACGACCTGGTTATCAGGTTCCTGAGAGACGCCAGGAGATTGAATCCTCCTTGGCCCTACACAGAGCACACTTTGAGCTACATCCATTAAGAGGGTGGGGGACCTGCAGGCATGCCTGGAATTCAGGCTGGCCAACTCTCACATCCTGAGACCCCGGCCTGGATACTGGATAGAGCTCACTCGACTCGGAGTGTTGCATCTCTGTGGGTGTTGGTGTGTCCTCCAGCACCCTTGGCAGTCAAATGCAGCAGAGGCATATGATGCCAGGTTTAGTACTTGTGTGTATGCCTGGTTGGTCAGCCCCTGTACTAGACTAGATGCCCATATGTTGTGATTCCCCTCCTAGGCGATTCCCTATGTGTATTCTGCGTGGTACAGCTTCCCTGTTGGTGAGCCCGAGTCCATTCTGCCATTTCTGTAATGGTATTGACTCCACCCCTGCACAAGATCTTTCATATATAGCACTTTCCTAATGGTCAGTCCGAAACTTACCAATTCACAAGATTAACGGAATGCATAGCTGATATAAAAAATGTTTATTATTGGACCAAAAACCTCTGCATGTCTGCACCTAGAATACTGTCTAACACTTGATGGCTGCTCTGTCAAGTCCTCATCATCAGTTAGGAACCTGGGTGTGCTCTTTCATACCAATCTTTCATTTGAAAGCCACGTTTCTAGCATCTGTAAAACTGCATTCTACCATCTTAAAAATATATCTAAATTACAGCACATGCTTTCAATGCAAAATGCTGAACAGTTAATTCACGCATTCATGATGTAGCGTATGGACGGTGCTCATAAATGATCAACGGACCAATACTTTGATTATTTATAATGACTCAAACAAGACCGGCGCCGTGAAGTCTACAGACTGACAGGTTAACGGTGCTAAAAGGACACAAACCATGCCTCGTGCCGCCCACGAGAGACCGTCATAAATAACAGCCCCCACCCCCTCTCACATACCAAAGGACATCCGAATAGATTATATGACTTTTAACTTAGGTATTTTTCATTTTAGGTGTGCTATGTTCCCTGTATGTATGCATGCTTTTTGTTATAACCATTTTAGATGTGTTTGATAGGTTAGAAACTTATAGCCAGTGAATGCTTAAGGAAGAATGACGTCAATCCTCGCCGTTCCTTTAATTCCTAAGTTAAACTCCCCATGCTTGGTCTCGAAATCTTTGTCTCTCAATTTGTAGACCGCCTATGTGCGTTGTGTGGTACTATGATGCATCAAACTCTTTCTTTTATGCCAAAACCCCAAAGTCTGCATACCAAAACCCCAAAGTCTGCTTATCTAAGAAAGCCATGAATATGTTAATGAGGCGAGACCCAAGACAAAGGGAGATTTCCCGCTTCTGAGTTCCTTCACTCTGATTGGCTGTTCCGACAAAAGAGGCGTGCCCCATAATGGCCCTTTAAGACGGTCTACAAACGCTTCTTCTCTCTCTTCTTCTTGCCCTTCTTCGCCCCTCTTCTTGCTCTTCTCTTCGTCCTGCTTCGCCCTTTTCTCTCTTCCCATCGCCCTTCGCCTTCTTCACCATCTTCCAAGGGACATTACTACACAAGGAACCGAATTTGAACTACCCGCGGATCCCAACGGATCCGCCCTGCAAGATTCAAAATACGGACCGGATCGCGGAATTTCCCTACACGCACGAATTCGCGATCAAGGAAACATATGCAAGTATCCCTTAAGTTGTCGTTATAAAGTCTTGAGCTTATACCAATAAGTTGGACTGATTTCTTGCTTGTTCTCAAGAGGTTATTGTCGGTAATACCACCTGTTCTTTGTCTCTCTCTCTCTCTCTCCTTCCTGTTTTCAGTTAATTTGTGTATGTTTGTTTATTGTTTGTTGATTTATTAAAATATATATATTCACACGTGATTGTGCCTGAATTGCTCATCTATAGGTCCTTTTTACGTTGAACCGACCCTGTTACAAATTAAAAGAAAGATACTTCTCCTAGAGATACTAGGCCAGAGAAGCGTTGTTTAAGAGTTATTAAAAGGGAGATATTTGGTGGACAATTATCCGTCCTTTGAACTCAATTCTAGAATCAAAGAAATTTCTAAAAGTTGAATCAAGCCCTAGATATTAATAATTGTTATAATCCGTTATAATCAACTGTTAATATCCAAATTCCCCTCTGTGCTGATCTGTGCATGTTTGATCGTAACACGATTAAACGCATGCATAAATCCCGCACCATTTCCCCTGGGGCTAGATCTCGCTACAATGAGCTCAACGCTAGATTAGTGTAATGGTGGTTGCCCTGCTCGCTAAATAAATAAACTGCAGCTGGTCCAAAATGCAGCAGCTCCCGTTCTTACTAGAACCTGGAAGTATGACCATATTAGTGTTGACCATATTAGTTTTTGACAATGTTCTGTCAAAACTGCACTGGCTCTCTGTTAAAGATTGTATACATTTTAAAATCTTTCTAATTACTTACAAAGCACTAAATGGTTTAGCTCCCCAGTACTTGACTAGTACTAGCTCTTAACGCATTACACTCCATCACGTCTATTGTGGTCTCAAAATTCTGGCCAGTTGATAATACCTAGAATATCAAAATCAACTGCCTGTGGTCGATCCTATTTAGCACCTAAATGAGTGAATGAGGCATTTCATGCTTTCCTCTTTCCACCTAAACTTTGGAACAGTCTTCCTAGCATTGTTTGGGAAGCAGACACACTCTGTCAGTTTAAATCTAGACTAAAAACACATCTCTTTACTATGGCATACACATAGAACATTATCAATTTATATTATTCAAATCAGTTAAATGATTGTTTTAGGCTGCATTAATTAGGTCTGCTGGAACCGGGAACACTTCCCATAACATTGTTACATCATAAAAAGAATGGCATCCACACTAATGTTAGTCTCTGTTTATCCCGAGGTTTACTGTAGTCAGCCGAAGACCGTATCAACTAGACTCTCCACTGTGAAGGCTTCATTGGCACAACATCCAGTGGCACTGATCCTTAACAAACACATGACTGCAATCTCAGTTTCTCTAACTCAGCTCTCAGGCTCAGTTTCCTCCTTCTGGGAACGGGGGAATGTTAGGTGATAATGTTCTATCAATGTTATCACTACACATGTTGAAAATGTTTTAGAGAGTGTGATCCTACCTTTTAGGAGAACATTCTGGTAACAAAAACAAAACTAACTACTGAAAACACTACAAGAACATAACAATGTTCTCAAAACATTCTTAGAACAATAAAATTTGTAGCTAGGGTGACATAAAGGTGGCCATAGCCCCGTCCACATTCAGTGAGTGCGCTGTGAGGTTGCACTTTTAGATCACTTTGACCACATGGTAAGATCACTGTGAGATCAAATTGGTGACAGGGTATGCTGAAAATAGGTCAAATATTGTTGTATTGGTTTATCTTCATTCTTTTGACCCTTCGCAAAGATACTGTTGCTACATCTGACAAACCAATAAGCGCGTATCTAGCACTAGATTATTTGTGTGTAATGTTATTGCTGCCCCCACTAGTTCTCAAAAACTATTGGATCAGAGAACTGTCAATTTGACGATTCCTTGGATCACAGTACTGTCAATTACTGTCAAAAAAGTTTGGAGCGCTTAATAACGCTATTACATCAAAGAGCTCAGTCAATGATTTGGCAAGGTAACACTTTTTAAACCATACAATAAAGCTAAATTAAAACTAAAGGCCAATAAAAAAAAAAAAAAACAAACAAAAAAAAAAAAACAGGTACAGTCAAAAGTGCACAAATCTATATTTTCTTAGGGCAGTAGGCCTATTTGTGGCAGTCGAGAAATCACACTGAAATGGCCAGATAGCATTTGTGTATGTTAGAGGCAAAATATAAATGCACTTACTTCTGCATTTCATGATATTATTTTGACTCTATAAAGCTTTCTTCACTTACTTGTACCTCCAAAAGGTTTTTGCGGCAATGCATTGTTAAATGAATCAATGTGTTTTGTAATTGTCCCATATAAAACGTTAACGGCCAATTTAAAAATGGTATAATCAAATGTGCTAATTCACAATACATCCTTTACTAAATCACTTTGTCGAATTTAATGCATCTTTACGGATGGTGTTGAATGCTGAATCAATTCATTCAGTTCTAATAGTGCTTAATGCGAGCAGTGTCATGCACACAGAGGGTACAGCATTGCGTTATTTAAAGGTGAAGTTCAAGCATCAATGAGTAACGTCTCGGTTATGTATGGTAACCCTCGTTCCCTGAAGGAGGGAACGGAGACGTACGTCGGACATCACCAACGAATTGGGATTACTTCAGGCAGCCCCTATCAGCTTCAAGATATAGAGAACAGGCCAATGAGAATTGGCTTGTGAGATTTGCATCACAGGTATAAAGTGGAAGCAAAATGCAGTTCACGTTTGTTTTTCACTGAGGAGCCGAACTAGTGACTCAGCCTGCAGTGATGATACAGCAACTGTGGCGACGGGACGTACGTCTCCATGTCCTCCTTCAGGGAATGAGGGTTTCCATACATAACCGAGACGTTTGATGTATGTCAGACGTCACCGACGAATTGGGATCCCTTTGGAACATGCCACAGTTACTACCACTTCCAGCCCCTCAGCGAGAGCCCCTCAGACCCCGTCTGTTCTGGGCGGGGAAATTCACGCAGGGCGAGTCACTGCTGCTGTTCCGCAAGACCCACTCAGCAGACTATTGGATAACGCTGGGAAAGCATGCCCCGGGGGGCCACATCATGTCCGGAGGGAGTTACCATGTGGAGAATACACGTATGGACTGGCCGTGGGCAGTGCAACATACGGAAGTCCCAGGGATGGCCCCAGCCATTTTAGGCAGGGGAACAAAACCACTCTGGAAAGACAAGGGAAAGACATGGGCTCGCCATAGGAAGCCGTACCGTGGAGAATACACATATGGGACCACCACGGGGGTCACAACATATGGAACCCAGCCTAATACAAATGTCACCAATGCATACGAGTGTTAGACCTGGCATCGGACGCTCCCCTACGTCCGACTGCCGCGGGTTGCGGAGGACTCGACAGGGTTCGCCATACTGGGGAACTCGACTGGAGCATATAAGCGCACGTATCCGTTCCATGAGGAAGGGAATGGCGCAGCAAGCCGACACTTAGAATGGGCACTTCTGTGTTACTGACTATGGGAAGTGAACACACAGGAAGATCGCTCTACACGTGGCTCTACACGTAGGCTATAGAATCTAGCGAACGTGTTGGGTGTCGCCCAGCCCGCAGCTCTACAAATATCTGTCAGCGAGGCGCCATGAGCCAGCACCCAGGAAGAAGCTACACCCCTGGTGGAGTGGGCTCTTAACCCGAGCGGGCAGGGCACGTCTCATGACGTTTCATACGCCAAGACGATGGCATCCACTATCCAGTGGGCCATCCTCTGCTTGGAGACAGCCTTTCTTCTGCTGGCCTCCGTAACAGACGAAGAGCTGCTCTGAGGTCCTGAAGCTTTGCGTTCTGTCCACGTAAGTCTGTAAGGCGCGGACGGGACAGAGAAAAGCTAGGGCTGGGTCTGCCTCCTCCGAGGGCAGCGCTTGCAGACTCACCACCTGGTCCCGGAAGGGAGTGGTGGGAACCTTGGGCATATATCCAGGCCGGGGTCTCAGGATTACGTGAGAGTTACCAGGCCCGAATTCCAGGCACAATTCGTTGACCGAAAATGCCTGCAGGTCCCCTACCCTCTTGATGGAGGCCAATGCAGTCAGGAGTATTGTCTTCAGAGACAGAATTTTTAACTCGGCTGACTGCAAAGGCTCAAAGGGAAGTCTCTGCAGTGCAGTCACCAGAGACAGGTCCCAAGAGGGTATAGAGGGAGGATGAGGCGGATTTAGTCTCCTTGCCCCCCTCAGGAACCTGACGATCAGATTGTGCTTCCTGTTACGTCCTTGGACGTAAGGTTTTCTTGTTGTGCATTCTCATTGTGATGCATGTTGTGTGCAGTGTTCTCTCTCTCTCTTTCTCCCTATCTTCCTTTGTGCAGCGCGTAATTGTGCTCAGCTGCAGCTGATCAGGTTGATGAGCGGGAGCGTTTAAAAGTTGAAGGACGGAAGAAGAGAAGGCTCTGTATTTTTGTCGCGGAGTTCCGTTGGGTGGACGTCGTTGCTCTGTTCTCCGTCTCCTGTCCCAAACAGTAGTGCTTTGTAGTGGCAGTGTTTGGTGTGCTGCTGTTTTGAGGGTGATTGTTTCTTTGTGTGTTATGAAATGGTCCTTGTAGTGACGAGGCCTTTCATACCTTGTTGTTCTTATTATTTTTATGCTGTGAGTTAAGATACATATCATTTGGGTGTGCTTATGTCAAATATGTACAATTATTTCTTTTTTTTGGAAACCATAGGGAGGAGGTTGCCATTTCTTTTGTATCGTTTTCTCATGGTTTACGGTTAGTTAGGGAGTAAGGTGAGATTTGCTGTCTTTCTTTTGTGGTTTTCTTTTGTTAAGTAAGTTATTTTATTATTATTCTTTTGTTAGTTAGAGGAATGTTTGTTTATTGTTTTGGCCTGGACCCCTCCTGAAGATCATGCTTCCCTATATATATTGATTAAAATTCCCTCTGTGAATAAGATGATTTGTTTTGATTTGCGTACTTTTGTCAGTGATGTTTATTTGTGAGCTGGGACGGGAGAAGGGGACAGACGGTAACCGATTAATTTATTTTTCGTTATTATTTGTCACGGGTGTTCCCCAACCCCAGACTGGGGGAGATACATGACAATTGTGGGCTCGTCCGCTTGTTATTTCGTTACGTCCATAGGTTATTTCAATTAAGTATGTTTCTTAAGTCTTTTGGTGAGGGAGGAAGTTCAGATTGTTAATATGGATTTCGATTTAATTAAGTTCACTTTGTCACCTACGTTGAAAGAATTTGAACGGTGTAGAAAGAAGGATCTGATTCTAATAGCAGATTTTTACAATGTGACGATTCCTAAGGAAGACAAGAAGCAAGTCATTAAAGATGAACTTTATAGCAGGTTATTGGACCTGGGTATTTTTCCCGGATTTAGTGGAGGTCCTGAGTCAGCGTTTGATCTTGACTCCGCAGCTGATGTAGAGTTAGGTAAAAATGTTTCTCAGGTAGATCCTATGGTAACTGTTCGCTTGAAGGAGTTATATCTTGAGTTAAAAAGACAGGAGCACCAAACACAGATACTTCGATTGAAAGAGCTGGAGTTAAAGGCTAATCGGGATGTTAAGTTACATAGTAATTTCGGGAAACTGAAGTTGACTCGTACTTTGTAGCTTTTGAACATGTTGCAGCTAAATTGAAGTGGCCTAGAGATATGTGGGCATTATTATTGCAGTGTAATCTCGTTGGCAAAGCGCAGGAAGTTTGTGCGGCTTTGCCAAATGATGATTCGCTAAGGTACGACACTGTGAAATTGGCTGTTCTGCGAGCTTATGAATTGGTACCGGAAGCGTACCGGCAGAAGTTCAGGGCGTGTTCAAAGGCAGTCAAGCAAACGTTTGTGGAATTTGCACGTGAGAAGAGAGCGCTCTTTGAGAAATGGTGCGTTTCCACTAAAATTACGACTCTTGAGGAGTTAATGAAATAATTTTGGTCGAGGATTTTAAGAACTGTTTACCGGAAAGTATTGTAGTGCATCTGAATGGGCAGAAAGTCTCTAAACTTTCCGATGTGGCAGTACTCGCAGATGAATTTGTGCTCACGCATAAGACCGTATTTCCATCTATGCACGTTTTTAAAACTCCTTGCATTAGGGAAGTAAGGAAGGATAAGAGATTGTTAAGGGATAACTTCATTAGGGACGACGGTGACACAAATGAGCAAAAAACGCCCTGATAAAAAAAGAGCCTGTTTTTATTGCCTTGATCCTGGCCATCTGATTTCAAGCTGTAAAGCTTGGCAGAAGGCTGGTGTTAACCCGAAAGGGGTAGCGTTCACGCCCATCGCTGAACAAGCACCGCAGTCCCTTTCTAATGCATTCGGGTCGTTTTTGCAAACGTGTTTAGTTTCACTTTCAGATGCTTCTAACGCAAAGCTGATAGTAATGCTAGGGACACCGGATCTGCCCAACCATTAATATTGGAAAGTGCTTTGCCGTTTTCGCTGAAATCGTATACAGGCAATTATGTGCTCATTCGTGGTATTGAAATGGGGTGTACACCTGTGCCGTTGCACACAGTCTATTTACAATCTGATTTTATATTTGATCCTTTTAGTAGTTCCCTTAAAAGTGGGTAGGGAACAGTTAATTACTGCGCAAAAATCGGATTCGACTCTGAGTAAATGTATTAGTGTGGCTGTAGATAAAGTTAAAGTTTCAAATGGAGCAGTGGGTTATTTTTGGGATGAGGGGGTGTTCATGCGCTGGTGGAAGCCGGCAAACTCTGAAGGTGATCGTGACTCTGTTGGGCCACTGCCTAGAGCCAAATCCGGTCACCAGTACCTCCTTACTATAATGTGCGCAGCCACTCGCTATCCGGAAGCTGTACCTTTGTGCTCCATTAAATCCAAAGTTGTGGTGAAAGAGTTGATTAAGTGTTGTTCCATGTTGGACGGAAGAAGAGGAGGCTCTGTATTTTCGTTGTGGAGTTCCGTTGGGTGGACGTCGTTGCTCTGTTCTCCGCTTTGTAGCGGCAGTGTTTGGTGCGCTGCCGTTTTGAGGGTGATTGTTTCTTTGTGCATTATGAAATGGTCCTTGTAGTGACAAGGCCTTTCATACCTTGTTGTTCTTATTATTTTTATGCTGTGAGTTAAGATATGGCACCACAGACGTGCCTGCAACGGGGCAGCGCAGGGGGCCGGGGCAGCGGCGGGCGGACATCCTCGGCGATGAGCAGGCTGAAGTGCTGCGGCCGGCAGCGGGGTGGAGGCAGCAGCTGGCCGCCGGGGCAGGATGTGCTTGGTGGCCTCCATCTGCTTTTTTCAAAATTGCATTTTGCTTCCACTTTATACCCACGATGGGGGGCGAAGCACAAGATGCAAATCTCGCACGCCAGTTCTCATTGGTCTGTTCTCTATATCTCAAAGCTGATAGGGGCTCCCCGAAGTCATCCCAATTCGTCGGTGATGTACGTCGAACGTGACCAACTGAAAGGGAACAAAAACCACACCGATATCAGTATTTGTTCTTATTACTTTCATGTGAAATGTAATAATAACACGTAATAATTAGGTATGTCTGAGAACAATTTCTTAGCAACTAGGGATTGCACAAATATAGGCCTAAGAATATTACAGGCATCTGGCTACACAATGGTATTACTGGTATTAATTTGAAATTACTGGTATTAATTTATCACTGCGTGTCTTTAATAAATCCTGACAGTAGTTTTTTTTTTTTTTTAAACCAAAAGAGGGTTTGCGCTGGCACAAGCTGTTAGTAAATCTGCCTCTTGATCTGAAAAATTTTCAAAAGTTGCTTTACTCCAAAAAAAAAAAAAAAAAAAAAAAAAAAAATTTAATCAATAGACACTCACAAACATCAGGATTCAGTGTATGAATATCAACAATGGTGACAATCAAAAAGTATGCTGCAATGCATTCTGGGTGCACCAATCAAAAATCATCCATTGCTCCCAGCATGCATTGCGGCATGAATAATTTATGAGCAGAATTGTTTTAGTAATTAGGGCCCAAGCCCTGAAAGGGCAAAGGCCCTATTGTTCTTCTAAGGATTATTATTAGGGCCCAAGCCCTGAAAGGGCGAAGGCCCTATTGTTCTTCTAAGGATTATTATTATTATTATTATTATTATTATTATTATTATTATTTTCTTTCGCCTTTTTGCCCTTTTTGGGGCCCTTAACATGCTCAAACTCTTGAAACTTTGCACACTCGTCGGAACACGCGGCCATCAGGGTTTGGGCTGGGTTTGGTACCCGGGCGTGGCAGGGGGGCTCGACAGCGCCCCCTTGAAAAAAAAAAGAAAACTGTCCATAAATCAAAAACGCTTGCATGTATTAGTATGAAACTCGGTACACATATAGAGCTCATTGGGCCGAACAACTTTCGCGCTCTAAGTTATGCGTCAGCCCAACAGGAAGTGAGCTATTATGGATCGTTTTAAAACGCATACTGTGGAATTTGAAATACTCCTCCTAGGCGATTAACCCGATCAGCACCAAACTTCAGCATGAAGTCAAGGCATTGAGGATGCTAAATTGCGAACGGATTTTTGATATCTCGAACGGTTTGGCCGTGGCAGGAGACGAATTTATGGCGAGAAATGGGAAACAGGAAGTGTGTTATAACTTCTGCATACATTGACCGATTTGGATGAAACTTCAGCTGTGTGTTTGTTGTAAGAGGCCGATCACATGGATATAACTTTTGTGAGTCAAAGTTATAGCGCCACCAACTGGCAGCAGGAAGTGTGTCACTTTCAAAAATGCTTTGAAATCACCGTCTTATTTTCACCCGATTTACTTCAAACTTCAACAGTATAATGTCAAAACATGGCAGATATAGACATATGAATGGATTCCTGATATTTTAAATACTGTTGCCATGGCAATGTGTCAAAGTTGAATAATCTTTTAGGGTGTTTTTGAAACTCTTAGCATGCTTGAAATGACTTGAAACTCAACACACACATCAGTGATGCCTTCCAGTAGATATGGCCAAAGTCTTAGAAACGGGCGTGGTGGAGGGGCTCAGTAGCGCCACCTTTTGACAAAAGTGTGTGGGGGGGGGGTTAGTTTTATCTACAGTCACCAAACTCTGTATATATATTGTTCTCATCGAGCCGGACATCTTTCTAATTTGCAGTCATTAGCTCTGACCAACAGGAAGTGAGATATTTTGGTTTGAATTTGGAATTTTGGATAAATCAGGCTCTGAGTTATTATAAACTATTCGTAGGAGATGCATGGAATCGACACCAAACTCGGTCAACATGAAACAAAGACACAGAAGATGCTATAGTGTGAACGATTATAGGATATCTCAAACGCTGCTGCTATGGCGAGGGATTAAATGAAGAACAAAAAAGGGAAACAGAAAATGTCTAATTTCTTGTAAAATCATTGTTTGATTTAAATTAAATTAAGATTGTATGTTCGGTAATTGAACCTGGGTGAATTTAAAATGGATGTACTATTTTTAAGATCAATATATTTATTTTATTGAATTTATTTCATCTGAATCTTATTTTGTCTGCCCTCCCTTCATTGTCCAAAAGATGTCACTGTTGACTTAGTAATGAATCAAAAATCCCTGTTTGCCACTTTGTCTCTGGCTCTCTCTCTCTCTCTCTCTGTGTGTGTGTGTGTGTGTGTGTGTGTGTGTGTGTGTGTGTGAGGGGGATGAGTGGCTGACAGCTAAAGCATGCCTCTCTGTCTTTGCATTCTCTTTCTGTGTGTGTGTGTGTGTGTGTGTGTGTGTGTGTGTGTGTGTGTGTGTGTGTGTGTAAGGGGGATGGGTGCACCTGCAGTATTCTGAATGTCATTCTGAACTCGATTTGAAGAGCACTGCAATATAGTTTTATATGATTAGTTTAATAATTATGTTAATAAAAATATAAAAAGACCTTTAGATAAATACTGGACTTAAGGACTTTAAAAAATGTAAGCTGCAAAAGATAACTTTGCACTCATTTCAAAGGGACCTATGACATCATCTGACATGAAACTCATCTAAATTGAATTGATCTCATAGATGTTGTGGTTTGTGGTCATTGCAGCACCGACTGCTGCAGTTGATGAGGGGAATTCAAATGACTCTGACAGTCATTTTATTAAAACATTATTTTAGCTACAAAAAATAAATAAATAAACAGCTTGCCTAATGTACTTTACGTAATGATGATTGATCTTAAGATATTTTAACGTATAATATGTGTTGTGCGTATCCATTTTTACAATGGATGCAACAATAGAGTTTAGATGCGTTTCATTTCATAGGCTATCACAAATAACTATCACTTTAGTGTGAAAAAGTTTTTAGAAAAACTATACAAATGCCTTGAATTAAATACTGGCCTTCTGGACTTATTTAATTTTTGAGCTGCAAAAGATAACTTTGCGCATATTTGAAAGTGACCTATTATATCCTATGACAATAAAATGAATCTATATTTCAATGACATCATGGGTGTGGCTTGTGGTCATAGTGGCACCAGCTGCTGCGGTAAATGTTTTGCCAACATTTGGCAAAATGGCATATTTAAGATATTTGTAAAAAAAAATATTCTCCTGTTTAAATGCATATTGCCTGTGGTGCACAGTTTCCCCGAAGCCACCGGGGTGGCGGTGCCACCGGCTTGGGCCCGTCATCGCTGCTCGCAGCTTTAATTATTATTATTATTATTATTATTTTTCTTTCGCCTTTTTGCCCTTTTTGGGGCCCTTAACATGCTCGAAAACTCTTGAAACTTTGCACACTCGTTGGAATGCGCAGCCATCAGGGTTTGGGCTGGGTTTGGTACCCGGGCGTGGCAGGGGGGCTCGACAGCGCCCCTTGAAGAAAAAAAAAACTGTCCATAAATCAAAAACGCTTGCATGTATTAGTATGAAACTCGGTACACATATAGAACTCATCGGGCTGAACAACATCCGCGCTCTAAGTTATGCGTCAGCCAAACAGGAAGTGAGCTATTATGGGTCGTTTTAAAACACATACTGTGGAATTTGAAATACTCCTCCTAGGCAATTAACCCGATCAGCACCAAACTCGGTCAGCATGAAGTCAAGGCATTGAGGATGCTAAATTGCGAACAGATTTTTGATATCTCGAACGGTTTGGCCGTGGCAGGAGACCAATTTATGGCGAGAAATGGGAAACAGGAAGTGTGTTATAACTTCTGCATACATTGACCGATTTGGATGAAACTTCAGCTGTGTGTTTGTTGTAAGAGGCCGATCACATGTATATAACTTTTGTGAGTCAAAGTTATAGCGCCACCAACTGGCAGTAGGAAGTGTGTCCTTTCAAAAATGCTTTGAAATCACTGTCTTATTTTCACCCGATTTACTTCAAACTTCATCAGTATAATGTCAAAACATGGCAGATATAGACATATGAATGGATTCCTGATATTTTGAATACTGTTGCCATGGCAACCTGTCAAAGTTGAATAATCTTTTAGGGTGTTTTTGAGACTCTTAGCATGCTTGAAATGGCATGAAACTCAACACACACATCAGTGATGCCTTCCAGTAGATATGGCCAAAGACTTAGAAATGGGCGTGGTGGAGGGGCTCAGTAGCGCCACCTTTTGACAAAAGTGGGGGGATTAGTTTTATCTACAGTCACCAAACTCTGTGTATATATTGTTCTCATCGAGCCGGACATCTTTCTAATTTACAGTCATTAGCTCTGACCAACAGGAAGTCAGATATTTTGGTTTGAATTTGGAATTTTGGATAAATCAGGCTCTGAGTTATTATAAACTATTCGTAGGAGATGCATGGCATCGACACCAAACTCGGTCAACATGAAACAAAGACACTGAAGATGCTATAGTGCGAACGATTATAGGATATCTCAAACGCTGCTGCTATGGCGAGGGATTAAATGAAGGACAAAAAAGGGAAACAGAAAATGTCTAATTTCTTGTAAAATCATTATTTGATTTAAATTAAATTAAGATTGTATGTTCGGTAATTGAAGCTGGGTGATTTTAAAATGGATGTACTATTTTTCAGATCAATATATTTATTTTATTTAATATATTTCATCTGAATCTTATTTTGTCTGCCCTCCCTTCATTGTCCAATAGATGTCACTGTTGACTTAGTAATGAAGCAAAAATCCCTGTTTGCCTCTTTGTCTCTGGCTCTGTGTGTGTGTGTGTGTATTTTCTATACAAGATACATGGGCTTTACAGAAGGTCATGTGCTGTGTTTGCAAAGATCACGTATGATGCATGTCTTTAAATGAATTATTTACTGATAGAATTCAAATTTATTAAAAAAGTAAATTTCACATGATTTTATAAAAGTGGCTGTTTATAATAAACTTCCATAAAATTTAGACACGCATCTTACTCTTACCTGACACTGATATTAAAATTGGCGTTGCGGTTTCTGTGATTTGGCTCCATTTATTAATTTTGTAATTAACACTTTTTATTGGATACCTCCCATATTTAAATGAAAGCACGCTTTTTGGTGCATAAGATTGGTGAACAAACGGTAGCTAAGGTAGGTCAAAAACACATGAAGAGAAATGTTAGGATAATACAACATCAGCATTCAGACGGTATTCTGCACTCATTTGAAATTGACCTTTGACATCATCTGACATGAAATTCATCTAAATTGAATTGATCTCATAGATGTTGGGGTTTGTGGTCATAGCAGCACCGACTGCTGCAGTTAATGAGGGGAATTCAAATTAATAAAATTGAAAATAAAAAGTTTTAATAAAATGACTTTGACAGTCATTTTATTAAAACATTTTCACTGCAAAAAATAAATAAATAAAAAACTTGCCTAATGTACTTTACGTAATGATGATTGATCTTAAGATATTTTAACGTATAATATGTGTTGTGCGTACCCATGTTTACACGTACGCAACAATAGAGTTTAGATGCGTTTCATATCATAGGCTATCACAAATAACTATCACTTTAGTGTGAAAACAAGTTTTTAGAAAAACTATACAAATACCTTGAATTAAATACTGGCCTTCTGGACTTACGAATTTTTGAGCTGCAAAAGATAACTTTGCGCATATTTGAAAGTGACCTATTATATCCTATGACAATAAAATGAATCTATATTTAAATGACATCATGGGTGTGGCTTGTGGTCATAGTGGCACCAGCTGCTGCGGTAAATGTGGCATATTTAAAATATTTGTAAAAAAATATTCTCCTGTTTAAATGCATATTGCCTGTCGTGCACAGTTTCCCCAAAGCCACCGGGGTGGCGGTGCCACCGGCTTGGGCCCGTCATCGCTGCTCGCAGCTTTAATTATTATTAGGGCCCAAGCCCTGAAAGGGCGAAGGCCCTATTGTTCTTCTAAGGATTATTATTATTATTATTATTATTATTATTTTTCTTTCGCCTTTTTGCCCTTTTTGGGGCCCTTAACATGCTCGAAAACTCTTGAAACTTTGCACACTCGTTGGAATGCGCTGCCATCAGGGTTTGGGCTGGGTTTGGTACCCGGGCGTGGCAGGGGGGCTCGACAGCGCCCCCTTGAAAAAAAAATAAAACTGTCCATAAATCAAAAACGCTTGCATGTATTAGTATGAAACTCGGTACACATATAGAACTCATCGGGCCGAACAACTTCTGCGCTCTAAGTTATGCGTCAGCCCGACAGGAAGTGAGCTATTATGGGTCGTTTTAAACGCATACTGTGGAATTTGAAATACTCCTCCTAGGCGATTAACCCGATCAGCACCAAACTCGGTCAGCATGAAGTCAAGGCATTGAGGATGCTAAATTGCGAACGGATTTTTGATATCTCAAACGGTTTGGCCGTGGCAGGAGACGAATTTATGGCGAGAAATGGGAAACAGGAAGTGTGTTATAACTTCTGCATACATTGACCGATTTGGATGAAACTTCAGCTGTGTGTTTGTTGTAAGAGGCCGATCACATGGATATGACTTTTGTGAGTCAAAGTTATAGCGCCACCAACTGGCAGCAGGAAGTGTGTCACTTTCAAAAATGCTTTGAATCACCGTCTTATTTTCACCCGATTTACTTCAAACTTCATCAGTATAATGTCAAAACATGGCAGATATAGACATATGAATGGATTCCTGATATTTTGAATACTGTTGCCATGGCAACCTGTAAAAGTTGAATAATCTTTTAGGGTGTTTTTGAGACTCTTAGCATGCTTGAAATGGCATGAAACTCAACACACACATCAGTGATGCCTTCCAGTAGATATGGCCAAAGTCTTAGAAACGGGCGTGGTGGAGGGGCTCAGTAGCGCCACCTTTTGACAAAAGTGGGGTTAGTTTTATCTACAGTCACCAAACTCTGTATATATATTGTTCTCATCCAGCCGGACATCTTTCTAATTTACAGTCATTAGCTCTGACCAACAGGAAGTCAGATATTTTGGTTTGAATTTGGAATTTTGGATAAATCAGGCTCTGAGTTATTATAAACTATTCATAGGAGATGCATGGAATCGACACCAAACTCGGTCAACATAAAACAAAGACACTGAAGATGCTATAGTGCGAACGATTATAGGATATCTCAAATGGTGCTGCTATGGCGAGGGATTAAATGAAGAACAAAAAAGGGAAACAGAAAATGTCTAATTTCTTGTAAAATCATTGTTTGATTTAAATTAAATTAAGATTGTATGTTCGGTAATTGAACCTGGGTGAATTTAAAATGAATGTACTATTTTTCAGATCAATATATTTATTTTATTTAATATATTTCATCTGAATCTTATTTTGTCTGCCCTCCCTTCAATGTCCAATAGATGGCACTGTTGACTTGATGGGGACAAAAAACCTGTTTCCCTCTCTGTCTCTGTCTCTGTGTGTGTGTGTGTGTGTGTGTGTGTGTGTGTAGGGGGGGTGGGTGGCTGACAGCTAAAGCATGCCTCTCTGTCTATGCCTCTGGCTCTTTCTCTCTCTGTGTGTGTGTGTGTGTGTGTGTGTGTGTGTGTGGAGGGGGGAATGGGTGTCTGACAGCTAAAGCATGCCTCTCTGGCTCTTTCTCTCTCTTTGTGTGTGTATTCTGAATGTCATTCTGAACTCGATTTGAAGAGCACTGCAATATAGTTTTATATGATTAGTTTCATAATTATGTTAATAAAAATATAAAAAGACCTTTAGATAAATACTGGACTTAAGGACTTTAAAAAATGTAAGCTGCAAAAGATAACTTTGCACTCATTTCAAAGGGACCTATGACATCATCTGACATGAAACTCATTTAAATTGAATTGATCTCATAGATGTTGTGGTTTGTGGTCATAGCAGCACCGACTGCTGCAGTTAATGAGGGGAATTCACATGACTGTGACAGTCATTTTATTAAAACATTATTTTAGCTACAAAAAAGAAATAAATAAACAACTTGCCTAATGTACTTTACGTAATGATGATTGATCTTAAGATATTTTAACGTATAATATGTGTTGTGCGTACCCATGTTTACACGTACGCAACAATAGAGTTTAGATGCGTTTCATATCATAGGCTATCACAAAGAACTATCACTTTAGTGTGACAAAAAGTTTTTAAAAAAAACTATACAAATGCCTTGAATTAAATACTGGCCTTCTGGACTTATGAATTTTTGAGCCGCAAAAGATAACTTTGCAAATATTTGAAAGTGACCTATTATATCCTATGACAATAAAATTAATCTATATTTAAATTACATCATGGGTGTGGCTTGTGGTCATAGTGGCACCAGCTGCTGCGGTAAATGTGGCATATTTAAAATATTTTTCAAAAAACATTCTCATTCTCCTGTTTAAATGCATATTGCCTGTCGTGCACAGTTTCCCCGAAGCCACCGGGGTGGCGGTGCCACCGGCTTGGGCCCGTCATCGCTGCTCGCAGCTTTAATTTCTGTTATTCTTACTATTTTTTTGTATTTTTGCTGTTTTTGATGTGACTTTATGTGGGATAAAATGAGTGCACTCAATAACGTCCACTATTGTTTCGGACACCACTACAAATAACTGTCCCCTCAAATAGTGCCCTATTTAAGGGTATAGGGGGCAATTTTGGAATCAGCCTGGGTCAAAAGAAAGGCACTGAACTAAAACACTTTAGATGGGTGCGACATCAGACTGCTTGATGTAGCCAATCGTGGAGAGTTGCCGCGTGCAGACAGGAAGGAGTTGACAATTGCGACATGAAGTTGGACACTGTCTGCTTCCCGTACTGAACTCTTATTGTAAGAGTAAAAAATTATTATAAGTAAAAAGTTATTGAATGTTATGTTTATGACAATGTAAATGTTTGCTTTGTGGCAGGGCGCATTATCCTGCTGAAACAGGCCACATCCACCAGGGAATACCGTTTCCATGAAAGGGTGTACATGGTCTGCAGCAATGCTTAGGTAGGTGGTATGTGTCAAAGTAACATCCACATGGATGGCAGGACTCCGTTCCTTCCTTGGACCACTTTTGATTCTTTTAAAATACTTCATGACCACTGCAGACCAGGAACTCCCCACAAGAGCTGCAGTTTTGGAGATGCCCTGAACCCAGTTGTCTAGCTATCACAATTTGGCCCTTGTCAAACCCGCTCAACTTATCCTTGCCCGTTTTTCCTGCTTCTAACACAACTTTGACTACTTGCTGCCTAATATATCCCACCCACTAACAGGTGCTGTGATGAAGAGAAAATCAATGTTATTCACTCCCCCGTCAGTGTTATACACATACATACGTGTGTGTGTGTGTGCGTGCGTATAATACATAATATAAACAAATTGTTTTTGGTGACAGAAGCTTCCACAGCACAAACAGAATGACAGTGACAAGACACAATAAAAATAATAAAAAATAGAATAAGTAAATACGAAATAACAATATATAAAAATATAAATCAATAAAAAAATAATGACAATAAATTAATATATCCATCTTGTGGAACAGTGTACAAATTCTTATGTTTATGAAAAACTTTAACTGCTTACTTTTCAGTCACATACCTGAAAAGGACAAGCCTAAAAAAAAAAAAAATAGCTGTAGTTCATGAAGCCTTTGGCTTTTCCTGTCCAAAAGAGAGAATTACAATTGTAAAAAGTTAAATAACAAATAAATATAATCATATAATAATTAAATATACACACTGATCAGCCACAACATTAAAACTACCTGCCTTATGTCATGTAAGCCCCATTGGGTGCTGCCAAAATAAGACTAAAGTCAGGCCACTCAATAGTAAAATTATCAAACAAATTATTTCTGAAAATCGAAATTCAGGGTAGTCTCTCTTACAACCGAAGCATACCTCAGAGAGCTACGAAGTGAGCTCCAAACAAAACAGATAATTTATTCAGTCAAATCATACATATACATTGTTCAGCAAACAAAGACTTAAAAGGCCCCCTACTACCTTTTATCATATACATTTTCTGCATCAATTTGAACTCTTTGTCATGTTCCTCAAACCATTTTTGCAGTGTGGCAAGATGCATTATTCTGCTGAAAGAGGACACTGCCATCAGGAAACCCCACTGTATGTTGTCTGGAACAATATTTATACCTAAAGTAACATCCACATGAATGCCAAGACCCAAGATTTCCCAGCAGAACATTGCCCCTGCCGGCCTGCCCATAGTGCATCTTGCTTCCATCTCTTCCCCAGGTAAACGCACACACACCTAGCCATCCACCTGATCTAAAACAACACGTGATTCAGCAGACCAGCAGACCTTCAGCAGACCTTCCATTGCTCCATGGTCCAGTTCTGACACCTTTATATCATGGGCAGTATTCAAGTAGTATTACGTTTTTCAGTCATTTGAACTCTTCTGTGTGATCAGACCAGACAGGCTAGCCTTCACACCCAATGTACATCAGTGAGCCTTGAATGCCCATGACTTTGACGCTGGTTCACCGATTGTGATTAAATTTGGTTAATGTTGTGGCTGATTCGTGTGTGTGTGTGTGTGTGTGTGCGTGTGCGTATATATATAAAAAACATCCCACTCTTGAATTGGCCATGTGCCTGGGTCAACGGAAGGCTACGTAAATGTAATATCATCCATTCTTTTCTTTTTCTTTTTTTTTTTTTTACATAGTAACAGGCCGGACCACATTGTACAAAGGCCCTACCGGGAAACCTCCTGGTGCTCCAATGACTGCACATGATGGGTCCACCTGATGACTGCACATAACCTGCAGGGCAGTGTCGCTGTAGAAACAAACACCACAAAATACTTCTAGTGCATCATAAGTAATTATTGAGAGGGATCATCATAGACTTTATTCTACACTAAAATTAAGGTGTGTGTGATTAATCTTACCCTATTTGTTTAATGCTAGAAGCAAAGCTGGAGATCAACCAAACATGGGCCAATATTCCTTTTTTATTCATGCTTTGTGTAAAGAGATCTTAGATATTGAAACTTCATAACACATCATAGGTTCTCTTGCACAGTTATTACAGAGACAATTAAATAGCATTATACCTATTATTTAATAGCAGATTTAACACCAGGTAATTTTAATATTCTTAAACTAGAAATGACTGTTGAACAAACCATACAAAAATGTCCAATGATATTTTGGATATAACTGAAGTAGTGGTTCTCCTCAGATACATGAATAGATTAAAACACATGACCATGTTGACCACAATGGGACCACAACATAGATTTTAACCACATTTTTAAGCCACAGTTCATTCCGGGAATATAACTATAAAGTAAAACAGTGTTGCCTTGTAGTATTTTTGCCTGATCCCTTAAACAAGCATGCTACCCATAATTATGTGTAGGAATCTTTAGATCAAACTGATATCACAGTCATATTTATAGTCTTCAGAAGAACATGCCATTGTTTAAGTTTGACAGGGATGATTTCTGTTTGGACTGACATGTTACATGTAACAGTAACAAAAAATTCCATATTTATGTGAAAACAGAGGGAAACTTATTTTAAAAGCAGTTAGGTTTTCCTGCTATGCTGATCACACCAAATTTATGACAATACAGAAGCTGACAGGAGCATGGTACAAACTTCAGGAACACAAAAATTACAGAGAGGATGAGACAAGACCCACATGCCAGAGCTCTGGCTCTGAAGATTTCACAGTGTTTGTGAGGCATCCATCATTCAGGCTGATCTATGGGTTCAGAGACTCCTCATTTTTGCGTTCCATCATTCTCGCACAGCGTGGACATGTGGTCGAGTTATCATAGTAGCAATCCCTGGGCAAGATAGCAAAATCACAAGCAAGAACAAAACCTAAACTTAAAAGAAATGAAAAGGTACATGAAAGCAAGTGCTTCACAAGCTTGATTCTATGCTGCGTTTAGAAATGTGCAGTTTCGTTCAGCAGTACAGGTAGGGTACCATGGGGCTGAAGGCACACCTTAAACAAAATGTGCTTTTCAGAGCAACAGATTTTGTGTGAAAATAAATCCCAGGCAAATAAAAAAAAAGTGGTTTGTTTGTTTGTTTAAAAATCAAGGTGGGCCTTCCCCACATATGGGGTAAAAGGCCCCCCAAGCATGGGGTAAAAGGCACAAAATATTGATACAAATATTTTAGTTAAAATAATATGTTTTTAATAAATGTCTAAGTTAATACTTGTTAAAAACAACCACTTTAGAAAAGTTTGTACTATTTTCAGTTTATTTTGATCAATAAAATAAGAAATTATTTGTTCAATAAAAATACTGTCATTAAAATACAGAAACAAAATTGTTTAAAAAAAAAGATTCTGAAAGCATTGAATGAGATCCCTATTTAACAGCTTTACAGTATATATAATTTTAATATATGATGATTAATATCTTTTATTAATATGATGGTTTCATTATAAATATGGTGATGGAACAACATACACTCGAAGATGAACACCAATTTAATATATGATATTTACCTTCTGAATCTAACAATGTCATGTCAACAAATGGAAAAGTCAGCTAGCTATTTATTATCATGTTAATGATTGTGCCTTTAGCCCTAACAGCAGGAACCTTAGCATATTCTTCCATTATTACTAAAGAATGAAAAAAAAAAATTATTGATTCTCATTTGCTACATAAATCTAAAACATTTAAAAAAAAAAAAATGAAATATTAGATCAAATTAGCGCAGAATCAACTTTGTGTTGCTGTATCAGATTGCAAGGATCAGACAGATTTACATGTGCATCATCAAACATGGTTGTTAAGAAAAGTGCTGAGCTGAATTGTGCCATCTAGTAGTTTGAAGGAGAATAAAGTCAAATGCGCCTTTTACCCTGGTGCGCCTTTAGCCCTGTTGTACCCTACATTGATGTTTATCTTGAATACTCAGCATTGCCACATGGGGAACTGTAAGGGACATTGTTGCATACAAGTACCTTGAATTCTCACTAGCTGGATTTACATGGACCCTAATAATACAATTGTAATCAGAGGCCATGTAAACACTTGATCGGATAGAAAACGGAAAGTGGAAAGTACAGCACGTGCAATGACGTAGAAATGGCGTAATGACATATTATGCAAGGAACGAACTGTTGTTGTTGTTGTTGTTGAATTAAGTGTCATAAATGACTGTTGTGTTATTCTAAATTTCTCCTTCCACTCACCGTCTGTGAAGTGGAGCAGGACAACGTCCCACCAGTCCTTGTTTCAGACTCATTCACAGACCCTTTGTTTTGGGGGCGGGAATAGTCGTTTTTACTGCTTGATTAATATACAGTAAGCAGCACGGCACAATGGTTCATGTGCTTGTCGTCTCCCAATTAGAGAGAAAAGAAGCAATTTAGGGGAATAGTGCGAGAATAAACTGGTTAAATTTCCAGAAAATACGTCGAAATACAATGTTGTGAATAAATTCATTAAATTTTGAGAATAAAGTTGTATCGAGAAAGAAACGTGTTAATTCCGAGAAAAGTCGTTGAAATAAAATGTTGAGAATAAACTCATTAAATATGAGAATAAAGTCCTTGTGTTTTGAGAAAAAAAAAAGTCTAAATAAAATGTCGAGAATAAACATGCATTCGTTGAGTGTCATGTTCTACTGATGGAGGACATGATGGAGTTAGATCACTTAGTCTATATTTTAGGCTTTCTTTCAATAACAGCTTTAGCTAATTATAACTGAATAATATGTAGCATACAAACTTTAAAAAGAATTTGCAAGCGGCAGGTCTTTTTAGAAGGAAAAAACAGGACATTGTAAAATGTTTAATGTGGCTTAATGTACTGAGACATTTTTGTACACAATTCTGTACACACCTTATTAACTCCTTAAGCCCTGAAGGTATTTTTAGAGTTTTTGTCTGAGTGACATACGTTGTATACGTTGTTTAAAGACTACTCAAAAGTTACAGCATTTGGAACAAAGGTAGCCTTTTTGTTCAATCCTTGCCATTTATAAAACTGTTGTTTTCTGAGTGATATATACAAATTTAAAGACTCCAAAACTATAGCAAGGAGAGTCAAATGGTAGGTATCATTTGTTAGAACACTTTTTATATTTTTAGAAAATATAATTTTTTTATTACATTTTGGACAATCTAATGCTGAGAAACTACTGATAAGACACAATATATTATTACAATCTTATTTATATTATATTATATATTATATAATAACACATATGCTTATTTATAAGAATACAATGTTACATTTGTTAAAACAAACATGATATTCTTTTACGGTCTATGGACCCCCTAAAGTAGCCTTGGCCACCCCATGTATAAAAGTCTAGTTCCGCCACTGCTTCTCAAGCATCTCGTTCGTCGATATTCCACACCTTGAGGATCAACAAGATTAATAATGCGTCTTATGGTATCCTATCCCAGCTGGGAAACCACAAAACCTCAACGAAACGCATGTAGGTGAAGCCAGTAAACCATGCATTTGTCCATGGGTTGTTATTTCATGTTGGACAAAAGCAAGTACATTGCGCAAATTGGACTGTTTTCTTCTAAAAAGACCCTGCCGCTTGAAAAATTTTAAAGAAAATCTCTTTAAAGTTTGTATGCTACATATTATTCAGTTATAATTAGCTAAAGCTGATAGTACTGTTTATTTGTTATTGAAAGAAAGCCTAAAATTAAGGGTGCTCCGAACAGGATTTTTGGAGCCGATTACCGATCGTCGATCACAGGAAGCAGTATCTGCCGATACGATCACCGATACCAATCTATTTTGAAGCCTTCTTTTTATCATGTAGAATTATTTATAGGGAATTTTACAGACATTCATTCAGGGCCTGAATTTTATTTCTGAAAATGGGGGAATCCCCCCCCCTTAGGTGACTCTTGTTATATAAATGTATATAATTATCTCACCTAAATCTTTGCATTTTTGTTTTTAAAGAATTTTTCAGGTAGGTTTAACATTAGTATTGAGGTAAGAAATACTAAAGAAATTTAATAAGGAATCAAATGTAAATTAATATTGGTCTTCCCTGAATAAATTAAATTAGATTAATCCTTACACTTAAGGTTGCAAAAGTTAGTCATTCAAGAGCACGAGTGTCATTAAGGTTAATCAAACAACACAAGACAGAGAAACTCAGAGACAGCAGCAGTTTTTACAGCAGCGAATACACGGATACAGTTACATGCAGTTACACAAATGTTAACGTTCACTTGCGAGTCGCGACGGGGGTTATGTGCATATTCGTCAAGACGGTAATTTAGTACATACATTTGTGTGTATTTGACCATTTCAGCGCAATTTGTACTCGCAAGCTTTTTGTGAGATGCCTGTCTGTGTGTGTGTGTGTGTGTGTGTGCGTGTGTGTGTGCGCTCACAGTCTCTTGGAGAGCGTGCGAGTGCTGAGCGGTTTGAACACTGGCAAGACTTAAAAGATTA
Organism: Paracanthobrama guichenoti; assembly: GCA_018749465.1. NCBI lineage: Eukaryota > Metazoa > Chordata > Actinopteri > Cypriniformes > Gobionidae > Paracanthobrama > Paracanthobrama guichenoti. Next base: position 147,074 of record JAGHMJ010002209.1, read on the forward strand.
AATGCAAATGATAAACTTTAGTGACAATGCGACACTGCCTCGATTATGCAAGTGGCAAATCCTGTGTCAACTGTGCAGCTCGAGTTCTAGTGCAGATGCGATACGCTGATGTAAAGCCATTTTGAGAGGGAAAGAGAGCGCGCACACGCGGTGATTCACTCGCGCTGTTTGTGAACTTATGTCTCACAGAAAGTTTTCAAATGACTTTGTTGAATGAGTTATTTAATACAGAAATATGAATTGTATATATTTATATTTATGCATTTGGCAGACCCTTTATTCCAAAGCGACTTACATTGCATTCAAGGTACACATTTTAAAATTTTTGTCAGTTCTTGCTTTCCCTGGTAATCGAACCCATGACCTTGGCGTTGCTGGCGCCACGCTCTTATTGTTTGAGCTACAGGAAATTGTACCTCACCTTCAGCATTATAATTATTTTACCCGCACCGGAAAGAGAATGAGATGGTGCCGCTGCATGTCATGCCCTAGCTCTCATGGCAGGTGCGCATCTTTATGTCGTCAGCATGAGATCGGTTTATGAGATTTAGAGACCACCGATCAATCATCCCAAAGCGATTATCGGCCGATGGAGATCGGTTGCCGATCAATCGGAGCACCCCTACATAAAATATAGCTTGACTAAATAATCAAACTCCATCATGACCTCCCATATGCAATGAACATGACACCAACATTTTACTTCGACTTTTATCTCTAAATTTATCGTTTATTGTCAAAACACGTTATTCTCAAAATTGTATGAGTTTATTCTCAACATTTTATTTAGACTTTTTTCTTGAAATGTAACGAGTTTGTTCTCGAAACACGACTTTATTCTTGAAATGTTATGATTTTTTTATTCTCAACATTGTATTTAGATTTCTGTATATTCATGCAGTGTGTGCATGTCATAAAAAAAAATTATTCAGATTTGAAGCTTGTGACATATAAACGTGCACATCAACCCGACCATAGCTATGTTTACATTAATTCCGATTGATGAATCAGATTGATGAATGAAACTTGTTTACATGAACGCTAAATGAAGTGGTCGGGTTGATGTGCACGTTTATACGTGTTTATATGTGCAAGAGACATTTTCTCTTTCAGGTCAACTACTGTCATGGCAGTATCGCTGAGCAAGTTAGGTAAAATTTGTATATATCAATCTTTAGGGCAGGGGTCTCCAACCCTGCTCCTGGAGAGCTACCTTCCTGTAGACTTCATTCCAACCCTACTTCAACATACATGCCTGTCAAGTAACCCAAAACACTTTGATAAGCTGGTTGTTTGCTGGTGTTTCAGTGGGGTTGGAGCTAAACTCTGCAGGATAGTAGCTCTCCAGCAGCAGGGTCGGAGACCCCTGCTTTAAGGGATTAGCTATAGAAAGGCACAGACATTTGTAGGACTCTTACTGAGGTTTATAGTCAACACTGTAAAATTAAAAAGCAAGTAGAAGTACTGTATATGGTGCCTGGGAAGGGATGGTTCAGTTCAAAAATCATAAAGGGTGAGTACACGACATGAGGGTGAGTAAATGATGAATAAATCTGCACCTTTGTGTGAACTGTCACTTAAAGAATGCACTTTTGATGCCTTCTGATTTATATTGATGTCTTAAAATTTTTTCTTTCTGATTATCGCATATTGCTGTATTCATACAGGTCTGTTTTACTTATTAAACTCGTGGCTATGAGTAAAGGATTGTGTTCCCTCATCATAGGATCTCAAGGTCACGACTTTGCACTGCATAGTCACAAGGTATAAATGCAATTTTGAAAAAAATATATATCTTGAGGCCTTAAAAGCCATAAAGATTAATCACATTATCTTGAGTTAATATGATGTGGTAACAACAAAACGTAGCGAACCAAACCTGTCCCTTTCCAGGCAGTGCATATGGGATGTGGTAATTGGAAATGTATCTGATGTGTTTAAAAGCAAACCTGTGGAAAACAGCAAAGCAGTCGTAACAGGTAGAGGTGTGGCTGTCGAATGGGAAGAGAATGTCACCCTCTTTGCACAATTCACACATGAAACCTTTGGCCTGGCATTTCTAATGGTATAAAAAAGAGAGCATTAAGACAGACATGCTGGCACAGTGACAAAGCAGAATTGATTTCACTTTCAAGGGGTCATACCATGAGATAACATTTTCTTTCAACTTTTGAGACTTTTCCTTCAACTTGAGACATTTAATTCAGAGTTTAGCTGAAATTGTTAGGTTAGATTACTGTTTTACACAACACAAGTACAGAAAACGGATAATTTCTAGCCATGAAATGTGTTAGAGCTGAACAAAATAAGAACCAGATTTTTTTCACTGTAAAAAATTGCATTAATTTAGATGACTTTATTTGTGATAAATCAGTTCAGGATTTGTGTACTTTATCCACCCAGAAAATAAAATAAAAATAACACATTTTTCAAAATATACTTTGCGTCTCACAAAAGAAAGAAGGTCAGGTTTTGAACGACACAAGTGTGAGTAAATTATGACAGAATTTAAATTTTTGGGTGAACTATCCCTTTAAAGTTCTAGCTGAAAAACAGTCTGCTTAATTTAATGGGTCAAAGAGGTTGGTAACTAGATATGGTGCGAGAAACCTTGACTAATGGCGCTTTTCCACTACACAGTACCAGCTCGCCTCGACTCGACTAGACTCACCTTTGGTTTTCCACTGTGTAAAAGTTGTACCTGTACCTGCTTCCAGATACTTTTTTTCGTATCACCTCCGGCGAGGTTCTGAGCGAGCTGAGGCGATACTAAAATGTGACATGAAAACCCGGCAGACTTCTGATTGGTCAGAGAGAATTGTCACTATTCACTGCGTCATCATTTTTTCAGCAGTGTTTCGTTTTGCTGCCCTCAGCCTCTCCTGAAATAACGTTTGTGTTCTTGCTGTGAGAAACAGCCACATCCCGAGGATCAAAAACAGCATACACTCGATTTCATCCATTGTCCTGTGTGTGTGTGGGTAGCGGGTGTGTGTTGCGTAGAAGATTACGTCACAGCAGTTTCCTGGGGCGTCGCTATGACGACCAGGTACTATTGTGGAGGTACTATCTGCAATGGAAAACGGAGCGAAAAGGGAGCCGAGCTGAGACGAGGCGAGTCGAGTAGAGTTGAGCTGGTACTGGTAATGGAAAAGTGCCATAATATTATAAGTGGACCAAAATGATCTGACCCCGACCCTTTAAAGAGTTTGAACAAACTTAGTGTGCTTCTATGTTCAGAGTGTCACCCACAAACTTACGTCACAGTCCAGTTTAATATGTTTGGCAAATGTTGTGTGTATTTCAGTGAGGGAACAGCTGAGACGCCCACTGGATGTTTCAATCAGGTCCTGTAGGCTGTACATGTCATCATTCTCCACAAAGTGCTGACGGTCTTGAAGCTGTGACATTACAATTATACCATCAGTTATTTTAAAGTCCACCATCTTTAACCTATCTGAATGATAATTTATTTAGTGTTCAACATTTCAAATAGTTCATATGCAAGAACACAGAAGAAACACAAATGTGAAACTATTGATTTTTGGGTAATAAATCAAGGTAACATTTTATTTTAGTGATAAATGTTATATGCACTTACTATAAAACAATAAATTATACATAATTATAAGCAACAAACCCTTTTCTAGTGATATAAGTATCACTATATTTTACAGTCCTGTTCCCATGTACTTATAGTAATTATAATAACTGGCTAATAATTTTGTACTAACCCTGAACCTACCCCTAAACCTAAGCTTAACCCATTTTATCCCCGGTTTCACAGACAAGGCTTAAGTCTAGTCCCAGATTAAAATGCATGTTTGAGCTGTTTTAAATTAACTTGCACTGACATATCTTAACATACGTCACTGCCATTGTTTTGTCTCAAGATATAAACTACTTAAATGTCTAATCCTGGCTAATCTAAACCCTGTCTGTGAAACCAGGCCTATATTATCCAGTGCTTTCTTATGCAAGTACACATAAGTGCAACCTTAAACCCTATAGTAGTATAAGTACATTATAGTAGTTGTTAATTATTATTACTCAGTCCTTAATTGTATAATTACTCTATAAAAGGACACCTTAAAATACATAAGTACTTATAAGACACCTAAGAACTTCAGCCTACATCTAGTGTGACGTTTTTGACGTGATTGCGCAATCACTGGCACATCACAGAGCAGCGCAAGATGAGGAATTTAGGTTAAGATAAGAAAAGACTCTATTCTTCATCTGGGATCGTGCAGAGCCTCTGAAACCCTTCGAAGCCCTTTGAAACTGCATTGATTTGGACCTTCAACCAGTTGGTTGCAATTGAAGACCATTATGTGAAGAAAAATCCTGGAATGTTTTCCTCAAAAAACTTAATTTCTTTTCGACTGAAGAAAGAAAGACTGAACATCTTGGATGAGATGGGGGTGAGTGATTTTGAAGTGAACTTATCCTTTAACACGCCTATACAGAACAAGGTCACATAACCCCACATCACCAGAATTGGGAAGCTAGTCCCAACTGAAAACTAGACAGATTGTAAAATTAACTTGACATTTGGTCTTTACTTAAAGGGGACATCAGCACAGAGGGCAGAGCTTCAAGAGCTCATGCTAAAAGCCACTACAATCTCTGTCATGCTCTGGCAACAAAACAGAACAATCTTGCTCTAATTATGTAAAAAAAAAAAAAAAAACTGTCAGTACCAGAATATATGCTGCATGGAGAACAGGTATAGTTTAGTTTAATAAACGGTTATAAATTATGTTGTAATCTTGCTTTTATCTACTATTAGTACAAGCCTGTTGTAGCGGATCCCATCCGAATGATGGCCAAAACTTTACTGTTGAGTTTTATGAAGTTTATTGTACATCACATAAAAGATGGAGTGTTCGTTTTCACTCCAGAAAAGAGCTGAATAAAACAAGAAGTGCGCATTAAAGTCACATTTTAAAGTAAAAAAAAAAAAAAAAAACTCTCTCTCTTGCATTATCATCAACATACACAGCGAATTACACAAAAACACTTACAACCAACTTTTTACAACTAACAGTAAACAAATATATACAGATCATATGCCTTTTCGGGGGTGTTTAATAATCTAATAAACTTTATATCCGTAAAAAAAAAACAACTCCGATAAACTGTAATAAAGTGTGTGCTCTCCCTTTCATTACTGCCGTGACCAGTATCGTTACGGAGACTATAAGCTGGATCATGAACAGTTGGTACTAATCCATTGAGTAACAACTTTTTTTTTTTTTTGCAAAACATGTGTTTTGTATTCACCCTCGTTCACAAAGAAGTCTGGTGTAAAATGATTCGCACAGACATAAACAAATTTAGGTATATGGGGACGCATTCCGTTCAAAAACAAAACGAATCCACTGTATCTTCATTGGCTCTGATGTTGGGAGTGCATTAAGACTATTATGTTCATTCTTACATCCAACAACAAAACTTGCTTACAAGACATTCTTGATTGGAGTGGAGAAAATGGCAGACAGTGTACAACTCACTCAAGGCGGGGTCTATGCTAATATGGCAAAGTCTGTCTGCAGCCGTAGATGGTCTTATTCAAATAAATAGCTACCTACTTAGAAACCAGCTGTAAATTGAAATAGCTAGCTGGATGACAGTTTCAGCCCAAAACAAACTGGCTGCGTGTTTTCTTCTCAGCTTTTCTGAGCTGGCAGATAAGCCAGAAACCTAACTAAATGCAAAAAGGTAAAAAAAAAAAGTGAACATTTAATCCGATGTCCCCTTTAGAGACTTAAGACATTGACATCTGAGTAATTATTTATGTAAACATTTTTTTTACAGTGACAGTAATTTATTAATTTGTTTCAGGAGTGCACATCAAACATGCTGAATCAAAGTGTATTCCCTTTCACAAAAAGAACAGTATACTTCAGTCGCGCTCCATTAAGGCTTTTACTATTAAACAAATCTGTCTGAAATTAATACTTGTTATCTTGAAAGTTAATAGATATCTAAATATATAGATTTTAGATATAACTAAAATTTGAATGTTTATTGTATTAAAATGATACTGACATGTCACTACGCATAATAATTTGGAACACAGTGTATATATAATTTAAAGGTTTGCTTAGAAAATTCTTGCCAATTTAAAAAAAGGTTTTCACAAAGTCAGCACTTGTGGTCAAGTTGACATCTCATGACCAGCCGTTTTAATGACGAGTTATTACTAATGACAAACAATATAGATACACTGATCAGCCACATAAAAACCACAACAGCCCCATACACATCAAATTGTGATGCACTTTGTGCTCTAACACTTTTCTACCATGGGCAGCATTAAGTTTTTCAGTAATCTGAGCTACAGTAGCTCTTCTGTGTGATCGGACCAGACAGGCTAGCTTTCACCAATGAAACTGACCTTTTGGAAGGTACCTTTTGCACCACTTTTGGAAGGTACTAACCACTGCATACCAGAAACACCCCGCGTTGCTGTTATGGAGATGCTCTGACCCACTTGTCTAGCCATGTCCCTTGTCCCAAGTCATCAGATCTCTTTGCTTGCAATATTCCTGTTTCCATTACATGAAATTCAAGAACTGATTCACTTGCTGCTTGTCCTAATATATCCTACCCCTTGACAGATGCCATTGTAACAATAATCAAAGTTAATCACTGTACATAATACAGACACAACATAATAATGGAGCGAAGAAGAAATATCAGGACATTAAGTGACAAAACACCAAAGACTGAAAAGGCAAGAAAACAGCTGTGTGAAGTGGCAGCAGTTTACTACAGGCATCCGGAAAGTCCAAAGCCTCTGATGCTATTGGAAAGAACAAGAGCCAACAAAACATCATTGCAAACTGATTGCACATTTACAGGCCAAGACAATTGTCTATGATAACTACAAGAAAGTAGTCAACAGACCTTAAAGGTGCGATTTCTGAGAAACACTGCTGTGGATCTGACTGAGCATAATAACCCACTCATAGCCATTCAGCAGTAGGAGGCGTATACAATCATGATGGGGAGATTGTAAAAAGGAGATTTGAAGAAAGACTGTAGAAAGAGAGATGGCTGAGAGACATTACAAAAGAGAAAAGGTCAGAGGAATATCACTAGAAAAAGAAGGGTTATGACCAGGCAAGTGCTTTCCAGCACTGGAGAGACCTAAGTGGGAAGGCCTGAAAACAGATGCAGAGGATGCATTGTTTCTGCTCCACACGCGAGTAACATTGGTTTTGCTTGGTTCCACAGAACCAAGATATACTGTTGTTGTAATGTTAACTATAGTAACATGACAGTTTTGAGTGTCATTGTTTGTCTGGAGCTGGTGTGCTGCTGGCGACTAACAATGAACTCTTGCTTGTATATACTTGTGTACTGCATGTTCATTTTTTGTTCTTTCTTTTTATTTTTAATGAATCATTATTTTGCTTTGCTTCAGCAATGATAAAGAGACATCCACTCTTGCATTGTGTGTTCATGCTTTTTCAGGGTGGAGCAATGAAGAGAGGGGTGTATTTGTTTGGTCTTACTCAGAAATTGCTTACTGCAACTTTAATATTTATATCAAGCTAGTAATATGTCTTTGATGCACAAGTATCACGTGCTACAAGATGGTGGTATTTATACAGTAATGTATAAATGGTTGATGATGGTATACAGTAATGTATAAATGGTTGATGATTTTTTTTATACAGTAAAGGTTTGTGTGAAGTACATGGAATTACTGTCAGGCTTTGTCCCAAATGAAACACTGTTGTATGTGCGCATGTAGGCTGTAGGGTGTCCCCTTTGTATTCCTGATGCACATTTTTGGGACAGGGCCTAAATGGGATTGTATTCTAGTCACTTACGTGCAGCAGGAGTCGGGCCTCCATTGCCTCCTTGCAGGTGATGAAATATGGCTTCATTAGCAAGATATCTTGACGTAATTTCTGCAGTGCAAGAATTATCAGAAAATTACTTTAGATTGCTTTTTTTTTGAATGCTGTTTATGTTTAGCAAATGTACTGCTCATACCTGCTCATATCTGCTTTAAAAATTAAATTAAATAAAAAAATAGGTTTATGGTGTCACAATTAAAAAAAAATTATATATTTGGAATAATTTACTGAATATCACTTCAATGAACTGTCAAAATTATGACAATTTTGCATGATTGAATTGTTGGTTACAGTCAAGAAAGTCAAAAGAACTTGAACAGGTCAAATATCACTATTTTAAGGTGGGGAGGTGTGGATATTTTACCAGTTGTTTTGTGGATACTCACTCTGATCTCCACCAGCTCCTCCACAAAGTTGAAGAGCAGAGGGTTGATCTCTTTCAGTCTGAGCACAGGCCTTGACATCATCAGAGCAAGATAGCGCATGGATGAACGACACACCTGAACACATCAATATACAACCCAAAATCAGAAATCTTTATCAAACTGAAAAATGGAAAACAGCACTTTTGAGATATATATATATAAACATGAGTAATATCACACAAGTAGCCATGTGATATGACTATATAAATACAGCTGTGATTTGTCCGTAGGCATGAGGCAATCACAGCTGTGCTGATATAGAGCCATATCGCACAGCTACAAATTTGATATTGCTTTTATACAGCAGTTTGAAAGAAAACAAGTATTTAAATAAGAAACAACCACTGAGTGTCTTAAAAATGCTTTTGTGTATGGAACTACTGCCACGGATTCAAATGTCAAGTTGACAGTTTAACAATTGAGCCCAAGTCTTACTTATATGAAAACATCACTTTAGAACTAGCAATGACAGACTAAGGTGCTAAGTGTATTAATGTGTAACACAGAGCTTATTAAAAGTATTATGAGATCGAGAGATCGACTAAGTGTGTGTGGTTTCAGTTTTAAGGGGCTAGCGTGACAAATATCTTTACAGCGTTGCGAGTGCAATTAAAGCATAAACTAACCTTAACAATGAGCAATAGCTACATTTGTTACATAAGTTATTATTCTTTGTTAATGTTAGTCAAGTTAGCTCAGGTCCATTAAATAATAATTACAACTTTTTAGATTTAAATAATGTGTTATTAAATGTTGAAATTAACATTAACTAAGATTAATTAACTAAGAGAAGTATTGTTCATTGTCAGTTTGTGTTAACTAATGAATTAACTAATCTTAACTAATAGAACCTTATTGTAAAGTGTTAACGAACAATAATAAATCAGAACATTTTTAAATCAATATCTAGGTTATGTTGTAGTCCAGATTCAAATGTAAAAATGTTTAAGTTTGAAAATAAATGCCCCATTAAGTATCTAATCTTTTAAGTATTTGGTGCTGTGATAAACACCATTGCGAATACAAAAATCTGAATGGCTGTTAAAACACTTAAATACAGTTCTGTAAAAACAGAAAGTAGCGCAGTTGCTGTGTTTACAGGGTTAAAGGGGTAACGGCTGCATTTGTGTTTTTCCATCACCACCATCTCTTGTCAGAGAGAGAATGGCATTTTCATTCAGTGTGGTCTTGTCTTGTCTTGCTCATTGCTCCTTCATTCGTTCTGCCATACGCTTCTTATCCGTGTTGGGTTAGTTATGTCAGTGTGCATGCACTGGTGTTATAATTTGTTTAATTCTGAATAATCTGATTAATTCGTAATAAATAATTATTCACTGTATTTTAAAGTGCTAATATTGTTCATGTTCGTTATTGTGATATATATCGGCACATGTCTACACAAAGTTTTTAGTTTTTTGGTAGAATTCATTACTCATTTTGAATCCATTATTCATGCCTTTCCAAATAAGATATTTGGCTTCTGGTCTATCGCTACTTAATACAGCTATGTGCCATTAGCTTTGCAATGGGTTTCAAATGCGCCATTTGTGTGCCTTTGTAGAGTGTTGCAAATTAGTAGTGTTGTAGTCAAGACCACCTAATCTGAGACCAAGTCGAGACCAAGACCAATGTGTGTTGAGACCAAGACAAGAACAAAACTTTGAGGGGTTGAGACCAAGACCAAGGCAGGATGAGACAGAGTCAAGACCAGACCAGCACTCCTTAAATTAATAGAGATCCACATTACCACCTGAGAAATTACTTATAACTTTTAATAAATTTCTTATAATATATATAATTAGAATAAGACACTATATAGAGCTGTTACCAATCAAATGAAATCATTAACAACAAAATACATCTTTGTACTACAGAGGTGATACAGAAGATGCATCTGAATTGGTAAATTACAAATGCATAAATAATGTTGAGAATAATGTTTAAAAAAAAAAAAAAAAAGTTTGTTAAAGCAATATCATGTTTGCAGGCTTGTGATATTGGTTAATCATATTACGTTATAAATCCAGATCTCATACAAGAACTTTTTGCAACAATATCTTGAATTTTGTAAGCATTTGTATTAATTTTTGGTGACATAATTAATTAATAATTAATTTCTGAATCGGTACAATAAATAAATCAAATTAGAAATAAGTTATTGATTGCATCTGATAATAAGATAAAAATAAGTTTTACATCCAATCACATTAATGATGTTAATAAATAAATTAGGCAATGCACTGATATCCCAGCAGTTGTGGTCTTGAAACAAAATCCCGAGTCCTCTTAGTCTGAGACCAAGACAAGATCGAGTACAAATGTGGTCGAGACCAAGACAAGACCAAGACAAAGTCAAAAAATGGTCTTGCGACCAAGACCGGTCTCGAGTACTACAACACTACAAATTAGCCACTTATGAAGTTCAATTTCAGTCAAGATACTACCTTAGAAGGTAGCAACAAGATAACTCTTGATTAACTAGGATTAAGTGTTTGTGTACCTTACGGGGCTCAAACTCCCAGTTGTGTATGACTCTTGCTGGAACAATGGCTGTGTCATTCCAGTGGCAGCTGCTGCAGTAATACTGACCCGTATAATCACACTGCCTTGCCTCATTAGGAACACCTCCTACACAACACAACATAACATTAGATAGATTAGATCCCTGTGCCAAGGAGAAAATCAAAATATCCAAGTTATAACTCACAATTTTTTCTATTCTAAAGCAATCACACAACCCTGAAACTAACACTTCTGACAATAACCACATAAAGTTAATCAAAAAATAACAAAGATGAATGCCAGAAAAGCAAAAGAAGCCTTGATGCATGTTTGGAAAAAGACTCACGCAAAGAGATAGGTGTCCGGCATTCAGCACATCTGTAGTCCTGTTTGTCCAGACCGACCTCAGGACAGATGTTGAGTTCATACTCAGATTGATGGCTGACCTTTGACCTCACACATGGTTTGTTGATAAGATTCATGCACTTGCTATGGCAGCGGTAATAACAACCTGGATTGAGAAACGGAAAGCAATTTAAAATAATAATTTATTACACCCCCATGTCAGAATAAAAAGACTGAAGTGTGAATTACTTCACTGAAGGTTTAGTGAACAGTGTACCACGAATCACACTAAGGAAATAGGAAAATGAGAAAATGTCTCATTATTAAAAAAGTCTCTCATTATTTACTATAACGCCTTGCCAAACCTGTGTGCTATTTTTTTTTTTTTTTTTTCCAGTGGAACGCAAACATCAAAATGTCTGAAGAATGGGTGTGTAATATGGCAATACACCATTTTTTTTTTTTTTTATACAAAGGGAAAAGGGAAAGATGAGTAAACAATCATTTAAATTTCTGTTTGTTCTTACATATAGTATCAGAAGGCTTAAAATTACTTTCATATAGCTATTTATGATGGTTCTATTGTACTTTATACAATAGAATTTGATCTTTTTCGATCTATTTGATCTTTTAGGAGATTCACAGTCACTAGGAACTTTAACCCATTTAATCCCACCGGTCACAATTGTAAAAAGCAAATTTTTTAATTTTTTGGGTCTGAAGGATTATATTGCTCATTGCACATAAAAGGAGGGTGTTGTTGGTTATTACTTTATGTTAGCGATTTAGAATATGCTGAAGTCTGTATTAATTTATAATATGCATGTATTAGTATGCTGCCACAGACACTTTTCCTGTTGGTTCTTTGCAAAGTTGGGACATATTCTGGCAAATGTAACTGTGGCGAGGCGAGGGACCATGAGAGCGGGCCGGTGGCGAATGATAATGAGACCACACCGGTATCGTCTCATGGAGGAGTGACGGGAGCATAAAAGGAGGAGCGACGACAGTGTAAGATAAGAGAGGACCAGGCCTGGACTTTATGTTGCTTTTTGTTTTGTGTATGTAGGCGGCAGTCGGCCGTGAGGGGAATTGAGAAAATACAATGCCGGCGGCCCCTCACGGCCGACTGTCGCCTACATACACAAAACAAAACGCAACATAAAGTCCAGGCCTGGTCCTCTCTCGTCTTACTTACACTGTCGTCGCTCCTCCTTTTATGCTCCCGTCACTCCTCCATGAGACGAGACCGATGTGGCGCACAGCTGACGCTCATTATCATTCGCCACCGGCCCGCTCTCACGGTCCCTCGCCTCGCCACAGTAACCTTCTTGTTGACTTGTAAAATCACTTTTATTTGTTTTATTAATAAAAGATATTGGAAGTAAATTCATTATGTATTACAAATACTTTGCTTTAAAAGTACCAAATGAGAAAAAAGAAAATCTGTATAGAAAAAAGATGCATCAATAATCGTTTCATAATGGCATCGCAGCCTTCTGAATCGTAATCGAATCGAATCGAATCATGAGGTGCCTAGAGATTCCCATCCATAGTATTAAAAAGCAACTTCTATTACGAAGCAAATGTTAATTTATAATGCAAATTAAGGATGTCTACATGAGTTCTGGGCAGGTCTAACATTGTTGGGTAGTTTGGTCATGTGACCACACACATTTATTTCTTGGTACTGCCATCTTAACACAATGATGATGTGAAAGCTCAGAAATGACAGGCAAGTTAATTTTTAAATAGCTCATACATTTTTTACACACATCACCATTGAAGGGTTATCTATACATACATATTAATACATGGTTTATTCTGTTGTCAGACTGCAGATAAACAAAGATGGTCACAATTGTGACTGGTGGTATAACACAGGGTGTCTATGTCATACATAGACTATATGTCATTCTTTGTTATTCTTATGAGCCGTCTTTCTGACTGAACTTAAGTCAAGTTTTGGATTTACATGACCTTGGTGATCCTGGACCTGTCTGTCTGTCTATCTTTCTGTCTGTTGGTCTATCTATCTATCTATCTATCTATCTATCTATCTATCTATCTATCTATCTATCTATCTATCTATCTATCTATCTATCTATCTATCTATCTATCTATCTATCTATCTGTCTGTCTGTCTGTCTGTCTGTCTGTCTGTCTGTCTGTCTGTCTATCTACCTTTATGTCTGTCTATTTGTCTATCTGTCTGCCTGTTTATACTTGTCTATCTGTCTATATATACTTCTGTGTCTATCTATCTATCTATCTATCTATCTATCTATCTATCTATCTATCTATCTATCTATCTATCTATCTATCTATCTATCTATCTATCTATCTATCTATCTATCTGTCTATATTTCTCTTTCTGTCTACCTATCTATACGTCTGTCTGTCTGTCTGTCTATCTATCTGTCTGTCTGTCTGTCTATCTGTCTGTCTGTCTATCTACCTTTATGTCTGTCTATTTGTCTATCTATCTGTCTGCCTGTTTATACTTGTCTATCTGTCTATCTATACTTCTGTCTGTCTATAATTCTGTCTATCTATCTATCTATCCATCCATCTATCTCTGTCTATATTTCTTTCTGTCTATCTATCTATACGTCTGTCTGTCTGTCTGTCTGTCTATCTATACTTCTGTCTGTCTGTCTATCTATCTAATGTGTACTTTATTTTTTGGTTCAGTTTATAATGAAGTTTATAAATGGCTAATTACCTTCCGGTTTCCTATAATTTGATTTTTTGTGCCATACTTGCTGCATAGGAATGCTACTTTGTCCTTTTGAAACTGAGCCTGACAAGGTTTACCTCTTTGTTAATGGAATAAAACACTAATTTCATCTATTTAACCCAGTCTTTAAACTAACTGCTGGAGGTTTGTCATTTTGTAAAAGCATTAACACCATAGACCTAGACCTAGTGATCTACCATGGACTTTTCCATTTATTTATTTTTTACATAATTGACTTTGATTGTAAAATATCCTTACAGATACCATACAAATTCATATATGTCATCTCTGGGAAAAACTTGGGATTTGAGGTTAAGCTGTTGTTTTTGGAAAAGAGCTGTGGAATATTTTTACTTTCGTTTACTGGTTTGGAGTCATGTGTATTTTTAATGAAATTGGTTGTATTAGGTTAAGATGGTCTGACCTGTGCAGGTATACCATGTCTGAATGAGACCCCATATGATGGTGCTACACTTGTCACATGTCTGTTTCACACTCTTGCTCTTCTCCTTTGAGAAGCGATGTTCTAATAGAACCTGCAGGTTTGGCTCATCTTCCTCTGGGTCCTGTTTACATCCAACACAACATTAAAACACAAAATTACACAATTTATGTACTACTAGCCAAAAGTTTGAACACACTTATGAATTTATATTTCTCATCAACAAAAAAATGTTTTGATCTAAATCAGGCCAAGTTTCCTTTGATGGACAAAAAGGCATAGCAGGTTACATATACCCCATTACATATTCTTTAGAGTGACAGTGAGTAACACTAGCTACGTTTACATGGACGCCTTTTGTTTCAATCAGATTCATTAACATGAACATACTGTTTGGGTCAGGGCACCAGCAATAACAAAACTAGATTCTCTTTTAACTTAATAATAACAAAAATAATATTGTTTCTGTATCTTTATCCTTATTAACTTTATACATTGACTTCACGTTTTCTTTAGAGCAGTTAGCATACCTGAGTAAACTAAATGAAATAAATGCATCCACTGTAGACTAGTCAGAAATATTCTACTCATTTTACCATTTACCATGTTTTTTTAAAAGCAAATTTATTTTATAAAAATTTATGACATACACAAAGACAAAAGTTAGTGTATATTTAGTAAATAATATTATTATAATAATATTCAGTAAAAATACAGCTCTTATTAGCTGTTAAAAGTGTACTAATTACTATCTGGTCAAATGTCAATAAGAAAAAAATTATTTTGTGGCATAAGTTGAAGTGAGAGCTGGGCCAGGGCAGTGGGGTGCATTCAGTTCGACATGAGAGTATCGTGGATGGTGTATCGTGTTTTTTTTTCAGTTCGGTTTGAACATCGTTACACCCCTAACGCTAAATAATTTGCTTGGGTTAATGTGTATGTGATTTTGTCACAAGCTTCACATCAGAACTGATCTCATGACATGCGCACACTGAACAAATATATTTTTCTAGTTTCCTGCTGTTGGTACATACTAACATACTAACATACCACTGCTTCTTTTCTTTGTAGCAGACCTTATTAGGGGATGACAAGCACACAAAGCTTTGTGCCGTGCTGCTAAAATCAAGTAGTAAAAATGCTCTGTGTATGAGTCCAAAGCGAGACGTTGGACAACGTTGTCTTGCACTACTTTACATACGATGAATGGAAGGAGAATATAAGATCGACAAGACAGTCATTTATAACACTTTATAACATTTATAATACATTCAACAACAACACCTCATTCCGTTCATCATACCTCATTGCACCATTTCTACATCATTGCAAATGCGTAGAATGTTCCAGTTTCGGTGATCAAGTGTTTACATGTCCTATTGAATGGATTAGAAAAAACGGTTAAACCACCTTTTACAATCCGAATGAAATTTCAATCGGATTTGACCAATTAATTCTGATTGATGTGGTTACATGTGACTTTTATTCTGACTGTGCTATTAGCCCGATTACAATTGGATTATTAGGGTCCATATAAACACAGCTAATGTTACGTGCATAGTACCATGTTAATGTATTTGCATTTTTTTTTATGCTTACATTACAAATCATGTGTACATTACATCTTAATTAATGTTTACATTTAAATATGTTAGAGGCAATGAAGGCAATGAAACATTTTGCACTGAAGTCAACTTAACTTGTTTCTTGTTTGTTTAAATCAATATTCTGCAACTTTTAGCTGGTGGGGCAAACCTTTAGTTCCTGTAGTTTGAGCCGAAGATGGATTAGTTTGACCACTGTGTCCTTCTGTTTCTCAGAATGTTCTGGCAGTTCCAGGATCAGTCTCTTGCACTCCTCTATTGCCTGTTTCAGCTGCTCTACATCAGACGCCACAAACGAACCCTGTGCAAACATCCCCACACTTCAGAAAAATAGGACGAACTCTTGTGAAGATATTGTGAAGAATGTTTCACCTGTTTTGTCTTTACAGTGAAAGGTTTCAAGTTCCGAAAAGGACAAAAATTTAATATCACTGCAACAATCAATGCTAAAGTTTTTCTTTGCTGGCCCAATCGGGCCAGTGGATCAGAGTGGTTGTTTTTGACCCATGTATCCTTGTATTCTAATAAAGTTATGACAACATTTTATAAACCAGTGAAATTTAACAATTCTCAAATTTCATTTTCTATACCACGGCAAAAGCTAAGACAAGCCTGACTAATAAAAAGTTAAAACATCATTAAACCGTAATAAAATTAGAGCAAATAAATTACAAGCGATAACAAAAACAAATACAACAGAACAAATATATGTTATACATTTTATTGACAACAAATAATCTGGGCATGTTTTATTTAAAAAAAATTGCCTTGTAATGTTTAATCAAAATGTAAATTAACATTCCAGTGAAAAATGACAGACTTCTGGTGACATAATTTTGTTAACGTGCCTAAGCTTCTTTCCCTCTGTCTCAGGGCAATTGAGCAATCCTTATTTTTTAACCCTGCACTAGTATATTTTAAGTCCTCTGGGGGAAAAAAAGGATAACTTTGTACACTATACTGCCAAACGTATTGGGAGACTCCTCCAAATCATTGAATTCAGGTGTTCTAGTCACTTCCATGGCCACAGGTGTATAAAATCAAGCACCTAGGCACATCTACAATTATTTGTGAAAGAATGGATCGATCTCAGGAGCTCACCGTGATAATGTTGCCACCTGTGCAATAAGTCCATTTGTGAAATTTCCTCACTAATAAATATTCCACGGTCAACTGTTAGTGTGGTAGGCCATGTAAAAAAAAATCACAAAGTGGGATCAGCGCATGCTACAGCATCTTCAATAGCTACAGACCTTCAAACTTTGTGAGGCCTTCAGATTAGCTCAAGAACAGTGTGTAGAGAGCTTCATGGAATGGGTTTCCATGGCCAAGGAGCTGCATCCAAGCCTTACATCACCAAGTGCAATGCAAAGCGTCGGATGCAGTGGTGTAAAGCACACTGCAAATGGACTCTAAAGCTCTAGAGTGACGAATCACGCTTCTCTGTCTGGCAATCCGATGGACGAGTCTTGGTTTGGCAGTTGCCAGGAGAACGGTATTTGCCTGACCGCATTGTACCAAGTGTAAAGTTTGGTGGAGGGGTAATTATGGTGTGGAGTTGTTTTTCAGGGGTTGGGCTTGGCCCCTTAGTTCCAGTGAAAAGGTACTCTTAATGCTTCAACATACTAAGACATTTTGGACAATCTCATGCTCCCAACTTTGTGGGAACAGTTTGGGGATGGCCCCTTCCTGTTCCAACATGACTGTGCACCAGTGCACAAAGGTGCACATGGATGAGCGAGTTGGTGTGGAGGCCTTGACTGGCCTGCACAGAGACCTGACCTCAACCCGATAGAACACCTTTGGGATGAATTAGAGCGAAGACATTAATTAATCTTTGTCATTAGGATCTGTACCGAAAACTAGCTGGCTATTATTAAACCACTTATTAAAAAAAAACGCACCTTGATGCTTTCTTTTGAATAGACTCGAAAATTATGTTGGCATTAGTGGAATTGCATTAGCATGGTTTAAATCATACTTATCTGACTGCTATCAGTTTGTAGCAGTAAATGAGGAGATTGTCATGCCGATCACAGGTTCAGTATACTACGGAGTACCGCATGGCTCAGTGCTAGGACAGTTGCTTTTCACCCTGTACATGCTATCCTTGGGACATATTAGGAAGCATGGCGTTAGTTTTCATTCTTATGCTGACGATATTCAGCTCTATATTTCTTTGCGCCCTGACAAAGCTTACCAATTCACAAGATTGACAGAATGCATAGCTGATATAAAAAATTGGATGACTAGCAATTTCCTACAACTTAATTCTGAAAAAAACAAAAACCTCCGCACGTAATAACCTAGAATACTGTCAAACACTTGATGGCTGCTCTGTCAAGTCTTCGTCGTCAGTTAGGAACCTGGGTGTGCTCTTTGATACCAATCTTTAATTTGAAAGCCACGTTTCTAGCATCTGTAAAACTGCATTTTTCCATCTTAAAAATATATCTAAATATAGTTCTGTCAACACTGCATTGGCTCCCTATTAAACATTGTATACATTTTTAAATCTTGCTTGTTACTTACAAAGCACTAAATGGCTTAGCTCCCCAGTACTTGAATGAGCTCTTAACGCATTATACTCCATTCAAGTCTATTGCGGTCTCAAAATTCGGGCCAGTTGATAATACCTAGATCCTTTTCCTATTTAGCACCTAAACTTTGGAACAGTCTTCCTAGCATTGTTCGGGAAGCAGACAAACTCTGTCAGTTTAAATCTAGACTAAAAACACATTTCTTTACTACGGCATACACAAAGAACATTATCAATTTCTATTAATTAATCAGTTAATTGATTGTTAGGCTGCATTAACTAGGTCTGCCGGAACCGGGAACACTTCCCATAACACCTGATGTACTCGTTACATCATAAAAAGAATTGCATCTACACTAATGTTAGTCTCTCTGTTTATCCCGAGGTTTACTGTAGTCTGCCGGATCCAGATCAGATGGTGGACCTGCTCCTAGACACAACCACAACGCAGCCCTGAATGCCCTCTGACATGGCAGAGACCATGTCAACTAGACTCTCCCCTGTGGAGGCCTCCTTCCCTTCCCTTCACTTTAGCTATTCATCTAAAACAAATTAATTTTCTATTATCACTGTAAAGCTGCTTTGAAGCAATCGGTGTTGTGAAAAGTGCTATAGAAATGAAGGTGACTTGACCTGGCCTTCTCGAAGAATGGTCAAAAATTCCCATAAACACACTCCTAAACCTTGTAGAAAGCCTTCCCAGAAGAGTTGAAGCCGCTATTCATGTCAACTTCATATTAAACCCTACAGATTAAGAATGGGATGTCATTAAAATGGGATGTTATTAACAACATGGGATGTTGTTAGGCTGCATTAACTAGGTCAGCCGGAACCGGGAACACTTCCCATAACACCTAATGTACTCGTTACATCATAAGAAGAATGGCATGTACGCTAATGTTAGTCTCTCTGTTTATCCCGAGGTTTACTGCAGCCAGCCGGATCCCGGCCGTATTAAGATCTGATGTTGAACCTGTGCCTGGACATGACCAACGCATCCCTGAAGTGTCTGCAGAGAGCGTGTCAATTAAACTCCCCCCGTAAATGCCGCATCGACACGACATCCTCATTAAACCCGTCTCCAGCATGACGACTTCAATCTTTCGAACAATCTTACGAATATCTATTTACCTAATATGACTTAAGACCTGCAATGTTGCCAGAATTATAATCATACAGCGTTTGTTCGTCTGCCAGAGGAGAACTTGCACCCCGACTGAGCCTGGTTTCTACCAAGGTTTTTTTTCTCCACTCTGGCCCTGAAGGAGTTTTGATTCCTTGCCACCGTTGCCTTTGGCTTTTGGCTTGCTCAGTTGAGGACACCTAAATTTCAACTATATTTTACCGATCTGCCCGCATTGACACTATATGATAATTGAAATTAGCTGGATTCGCACCGTTTTCACCAGAGCAGCTGTACAGCCGAATAAAAATCTGTTGCATTATTTTCCTGTTAACACTGTGAAGCTGGTTTGAAACAATTGGACTTGTAAAAAGTGCTATATAAATAAAGGTGATTTGATTTGATTTGATTTGATTTGATTTGATTAAAGTTCATGTGTATGTAAAGGCAGACGTACTAAAACTTTTGACAATATAGTGTATGATGAAAAGATAAAAATGTAAGCCTTTGTTCATTCTCAAATCAAATGCACACATACACTACATCAAATATGGCAACATGAACCAAGACTTTCATAATGACTGAAAATATCAGGAACATTCTTATATTTATATTTATACTGACAGGTGAAGTGAATAACACTGTGATGCACGTGGGGGAGCGAAGGCTGGCCTGTGTGGTCCGATTAAACAGACAAGCTACTGTAGCTCAAATTGCTCAAGAAAAAGGTGTGAGAATACACAGTGCATCACAGTTTGTTGCGTATCAGTCAGGGTGCCCATGCTGACCCGTCCACTGCCGGAAGCATAAACAGTGGGCACGTGAGCATCAGAACTGCACCACGGAGCAATGGAAGAAGGGTCCTGCCATCCACATGGATGTTACTTTGACACATACCACCTACCTAAGCATTGTTGCAGACCATGGAAACAGTATTCCCTGGTGGCTGTGGCCTCTTTCAGCATGATAATGCTCCCTGCCACAAAGCAAAAATGCTTTCAGGAATGGTTTGAAGAGCACAACAATGAGTTTGAGGTGTTTACTTGGCCTCCAAATTCCCCAGATCTCAATCCAATCAAGCATCTGTGGGATGTGCTGAACAAACAAGTCCAATCTATGGAGGCCCCACCTTGCAACTTACAGAACTGAAAGGATCTGCTGCTCACATATTGGTGTCAGATACCACAGCACACCTTCAGGGGCCTAGCGAAGTCCATGCCTCAACGGGTCAGGGCTGTTTTGGCAGTAAAAGGGGGACCAACACAATATTAGGAAGGTGGTCATAATGTTATGCCTGACGGGTGTATATACATATATAAAGAACTAACATTTCTAACAACATGGGGGTAAATTTTTGCAGATTTTTCATTTTTGGGTGAATTAAAGTCAAGTGATCTCTCTACTTAGAAACATATTGGCTCATTCTCCTTTCCAGGCAACTTTACTTTCAAGTTAACTTTGTACAAGTTCCCCGTGAACCAGACGATTTCTGGAAGAAGTCAACGAAAGCTTCCAGCTCACTCCTAACGAACTAATCAAGAATCTCCGTATTCTACACACTTACACAGACTATTGTTCAGCACCAAAGCCATTGCAAGAAACTGTTTTATCAACTTTTAGATCCGTCTCTAATTGCTGACCCTGAAGACTGGAGTAATGGCTGATGAAAATTCTATTTTATATCACCAAAATAATTATAAAGTATATTAAAATAGAACCCCTCCTTGAACTGTCACCTTATTGTGGTGGAGGGGTTTGAGTACCCGAATGACCCTGGGAGGTATATGCCCCTGGTAGGGTCTCCCAAGGCAAACAGGTCCTTGGTGATGGGCCAGACTAAGAGCAGTTCACAAACCCACTATGAGTCTAATTAAAACCAGGACCGAGACGTTGCCCGGCATGGCGCAGCCGGGTCCCCACCCTGGAGCCAGGCCCGGGGTTGGGGCTCGTATGCGAGCGCCTGGTGGCCGGGCCTACCCCCATGGGGCCCAGCCCGAATGAGCGACGTGAGGCCACCCTCCCGTGGCCTCACCACCTGCAGGAGGGATCATATAGGGCCGGTGCGTAGTGGATTGGGCGGCAGTCGAAGGCTAGGCCCCCGACGACCCGATCTCTGGACACAGAAACTGGCTTTAGGGAAGGAGAAGGAGGGAAGGAGCCTGAGCTTGTGCGGGAGGTTGAGAGGTACCGGCTAGAGATAGTCGGGCTCACTTCCACGCACAGTTTGGGCTCTGGAACCACACTTCTTGAGAGAGGCTGGATTCTCTACCACTCTGGAGTTGCCCATGGTGAGAGGTGGCAGGCTGGAGTGGGTTTGCTTATAGCCCCCCACCTCAGCTGCCATGTGTTGGAGTTCAACCCGGTGAATGAGAGGGTCGCTTCCCTGCACCTTCGGGTAAGGGGTAGGTCTTTCACTGTCGTATGTGCCTACGGGCCAAACGGCAGTGCGGAGTACCCGGCCCTAATGGGGTCTCTGGGAGGGGTGCTGGAAAGTGCTCCAACTGGAGACTCCATCGTTCTACTGGGGGATTTCAATGCACACATGGACAGTGACAGTGCAACGTAGAGTAAAGTGCCTTGCTCAAGGACACAAGAGGTGGCGACTGCTTTTAAGGAGTTTTAAACGACTGGGTCTTGTAAAAGTTACATACGGTGACTAGTCTATATGCTGGAGCAGCAACGCTGCTATGAACGCGACTTCACGAGATGAGCATAGAGAAATGAATTCAGCGATTTTATTTCCAACATGCTTTCATTCATGGCTGTTTTATTTAATTCATGTAAAGTTTTACGTCTTTATTGACTCCTAGAGTTCATCTATTTTTAGCACCAAGTTTAAACTACATAACATAGCCTTATTTGTGCATATCTCATTTGTGCATTTCTGGCTGTTATGTTAAATAAAGTTTAATAATTAAGTGATGCAGGTTATTTTACCTTTGAACACCGTTGTTTACTCATCTCCCCCCAGACGCAGTGCTTTAATGGCGGGCTTGTACGCAATTCTCAAAACATCCACAAGATGGCGCCATTTATTGGTGAATCCGAGATTACAAAACCGATTATGGGAAAATGTATAATGGGAAACTGTATAATTGAAAATTATATTCAAATGATCGTGCTTCTGGGAGTTGTTGTCTTTCATCCATATGAGCCAAAAATACATTTTCTGGTTTTTCTCAGTCTAGAAGGCACCAACTTCTAAAATAATTTCACATTTCTACACCGCGTGCAGAATTATTAGGCACGTTGATTTTCTGATCATATTTTTTTTTACCAATGATTTACCAATTCCAAACCACATTAATCATAATAACTACTATTAATTTTGTATTTAATCATTTATAAGTGATATATAATTGTTCATGAAGGCTGAAAATGAAAAACACCTTATATTCAGGTGTGCAGAATTATTAGGCACATTTTCTTTTACAGATAAAATGGGCTAAAAAAAGAGATCTCAGACTGAAAAGTCAAAAATTATTAAATGCCCATGAGAAGGATACAATACTAATGCAATACTAGAAGTTGCAGTTAAGGCATGACCAATGGACAGTGAAATGCTCATTGGGTCAGCAAGGTGAGACAAAATCAGGTGGCGAAGAAAATACATATGTTAACTGCAAAATAATTAAGAATTAAGGTGAAGAATTAAGTGTGAAACCATCAGAAACCCTTTTGTCTCCAGCGCCACCGTTTTCCAGAACTGCAACCTACCTGGAGTCTCCAGAAGTGCAAGGTGTCAGGATCTCAGAGACTCAAATTAGGCAAAGAATCCTAAAAAATTACCCCCACTTTTCATAAGAATCACAAACTGAAGTGTTGTAAAATGCATGAAGAAGTGTTATGAATACAGAAGACTGTTTTTTTATAGGCTTTATAGACAGATAGGTTGAGAGTGACTCTTGAAGGACCAGCACCACATCCTCTTGGACCACTGTTTGAAGAATTCATCTTCAAGAATCTGGCAGTAAGTTTTGAGAGTTCACCTATCCTGAAGTTCGTTTTGCAGAGATGGACTAAAAATGAACTCCTAAAACTTACTGCCAGATTCTGGAAGATGGATTCTTTGAGCTTTGTAAACAAAAAGTATCTTACTAAAGTTAAATCAATATATTGTTTTATGTGAATGACACAATGACTTTTAACCAGACAAGTCCTCTGCACAGACCTTTATGGCCAGCTTCATCTCCATACTAGCATAATGAATCTGATCTTCAAGCAGAAAGAACTGGATTAAATATTTTGAATGCTAGCGATCCACAATCTGACTAATGACTGTGTCATTTGTTTCAATCACACTGTGTGTTTGTTTGTTGGTCAGAGAAGAACTGGCCCCCCAACTGAGCCTGGTTTCTCTCCACTGTCACCTCTGGCTTGCTTAGTTGCGGACACTTCATATTCAGCAATATTACTGATTTTACTGCACTGACACTAATTTGGATGAGATCTCAACTTAGCTGGATGATGACATCACTGTTTTCTGAGCTGCTTTATAACTGAAATTAATGTTTACTATTGTGTTTTTAGAACTGCTTTACAGCAGAGTTGGATTCTGTTTGCATCATTGAATCGTCATTTTTCCTGTTCATCACTGTAAAGCTGCTTTGAAACAATCTGTATCGTTTAAAGCGCTATTGTCACAATTATTTTCAGTATTTAAGTTCCTTATTTCCTTTCTGTCTGTGTCCAGCAGAGCATGTGAGTGAAGCAGAGCGGTGTGACACTCATGAACTGCTCACCCTCACCAGTAAAATGACGTTCGCTCAAATCCCGCTCTGACATGAAATTTGATTCTCTGTATTGCACTATACTTGTAGCCTTTTAAAAAAAAATTGCTTCATATTTGGTTTAAATATTATAATATTTTGAATATAATTTCATCTATGATGAGTATGAAAAGTGAACAGCACGAGTAAGACACATCATAAGATGCGCAATATGTCGGATGACATGGGTCAGAAATTATTTTGACCACTTCTTTAAGTTTTGTTTTGTAGAAAGCCTTTCTATAAAGTGAATTTTGTTTTGTATAAATTGTATCTTAATTTGAATCAGCGTTTCATCAACCAATTGCCTGGATTTAATAAATAATAAGCAAATATAGCAGACAATATAATCATGGCACCGGTGCGATCATGCATTGCGCGTGAACTAGAGCTAATAAATGAACCGAAACTCAGCGTATACTTACCTCACAGGACATAAGAAATATGAAATATGAATATGTCTATAGAAAGCTTGAAATGTCTATTTTTAATCAAAACAATTCAAAGCGAAATTAAATCGGTTATCTGTATGACATATGCATTTCTCTCTTGGTGCGTTCACTACTGCGGCGATGGCGAGTCAGCATCGTCAGCTTCATCTTTGCAGGTGGTAATGACAAAGAAAAAAATAGTTTATTAATAAACAATTCAAATGTCTCCTTGCTATTTTTGACATTCATAATTATTACTTTTGCAGTTCTTTGTGGCAAGCTTTATGCGTGAGCTTGAGTGTGGAACAGGCTAATGTATCATGTAAACGCCCATTTAGAATTCTCTCCAGTATATATTTAAGTAATTAAACTAATATAAATGTGTACTTAGTCGTCAACTAATGGCTTAAATGAACACCAACAACAACAACAACAATAACAAAAATACTTTAGTCAGGGGCAGTCCTACTTATTGCACATATTTTCGAAATAGCATATTCACAAAGGGCATTCTGGGTTGAGCGAGCGGCAGCGAGTGGAATGAGCGGAATCCGCTCCACTCACACTCTCTGGTGTCCGGTATCGTTGGTGTTTGCAATGCACTCCGTCTTGAGTTGTTCAGTTTTGTTAATAAACCTTGTTAGTGTTTTGAAACTCCTAACTTGCCTTCATCATCATCATCATCATCTTTAGAATCTACACAGATTATTATTAGACAGACCTGCATTAAAATGACCTTAGATTTTTGCCATCTGTGGTGATGTGTGTACACAGGAGTTTGTGAATGACTGCTAGCTGCAGGGTCCAGGGTTGCTGGGCAACAGGGGTGGGGCTATAGAGATAGACAGCTATGACAGTGAGTTTTTTTATTTTGCTGCGTATGTTTAATAAAACAAAGAGACTGAGTTCACCAAGTTGTCTGCTCAATATATCATGACATGGTGTCAGAATTAAAAGATCTTCACACACTCAGCGAGGGACTGAAGGAAAATGTCGAAGTTTAACGCACCTGAATCCTTTGATTTCGCATAGCCATCAAGTTGGCCAGTGTGGAAGCAGCGCGGTTTAGGATTGCAATGAAACTTGATAAGGAAGACGGTGATGTGCAGGTGAATTACTGTATGCAATGGGCAAACAGGCGGAACCTATATTCAGCACATTTACGTTTTCTGCTGAGGAGGAAAATGAGTATTACAATGCAGTAGTTAAAAAGTTTGATGAACATTTCGTGCCAAAGTGCAATATGATTCATGATCGCACTTGTTTTCACAAAAAAAAAAAAAAAAAAAAAAACAACAAAGGGATTCTACAATGCCACAGTGGTCAGTGCGGACTCAAGCAACTATGGCCTAGAAGATGCCCTGCTGCAGGAGCATGAGAATGGACTATGTCCCACTGCTTTCTGTTCAAGGACATTAACAGAGACAGAGCGCCGCTACTCACAAATCGAGGAGGAGTGCCTAGCTGGTGTGTGGGCATGTGAGTGGTTCTCACAATACCTATAAAGTATGGACAAATTTGAACTTCAGACTGACCATAAGACTCTTGTGCCCTTGATAAACACATATGATACTGACAAAGCTCCCGTAAGATGCCAACGACTACAAATGTGCCTGATGAGATTTAAATGTCAAATTAAATGTCAAACAGCTCGTAAAGGCTGACACATTGTCACGGAATCCATTGACACATCAGGGTGAGTCTGACACTGAAGATGACATCAAGGTGTTTGTACAGGCAGTACTGTCTACTAAGCCAAGAAGACAAGTTAAGTGCCATAAGGAAAGCCACGCAAGAAGATTCAGTTCTCCAGTCAGTTTGTAAGTACATTCATCAAGGCTGGCCCAGTCAGATGTCTCAACTGTCACACTCACTCCACAGGTTATACACTGTTAGAGCTCATCTTTCTGAAGTTGACAGACTTTTGATGAGGACAGAATAGTGATTCCAGGTTCACAGAGACAAGATGTGTTACGTCAGCTTCATACAGGTCATCAAGGTCTCACTAAATGCAGGGAGAGGGCTAACATGTCGGTATAGTGGCCAGGTATTGGCAAGGACATCACAAAAATAGCCGAGACGTATGAGTTTTGCCAAGTCAACAAGCACACACATGTGTTGGGCTAGGTGTTAATACAATGTATCCGGAAAGTATTCACAGCACTTCACATTTCCACATTTTATGTTACAGCCTTGTTCCAAAATAGACTAAACTTTAAAGAAGGGAGATGTAGTGATACGCATGTGTACACAGGAGTTTGTGATTGACTGTTAGCTGCAGGGTCTAGGGTTGCTGGGCAACAGCAGAGGGGCTATAGGTATCTACATGACACCTTCTTTTAAAAGTTACAGTAAAACAATTAAAAATGTCCACCCAAAAATCTGTATCTTTGCAATTGAAACCAAACTTGGTATGCTGCCACATTTGATGAAGGCACCAGAGGTCCTGAAATCTGAAAAAAGGCTATTTTATTTTTATCTTATATCTTGTGAAATGTTCATCAGAAAATGTAGTAGGACATTTTGTCCAAAAATTTGGTCAAAAAAATGACCAAGCAGATTTTTTATAATTGCTACCGTTAACAAGAAACACCTTTCTGAGGTTGTATGCTAATCTGTCAGATTTGCACCTTCCTTCTAGTCTACTGACAATAAACTGTTTAGGCAGTTCAGTATAGAGCTTCTAAAAGAGGCACTTCTGTATGCCAAACTCACAAATCAGATGTACATATACCAGTGCAAGTAGAGTTACACAACAGTCATCCCTTTACATAAATAGATAGCAGAAGTGACATTTCCCTCATGTAACAGTTCTAAAATCTACTGACAGCTTTGTTAATGCATTTATGTCTGTTTTCATAAGTGCTCACTTCTCAGCAATGTTGTGTATATATAATTTGCTAGTATTAAATAGTTTTATGCATATATCAGCATCATACTGGTCATCAGCAGCATATAGATACTGGTAAGCCTATCTGCACACACTATCAGTATTAAGTTTACATTTAAGCATTTGGCAGACGCTTTTATCCAAAGCGACTTACATTGCATTCAAGGTACACATTTTTACATTTTGTCAGTTCTTCCTTTCCCTGGGAATCGAACCCATGACCTTGGCGTTGCCACTCTCTTATTGTTTGAGCTACAGGAAAGCTAAGTACTGCTTAAGCACAATTAAAAGCAATAAGAACTTACCACAGGTCGAGAAAAGTGGTCTTCAGCCAAGCCCAGATCCATTGCACGGTCTGAACTCTGAGTTTTGGATTCAGAGGAAAAGATCTCCGACCTCACCTCTGTGGGCACAAGATATTGATTCAGATCACACACACTGATCTTTCCTTTGAATAAGAGCTCCTGTTTCTCACTTTACATCACATCTTCGCTAGTTACTGTGTCAGTGTGACATGGTGTGACTTCACATAATCATTAACATCAGGAAAGCATAAACTGTAGTTAAGTGAGTGTGTTTGAATTGTACAACTCAGTAATAACTAACTGTACAAAGTCTAGTTAATTTTAAATGTTAATGTTTAAATGGTTTTCATGCTAAGCTGCATACATTATGAGTTTCAGGCAACGGAACAAAGCAAAAATATTAGTCAAGTCAAAAACTGGCAACAAGAATTTCTTGAAAAGAAAATATCCATATTTAAAACTTTATAAAGTAAAGTTCCGACCGATCACCTTCCGTATTCAACTAATGGAAAAAGTGTTGAAAGTGCCTCTCGCAGTTCAAAATGCTTACGCTACGTCTGAAGAACGTAACTGTTAGCGCAAGCATTTTGAACTGCAGAGGCACTTTCAACACCATTCTGATCCATCGCATCTGCACGACACAAATCACACAGTGTTGCCAGATTAAGCGGGTCCCACCGACGAGCACGCACTTTCAGCCAATCAGCGATCAGCAGGCAAACGTGCTCATTCATGACTGAAAGCCAGGTTTTTAGTGCAACAACTCGTAGCTGTATATTCAAGTGATCGCTATGCCAGTGACATAAATATACAGTAAGTTGTATCTACAGTAAAGAGTGAACCAACTCTCAAACGTGGATTACACCTGTGACTCTTAAAGACTCTTAATCTATATCTTAAATATAACCATGACTCCTGTCCATCGTCATATACACACATATGCAACTAGCAACCCCAACAGCTGCTGAAAGAGGTTTGAATCAACAATTAATTAGTTTTGACTGTGCTAAGTGCGTGTTCTATGTACTTCATGAAAGACGTAACGCAAAGCTCAACACAAAGGTAAGTGCATTGTTGTTATTTATTTGTTGGTGGATTAATGTACGGAATCAATGAATGACGCATTCTGACAGTGGTGTGTGCATTAATGTGTGTGAAATGCCTGTTAATTACATAGCTTTTTCCGATCTCTTATATTGGGTACCTTTTGCGCTTAAATTGGCTTCTTACTGTTAACATTGAAAATTATGCATGTGTTTTTCTGAGGGATTGCCGTTTTGACAGTTTCCACCTGGACATATAGTCATATTTGATCCGTTTTCCTGGGAAATAGATTTTTTTTATCATCAACATTATGTTTTAAGGAGATAAAAGTGGGTGGGTTTTGGTGAGCTTTTGGGCTGGAAATCGTCGACCCAATCTGGCAACACTGATCACACATGTACATTTACATTCCAATAAAGGTTATTGATAACATGCCTCTGAAGTTTGACTTTTTGCACCATTACAATACTTATAGGCAACTAGTTATCATATCTTATGCTCCATGAAACATGTTAATGCGGAGTAGTACACATATATAGCAAAGTATTTGCACTGTACTAAAATGAGTTCATTTTCAATGGGCCTATATGCGGCTGAAACAGGTAGCCTAGTGCATCCCAAATTTTTCAACATTAACATTTTAATATAACATTATAGTCATTATGACCTTTAGAAAATGTTTTTTTGAAGAGGTGGGGTAGTGCACTAAAGGCCCCTGTGGCTCGGCCTAAGCTTTTGTCCTTAATGGCATTTTTTTCCTTACATTATTTTTACTTTTATACTTTAAGTAGTTTTGAAACCAGTTCTTTTACACTTTCACTTGAGTAAAAAGCTTGAGTTGATACTTCAGCTTCTACAGAAGTCTTTTTAAACTCTAGTATCTATACTTCTACCTGAGTAATGAATGTGAACACTTTTGACACCTCTGCTAATGATAGCCTGCGATTCAGCGATAGTTAAATTTAATGACTGAAAAATTAAACCTATTATGCAAATTTCGCTTTCACATGGTGTTTGAACAAATGTATGTCGCAGTGCGTGCACACAACCACCCTAATAATGGTAAAAATCCACCCACTCCTCTTTTTTTAATCCCCATAAATCATAAGCAGCGTCTCAGAACAAGCTGTTTGCAGATTGTACCTTTTGTGACATCACAAAATGCCCTGCCCTGCCCACCGGTGACGATCTTTGCCCTATTGGCATAGATCCCGGCATCTGCCCAGAGTGAGCCGCACACAATCCGCCAAGTATATATCATGTTAGAGCTACTAGCGATAAAATGTCTCAACTACGTAAACATTATAACTGTTCTGTTGTTGGCTGTAATAATGAACATAATGGTCTCCATAAACTCCTTTATAAAGGTAAATTCGTATATAATATTTGTGTGAATCATATCTGACTGGAGTGCTATGCAAACGAGGATCAGTAAAACGCATGATTTTCAAAAAAGTTAATTCTCAAAGATGGATCAATACCAACTGTTCGTGTCCAGAACAAAAATTGCATTCTGCAAATGTTTGCAAATCAACTTTCTGAATGTACTTGTTAGCACGTTGTCTCTTACTGTATTCACAGAGACCAGAGCTATGTTGTTATTTTTAGCCAGAAAATGCTCAATGTCTGTTATATTATTAAAAATAAAACTAACGACATAGCTCTGGGCTCTGTGAATACGATCAGAGACAATGGTAACTTTAGCCACATTAGCTGTACGGCAGGCTAACAAGCACTTTCAGAAAGCCAATTTGCAAACATTCACAAAACAAAAAGTGCGATAGTTATGTGTTCTGGATATTAAGTTTAATCATGAACAGTTAGTATTGATCCATTACGTTTCTGTTGTTGCATTTAATTTAAAAAGACACACGCAAAACAGTATGTTTTTGCTCCTACCCAAATAGGGGCTTTTAAAACATCCTATAATAAATTATCAGTGGTGTATTTTGAGCTGAAACTGCACATACACATTCTGGGGACACCTGAAATTTATATTACTTATATTTATATTATTAAAGGGGGCATAATAGTTCTCCTTTAAAGGTTTTACTTTGGTTAGTCTAATAGTCTGAGCTTATGTTAGTGTTGCTAATAATTTCCACACTGTCCTTATTGAATTTGTGTTTGAAATTAATTTAGTTTCGTGATGAGAACTGTTGAATACAGTTGAACAGAATGGAACCAAATTTGGTGATTGTAAGAAAGATAAATGCATTTTGATATCCCCCCACCTATATTTCCTGCCGGTACTGAGACTTGAACCCGCGACCTTCGGGTTAAAAGTCTGACTCTCTAACCATTAGGCCACAACTGCCCGTTAACTGCCATATACGTATAAAAGAGGTCTTACCCAAAAGTACAAATTTTTATCAGTATATAAAAAGTATATATAGTGTGCAGCAAAAATATGTGAACAGCATGTAGTGTGTAATGATGTACATACTATCATGTTTTATTTCCTCAAATAAATATGAAACACAGAAACCACAAGCAATTTCAACTGGTTCCACTATATTTAAATCAATATAATAAAATGAGGTCTGCTGGCAAATTAACAATACATACAGTACCTGTCAAAAGTTTGGAAACATTACAATTTTTGTATGTTTTGAAAACTTATTTAATCAAAAATACAGTAAAAATAGTAATATTGCTAAATATTATTACAAATTAAAATAACTGTTCTATTTTAATATATTTTAAAATGTAATTTATTCCTGTGAAGGCAAAGCTGAATTTTCACTATCATTACTCCAGTTTTCAGTGTCACATGATCCTTCAGAAATCATTCTAATATGCTGATTTACTGCTTGCTGAAAACAGTGGTGCTGCTTAACATATTTTTGGAAATAGTGATTCTTTTTCAGGATTCTGAAAGTTCAATGAACAGCATTTATAAAATGTATTTATTACATTCATTAAAGCATTTATTAAACATAAATAAATGTCTTTACTGTCACTTTTGATCAATTTAATGGATCATGGATGAATAAAAGTATTAATTTCTCTTTTTTAAAAAATCTAACCACAAATGTTTGAATGATTTCATTGTTTCCAAAAAAATAATAATAATAATAATGTTAAGCAGCAAAAACTGTTTTCATCATTGATAATAATAAGATGAATAATAATATTTCACAGTATTACTTTTTACAGTATTTTGATTAAATAAATGCAGCCTTGGTAGAGTAAGCATAAGAGACTTCTTTCAAAAACATACAAACATTTTAATGTTTCCAAACTTTTAACATGTACTGTAAACAGAAAGAAAAAAACAAACCAATAATAATAATAATAATAATAATAATAATAATAATAATAATAATAATAATAACTCCAAGTGTTTTAAATAATAAAATCTATCATGTTTATAACACACTGTGTCAGTTTGTCAGCACAGCCTTTCAGATTATATATAAAAACAATTTAAGGATCACTTGATTACTCCAGAAATACTGCTGAGTAAAGAAATGTTCCATTATGAATAGGGTTCTGTTTGGACTAACCTGCATAGATGTCACAGCACAGCATTTTGTCACATACACCTGTTTAGAGACGTTACTGAGAATTTTTTAAATATGCCAACTCAAGAGGGAGAGACTGAGTCTTTGTGTCTTTTTGTAAATGTGCATATTTGCTGGCTGATCCGGAAAGTGATACAACAGGCACCACTTCTGTCTTCTGGTTCCAATTCACTGTTCCCTCTCACAGTCTCACTTCCCTTTACAACTGATTGTTTCAAAGGCATAAGGTTAATGACCTGACAAACAACCATTTTGTTGTCATTTTACATTTTCTGAATAAAATATAACCATATATACAGTGCCTTTGAAAGTATTCATATCCCTTTATTTTTTCACATTTTGTTATGTTGCAGACTTATGCTAAACTGCATTTAATTGCTTTTATTCCACATCAATCTTCATTCCATACACCAGGCATACTCAAATAGCGGACCACAAGGCAAAATGACAACTGTAGCACCATTTTACAGTTTCTTAAAAAATAAAAATAAAAAAGTGTTAAAGAACTACTGTCAGAATTTACTAAAGACATGCAGTGAAAAAAAAAAGCGCTGAAAAGGCATGGACAAAGCTGAAAAGTTCTTTTTGCGGCTGATCTTATTTCATATGCATTTATAAGAGTTTCCCTTTCAGATGCAAAATTTATGGGAGGAGAGTATTTACTAAGGTGATTTACTAATGTCACCGCTGGTTGCAGCAGAGATAAAGCAGGATCTAATTGCAGAAGCTTTATTTAGAAACAAACTCAAAATTTTACAAAACCCTCAGGAATAACAGGACCATGAACAGAACAACCAACATAACGCAATGTAGAACTGAACAGGACAAAACACAGGGTTTAAATAGACTGAAATAGAACTGAGGACCTAGTTAACAAGACACTAACAATCAATTAGAAACCATACAAGTAAACATGGAGAGAACAGAGGAGAACTGAACTAATTAACAGACTAGAGGATGAACAAAGAAACTCAAAAATGAACAGAACCGTGACAACTAAGGTTTGCGCTCATCAATTTACTCGTATTTGCGCCATTATTTACCGCCCCAAAAAAGCATGTCTTAAACCAGACGCTAATTTGTGCTTGGTAGATTGCATTGGTCATTATGGAAATGATCCAAATTTAATTTGCACGTCGTCAGAAGATCACACGCAGAAATTTCCACTTCCATCTGCGCTT
Organism: Paracanthobrama guichenoti; assembly: GCA_018749465.1. Classification (NCBI taxonomy): domain Eukaryota; kingdom Metazoa; phylum Chordata; class Actinopteri; order Cypriniformes; family Gobionidae; genus Paracanthobrama; species Paracanthobrama guichenoti. The sequence goes on from JAGHMJ010002209.1 coordinate 180,818, forward strand.
TTTTGGAATTGTGCTCTCACACGAATTTGCCCTGTTTGGTAAATCTGGCCTTAAGTACGGTATAAGTTTAGCACAGATATATTTTAATTCGCCCTTGAACACTGACTGAATGCTTGAGAGAGTTTAAACTCTACCCGACATTGGCCCAAGAGCGGAACGTCGGCCTCATTACCTATAACACCTAAGAAGTATCGGCCAGGCATAGGCGGATAATTCAGTCAGTCAGTGCTCTATTTCCCAGCTCCATTACGTCAGCTTTGGGTCGGCCCACTACCGGAGGCCAATGTCACGCTTATCTTAATGTGTTTCCAGCATATGAACACCAATAAGTTACCATTTGTTTTGATGTTATTTTACTTTAACTGTCATATTTGTCAGTGTTGAAAGGTATGTAATAATTGGCAGAAAAAAATTGCACGTGTGCCTATTTTGTTAAAGTTGCAGTCCTTTTTTGTGTTCAAAGTGTACAATATTTATATAATGATATAACTACGGTACGCACGTTTATATTTAGACTATTTTAGACCGGTTGGGTCACAACCGCTGTGGAGTAGCCCAGCACCTGTGTGACTCATCATAGACATAAACAGAGAAGTAGCTCCGGCTACAATGTTCTTCCACAAGACGCATGCAGTTTTGCTTATTAACTGCTAAAGTGCCAAAAGTTACAGACTAGCAGCTTTAATACTAAGTGGACGCCTCTGAACCCATTTATTCATGAGTTACAAACATTAATAACCTATGAAAGTGAACACAGCTGTAAATTAGTCTATTTGTTCATGTTTATTTGTGAAGTTAGTAAGTCAATACTTTTTAATTTGCTGTATGTTCTTGCTTGTCTCTCTCTTGTCTTTTAGCGACAATCCTATACTTACAGAAAGGTATGTCACACATGATTAGCAGTTGTTTATAACAGTGGTATAGTGGTGTAAATAATAATTTGTGTGTGCCTATAGGATTAGGTCACCTTGCAACAAAGCAAAAAGTTTAAGAACTCGCACTTAAAACACTATTTGGAGCCCAATTACTAGGGGTGTAATGATATTAAAACCGAACCAAAAAACCACGATACACCACCTACGGTTCGAACCGTGATATATATAAAACATCTAAGAAAACTCATGTCGAACTGAACGTGTCCCAGCCGTGCGCGTAGCGCACACACTTCAACTGCACGCGCAAACACGGTGGCACGCGCTGTATATCACTTCATATAAGTGCAAGAGAAACTGCGATCATGCAACGTAATCTCATGAAATAAAAGTAAAGTATCAATAAATCCCGTAACAGGTACACTGTGTGTGAGCTGGGAAGGATTTGCATGCAGGTATGATGTTCATTCTGTTCATCAGGAGCAGTTTTCATGTTTCATTAACAGTTCATGTTGGTATTGTGTATTCGCCATGATAACTGTTTCCATAACCCCAAAATGGCACTATTTTTCACTTTATGTTATTTTGTATATTTTTAAATTAGTGTGGTGGCTACTTTATTGTGTTACAAAAACTGCTATTTAATAGCTTTAACTTATAGGCCTATTTATTTATCAGTATTAGTCATATTCATACAATGTATGTGTTTAAGTAGGATAAAGTGGGACATTACTTGTGTGTGGTCATTAATTTTTGTGCAAACAATTTGCTTTTTTTTTTACTAGTCTAGACTAGTCTACAGTGGAAGCATTTATTTCATTTTAGTTTACTCAGTTATGCTAACTGCTCTAAAGAAAACGTGAAGCCAACATATAAAGTTGATAAAGATAAAATTAATAAGTTAAATTATTATTGTTGTTATTAATTCAAGATTCAAGAGTTTTATTTGTCACATACACAGTTATATACAGAATATACAACCGGCAGTGAAATGTAAACGTCTTCGCGGAGCAACCTGAACGGCGACCGAACATGGCGGCGTCATCTTGCTATATATATCTGTGTTATCTAGTGTTATTATTGCTGGTGCCCTGCCATGAACTCTGCCCCACAGTAAACAGAACCGAACCGAACTGAGCCGAACTGTGGCTCCAAAACCGTGATGTGAACCGAACCGTGGCATAGGTGTATCGTTACACCCCTACCGTTTACCCTATTTACCTATAATAGGCATGCAGCTGAACTCAAATATGATATTCGGAAAAGCACAAAAAAAATAAATGCAATGTAAATGCAATGTATTTTTTTCCACCAAAATTTTTATTCGGATTGTCTGTGTACGCTTTTTTAATCACTTAATATCATTGTGAATGGCCAGAAATGTAAAATATCCTTTCTGCTTACAGCATAGGACCTTGATTTCACTCATTTAGTCATTTTACTACAAGTCATTTTTACAAGGCACGCTTGCATGCGCGCCTGATGGAAAGTGCCATGGTTGTTGTTTGCAAGCAGGCTATGGTTATGATTTTTGTATTTTTTAACAGAAAAGAGACTGCAAGGAAGACAAGTTGAGACCACGCAGAGGAGTTATCTAGCCTACTGTCAGCTCCGGCACCTGTAACATTAGGCTAAGAATAGAAAGAAATTTGGATGGACTTTTTAATGCAAGGGTATATGTCATAACATTCATTTCTAATGAACTATGAAGCATAGGCTGTGCACCTGATTAGGCGTTTAAATGTATCCAAGTCAGACACTAATTACAATCACAAAAAGTCACAGGTGTGGAACTTTACCTTTAATAGCCACTCAAACCTGTGTGTGCAAACATTTAAGGGATTTTGATCGGGCCATTTAAGTATTTTCAGCTATTATAGTGATTTTAAAAGGAGCCAAACAACTGTGATAATGTCTCCATGTGACCTCTATCCATAAATAAAAGGCTAGTTTTTTTTTTTTTTTGCATGATCAGTCTTGTTTCCAAACAAATACCAATATTTAACCATTTCAGCTGGAGTATCCACACAATTACATGAACAGTGTGGCGTGGGGACAAAATAAAATAGTGTTTGAACAAAAAATTGAGTTGGAGAGAGAGGTTTAAGATACATGGAAAAAGTATGGTTAGGATTGGAAAAGACAGAGGTGGGAGCATTAGAATAGATTTATGGGTTAACTAAAGATAAGATTAGGAAAAAGCTTGGGTTAGTGAAAAAAGAGGGAGAATTAAGGATTAGGAAAAAAAGGTTATGGGAGTTGTTTTTATTAACAAGTTGAAGGGAGGGTGAGGGGTGTTAGGCTGGAATGAATGTATCCCTTGGTGACATTGGTAGTGGGTACAATTGGTACTTCCTTCTCTCTTTTTTTTTTTACTTTGCAGTCCTACTGTAAATACCCCTAAGCCACACTGATGCTGCTTCTACACACATTTTACAGGTGGCATTCTTTTTCAAGCAAAGATAGCAACGTAATTACATTTACATTTTCCTTACATGCACCCTGACATTTACATTTCATTGACTAAGATGGCTTACTGTACACACATGAAAATATATTAAAATAAATTATTAAAAACAAGGTGGGTTTTTTTTTCAGCCTTTAGTCAATTTACCTCATCTTTAACCAGATCATTCAGGGCTCAGTAGATATCTGAAAATGTTTCTTTGTTTAATCTTGGATTTCAGGCTCCCCATAAAAAAAGGAACAATATAATTTTACAAGCATGTGGCATTATTGGTGAAGTAAAAATAACTGCTGTAATAATTAGTTTTGTAATGCTGGCATGTGTAAAAATGTTTAAACTATGTGTGTTACAACTAGCCCCGCGTTAGGTTGTGCCCCGCTCACCCCACCACATTTTAGTTCGAATTACCTAATTTCTATTATAAAAATGCTTGATTGACTGATGTAAATATGTACTTTCAGATCATATCAAATATGAATGAATGTATCTTAATGTAAAAATTTTTTTTTTTTTTTTTACAAAGATAAACTGTTTGGTGGAATCGTGTTAGTCTGGCGAGTAAACAAAAAAATGCACTAGCCAATGGCGATTCTATTGCACGGTGTGCATGCAACCTGGGTTGCATTGACATGTAGATATTGAAAAAAACTAATTAAGCATGTAAATGACCCGAGTCTATTTGTGTGAGGAAAAAGGAAATTGTTTGTCATTCTTTTCCTGTTGTTTGTCATATTTATTTACCTTGTTAGTGTCATTGTGGTTTTTGTTTTTTGTTTTTGTTTGCTTGTTAGTTTTTTTTTTTTTGCTTTTTGTTGCTGTGGTAGGCTTTCAAAGCTGTAATAAATTGGCAAATTCATTTGGAACTATAATGCGATCAAGATGGCTGGAAGCCGTGCATATATTTCAAAGTAAATTGTGTAATTCACAAATGATCTCATTCACAAGAAATATATTTCTCTGTAAAAATCATATTGACCTGTACCTTCAGAAGAGGAGGAGTACATATACATATTTCAATATAAAAGTTGACACACCATGTTTAGGAAGATTCTTCCCCTCAGTGCTGCTGTCGTTCTCTCCCCTGTCAAACGGGTTGACAAGACCCTGGCGAAAGCGAGCAAGTCTTTCATTATATTCCATGACACTGGTCACATCTGTTGAAGACAGACACATGATCAATGTCACATAATACACCTAAAGGGATAGCTCACACAATTCACATCTTACTCTTTTTAGATTCTAGTAAAGAACAAACGTTCGGCTCTTTGAGGAGCGGTTTATTTATATACATATAAAAATGTATTTACATTTATATTATATACATGAAAATGCTTTTAAACCATTAAAGTGCGACAAAAGAGAACGCGTTGACAGTGAATGTCCTGACACACACAAGACGCATACAGTGCACACAGACAAACGAGTTCTTTCACGCTTGAACGAGCAATAACACAGAATTGGCAAAATGCCAGTTTTGTCGAGTATTCTCATAAGTGCAGTCTTAAATGAGTTAAATAAAGTCTTTAATGTAAAAGTGTTGTGAGAAAATGAGATGCGCGTGATAGCATCTGATTCGGCAGCAGCAGATCTTAAAGATGATCTTATTAATCGTGATTAATTACAGAAAAATGTTGTGATTGTAACAGTTAACACTATAAATAACTATAAATTGATGTGAGGTGTACCATAAAGCTTACATGATAAAATGTTAGTAATATGTATGTAACTGTTTGCCATTTATTTATTTGCCAAACAACGGAAATTTCTTTCAGGTTTCGGGTAAGCAGATCCACTGCAGCTTTCAGCATCCACAGGCAGGATTTTATGCGCAGGGGGGAAAGATGTGCTGCTGCTGCTGCTGCGAGATCTCGATCAATGAAAAATATTGTATTTGATATAGAACTAATTAGACCAAGTCAAGTGAAAAAAAAGTCATAACTGAAACTATTTTCATAGTATTTAATTTTTTCTCAATGCAAAATTTGCTCTATTTTGATCAATTCCGTAGACATCAGTGTTTGTATCCGAACTATAAACTTTTATCCCAGTTCTTCTGTGATAATATCATTATATTTGTAACACAGAAATAACGATATTGTGTGGTTGAAAAGCTGTTTCATACTTGTGTACATGAAACATTTAATATATATATATATATATATATATATATATATATATATATATGCAGCACAGCCTAATAGTGAACATTAGGGCGTCACAATTAATCAAATTTGTAATCATGATTACAATTATGGATCCCACAATTATGTAATCGTTCAAAGGCACAATTACAAAAAAATTTAAAAAAATAATAAAAAAATAAAAAGGTCTACTTATATTGTTCTGTGTGCTTAAGATGCGTGTTTTTTTCTACAGGTTATCTTAAGCCCAGAAGTTGAACACAGAAGAAGATATTTTGATGAAATCAGACAATTGACAATAGCCATTGACTTCCATAGTATTTTTTCCTACAATGTCAATCAAAATATATTTTATGTTCAATGATAGTTATGAGTGAACTATCCCTCTAATGTTAATAAAACAACAAGAGACACAGATAAAATCCATTCACTGCTCTTGACTGAAAAACTTTAATACAGTAGCTGTAATAAGAATCAATGTATATTTTATAGTGGTCTATGTAGTGTTTTATTTTACACCTATTCATTTAATTTCATACTTGAATGCTGCTGTACAGCTCTGAGCTGCCAGTGTTACTCTTTATATATATTTATTTTATATTATACAATACACTAGGAATGTGTACAAGAGTTTTTTTTTTCTTTTAAAAAAAAATAAAGAAAGAGTATTGCAATATAAAAAAATATAAATATATATATATATATATATATATATATATATATATATTCTCCTTAACCTCTTGTTGTTCCTGTTGTCTAAGAATAAGCCATAACAAGCCATCAGAACCGAACCGTACCAAAAACCTTGGTTAAAAAACCGAGGTATGTATTGAAATGTGGTCTAACTGTATTGTTGCATCCCTAATATATTATCGGGGCTAAAGCGCACCAAGGTAAAAGGCACATTTGACTTTATGCTCTTTTAAACCACTAGATTGCACAAAAATTCAGCTCAGCACTTTTCTTAACCACTTTTGATGATGAATGAACTTTGGCAGATCCTTGACACAATTGCGGACAGCAACGCAAAGTTGATTCTGCACTAATTTAATATAATTTTTTATAAAACCTTGGAGATTTATGTAGCAAACGAGAATCTATAAAATGATTTTCTACATTGATTCAAAGGTCCTGCTAATGTTTTTCAGTTTTGTTCAAGGTAACAGTTTTTCAATAACAGAAGTATGCAGGTGCTGGTCATATAATTAGAATATCATCAAAAAGTTGATTTATTTCACTAATTCCATTCAAAAAGTGAAACTTGTATATTATATTCATTCATTACACACAGACTGATATATTTCAAATGTTTATTTCTTTTAATTTTGATTATTATAACTGACAACTAAGGAAAATCCCAAATTCAGTATCTCAGAAAATTTGAATATTGTGAAAAGGTTGAATATTGAAGACACCTGGTGCCACACTCTAATCAGCTAATGAACTCAAAACACCTGCAAAGGCCTTTAAATGGTCTCTCAGTCTAGTTCTGTAGGCTACACAATCATGGGGAAGACTGCTGACTTGACAGTTGTCCAAAAGACGACCATTGACACCTTGCACAAGGAGGGCAAGACACAAAAGGTCATTGCAAAAGAGGCTGGCTGTTCACAGAGCTCTGTGTCCAAGCACATTAATAGAGAGGCGAAGGGAAGAAAAAGATGTGGTAGAAAAAAAGTGTACAAGCAATAGGGATAACCGCACCCTGGGGAGGATTGTAAAACAAAACCCATTCAGAAATGTGGGGAGATTCACAAAGAGTGTACTGCAGCTGGAGTCAGTGCTTCAAGAACCACTACACACAGACGTATGCAAGACATGGGTTTCAGCTGTCTCATTCCTTGTGTCAAGCCACTCTTGAAGAACACCGCGTCAGAAGCGTCTTGTCTGGGCTAAAGACAAAAAGGACTGGACTGCTGCTGAGTGCTCCAAAGTTATGTTCTCTGATGAAAGTCAATTTTGCATTTCCTTTGGAAATCAGGGTCCCAGAGTCTGGAGGAAGAGAGGAGAGGCACACAATCCACGTTGCTTGAGGTCCAGTGTAAAGTTTCCACAGTCAGTGATGGTTTGGGGTGCCATGTCATCTGCTGGTGTTGGTGTTGTTTTCTGAGGTCCAAGGTCAACACAGCTTCCTGCTGCTGACCAACTTTATGGAGATGCAGATTTCATTTTCCAACAGGACTTGGCACCTGCACACAGTGCCAAAGCAACCAGTACCTGGTTTAAGGACCATGGTATACCTGTTCTTAATTGGCCAGCAAACTCGCCTGAGAAAATCTATGGGGTATTGTGAAGAGGAAGATGCGATATGCCAGACCCAACAATGCAGAAGAGCTGAAGGCCACTATCAGAGCAACCTGGGCTCTCATAACACCTGAGCAGTGCCACAGACTGATCGACTCCATGCCACGCCGCATTGCTGCAGTAATTCAGGCAAAAGGAGCCCCAACTAAGTATTGAGTGCTGTACATGCTCATACTTCTCATGTTCATACTTTTCAGTTGGCCAGGATTTCTAAAAATCCTTTCTTTGTATTGGTCTTAAGTAATATTCTAATTTTCTGATTCAAGATTCAAGATTCAAGATTCAAGAGTTTTATTTGTCACATACACAGTTATATACAGAATATACAACCGGCAGTGAAATGTAAACAGGTCCGCTCCATGGACAGTGCAGATTCACAGTTAAAAACACAAGGAAGAAATTATAATAGAAATAGGATATAAAAAAAGTACTATCTATATATATATATATATATATATATATATATATATATATATATATATATATATATATATATATATATATATATATATATATATATATATGTGTCTATATCTGTAGAATTATAAATAATCAAGTCAAGAAAAAAAAGGTAACAAATAAGGATAAAGTGGAATAAAATAACTTGATATAAAATAAAATGATATACTGAATTTGGGATTTTCCTTAGTTGTCAGTTATAATCATCAAAATTAAAAGAAATAAACATTTGAAATATATCAGTCTGTGTGTAATAAATGAATATAATATACAATTTTAACTTTTGAATGGAATTAGTGAAATAAATCAACTTTTTGATGATATTCTAATTATATGACCAGCACCTGTATGTAAACGTATGGTATTTGGGGTAAAAGGGCCCCTGCTGTTGGGGCTAAAAGGCACAATAATAACATGATAATAAATAGCTGGCTGACTTTTCTATTTATTGACATGACATGGTTAGATTCAGATGGCAAATATTATAGTTAGATGTCCACCTTAAAGATAATCACCATATTTATAATGAAACCATATTTTAAAATATGATATTAATATCATATAATACATTTTCATATTTATTTGTTACTACTGTATTAAATTATTATGGGATCTCATTCGATGCTTTCAGAATCTTTATTTAAATCATTTTATTCCAGTATTATTAAAATTAACATAATGACAATATATTTATTGAACAAAAGAAATTATTTATTTATCAAAATATAACAAAAACAGTACTTTGCTAAATTATTTTGAATTTGAACAAGTATTAACTTAGACATTATTAAACATTATTTTATCAAAATGATTTGTATCAAAACTTTGCCTTTTGCCCCATTTTGCAACCTCATACATTAACCTTTAACACAAAATCAGTTGCTCTATCAAATCAGTTGCTCTATCTTAAGGCATGCCTTCAGCCCTGTTATACCCTATAATTTGTCTTTATTAAACTTATAATTTATGGAAAACACGTATTTGTGGGGAAATTAAATTACTGGTTCTTTGGGTGTCCTGTTCATCATATGTGTCAGGACCATAACCAGTACATGGTGAGATGCAAGTAGAACATTTAATTCTTGACAAGTGTGTCACGATCGAAACGTTAAATGACATGACAGTATCCAATTTTGGATAAACTTTTATCAAATAATTTATATGCATGTGATTCATCATGAATGTGATGAGACAAAAAACCTTTTGAGTTGTCAACATTTTTAGACATACGTGTATTAAACGTGTAGAGAGTGTATTAGAATAAAAGTGAATGTATGGGTAATTTAAAATAAAATATTATTTAATAGTTCGTCAAATGATTTAAAATTATGTGTATCAATTTTCAGGACATTCAGTTAGCATGCATATCCCATAACATATGAGCACAGTTAAAATTGAATGGTATTGTACATTTGAACTCTCAGTAGAAGCGAAACAAAACAAAAAAATGGTTTGAATATTATATTAAAAGCAATTTCATTTGCCTCACCTTGATTGCTTTATTTAGCACTCACAATTTTTTTAATATTTTTATTTTAAGATATGCATTTGAAAATAATGATTAAGATGCAAGGAAAGACAAGGGAAATATGCAAGGAAAATGTTCAATCCCATTACACAGGTTGTCTGTCTCATGTTAGCTGCAGTTTATTGTCATTCATGTTTTATGCCGTGACAGCAGGATTACATTTGAATGACAGCTGTCGAAATTGTATATTAACTCTAAAACAACAAAATAAATTATATATTTCGACTGAAACTGTAATATCATGCAGTCAATTAATATCACATCAGCATAAGCTGCATCATCACCATTGGGCTATTTACCAGAAAACTGAAAACAACCCTGACAAAGTGTTCAGCTTGACATCAGAACAAATTTGTCAAATTGATGAAGAATAAATGTTTGTATATATTATCATCATAACAAGGTTTATGACGACAGCCGAAAACGAGAAATTTAGCCAGCGTGCTACCGCTCAGCATCACATCTTAATAAAATTTGTGATATTGTTTATCTTACGCTTTACGCAGCTTCATCAGCGCATCTTCATCTTCATCATCAACATCATCACAAATAACAGGCTGATAAATAATCAATGGCAGCTGTCATTATTTCCTTAGATATATGTTCTCTAGTAGCTGCTGTGTGTTGTTGTGAGTGAAGCTTGTCCAACGCGTATGTGATTGTAGCGACCTCTAGGTGATGGGAGAATCTGAGCTTTTCAAAGCTTTGAATTAATTGAACCAATTGCTTCGAAAAATGATTCAGTTTCGAAGCGTTCGAACACCACACGCTGGTGACGCCTGCTGGACAAAACAGTGTAAATGCAACAAAATATTTGGCCAAACATACAACAGCTTTATAAAAAACTATAAATCTATCTAATGCAATTGACCCTTCGCTAAGCCCCGCCCTCCTTAGTTACTGTTGCTACGCCTGACAAGCTTTCGCGCCTGGCCCGTCTATTCCAGTATGTATGCAACGGTGTCAGACATTCCCAAGGAGATAATTAGTAATTTTTGGCAAACGGGTGAAATATCTGAGAGAGCAAGTATGCATTCGAGGGATATATCCACGGCATAATATGCAACTGATTAGAGAATAATTTCATCAAAATTGAAGCTAAAACCTATAGGTTCCAGCGCAAGTAGCAGCCGCCTCATAGGCTTACCATTCAAATGGGAAACTCACAAATTGAGGAACAGCTATGTTCATGCACAGCAGGGTAAGTGAAGTTAGAAAATAATCTAATAATTATAAATCAAACAGTTTATCCATAAATCTTGTGGAATAAACACAAGACAATAGCCTGACCACTTTGCAATGATAACATTCTCCCTTATATTATATATATATATATATATATATATATATATATATATATATATATATATATATATATATATATATATATATATATATATATATATATATTCTCCCACACTGCTTGATCCACAACAATCTGATGGGGTATTTTTCACTGTAAAATCGTTTTCCCCAATGAGAATCACGAGTTATTTCATATAAGTTAGTCACAAACGCTAACACGCAGTAGGATTTTTTGATGCGCTAGCATGGATCGTTAGATATAGACATAATTTTGCGCTACGGTAGGAAAATCTGACAAGGTAGGACAAATCGACAGAACACCGTCATTTCACCCCTTGGGTTTTAGGTTTGGGGAAGGGAAAAAATTCCACCCCGTCCAAACTTATAGGAACCGGGCATGTTTCCCTCGCTCGAAAGCTTGACAGACCTTCCGTGCCTAGTTACGGTTGCTAAGCCACGACTGGTCTGTGGCAGTTTTCAGGTGTGGCTTAGCGAAAGGTCAATTAACTAATCATCTAATAGCTGGCTTTTTAAATCTTTTTTTACAGTATATCGCCAGAACACATCCCGCTCCATTGAAACCTGTTGAGCTTCCTCCCGGACCCTTTCAGACCATTTGAGATAGGTGGTACAGTGCATTCGAAAAGTATTCACAGCACTTCACTTATTCCAAATTGGATTACAATACACCATATTGACAGCGTGAAAGAAGTTTGTTTGAAATCTTTGCAAATTTATTTAAACAAAAACAAAGAAAAAAAAAACAGAACAAAAAAAAATCACATGTAGCTACATAAGTATTCACAGCCTTTGCTCAATACTTTGTTGATGCACCTTTGGCACCAATTACAGCCTCAAGTCTTTTTCAGTATAACGCTACAAGCTTGGCACACCTATTTTTGGGCAGTTTCTCCCATTCCAGGACATTCACAGAGTTGTCCCGTAGCCACTCCTAATTTATCTTGTTGAAAGATGAACCTTCACCCCAGTCTGAGCTCCAGAGCACTCTGGAGCAGTTTTTTATCAAGGATGTCTCTGTACATTGCTGCATTCATCTTTCCCTCGATCCTGACTAGTCTCCCAGTTCCTGCCACTGAAAACATCCCCACAGCATGATGCTGCTACCACCATGCTTCACTCTTGGAATGGTATTGGCCTGATGAGCGGTGCCTGGTTCCCTTTCGAACGTTCAGTTGTACTGCGTCTTCTAGATGCAATGGAAAATAATCTACTTCTCGAATTACTGAAGCATTTTTGTAAAATCACGCAGTGCTACTGCTCAGTCAAAACAGTGTTGAGACATCTCGCTATTGGCTGGCCAGTGGGAACTGCATGAACCAATGGCAGAACAGCGTAACTGAGTGAACCAATGGGCACAAGGCCCGCGAAGCAGGGCACAAAGCCCAAGAAGCTGAGCACAAAGCCTGACAAAATTGGTGTGGCATCTGCCTTAAAAGGTACACTGTAATGCCATAAAATGTCAGATTAATCTCCTTCAGCGACGTTCTCGGTCCTTGCTGATAAACTCTCGAAGCTACACCACCTTCACCAAGAACAGACGAGCCTGCAATGTAATCGCGAGCTAGCCAGCCCGGACATCCTGCGAACGAGTCAGCGGCCTGTTTCAGCGCACTCAATCGCCAGCGATCCCGCGAGCTGTCGCGCCTTTCCCCTGCGCTCTCCGGTGAAACACTACAGTGTATCCTTTTCCATTACTACTTCTATGTCTTCCGACATGTGTGTTACATGCAGCACTCACCTGCATGAAGAGGACGGCCACAATGTGTATGTGATCTGTCTGGGCAAAGCCCACGCGGACGCTGCTCTCACCGGGTCCAGCTGCTCTTACTGCGAGAGTATGCCCATCTCCTCTCTCCGCTCACGGATAGCGCTCTTTTCAGAGCGCGACCCCATCCCTCTCTCCTGTTCCCTTTCCCATCCGAACCTCGGCGGAAAAAACGGCGGAGCCAGAGGGCTGAGTATACCAAGGCTAACAAGCTCACGCTTCGCTTCACTTGCGTTGCAAGCGGCAGAAGTTGAAGATTTCTCAACTTTTCAAGCACCAACGCAGGCATCATCCAATCAGATTGCCCTATGCAAATACCCTAGAGCAGACGCTAGCCAATTGCGTTCATGAAACACTAGAGCAGACGCTAGCCAATTGCGTTCGTTTAAAACACTGGGAATGAAGAACGATCAAAATGGAGGAAAAACTGATAATTGCGGTGGGTAATCACCCGATTCCGTTCGACCAATCTTTGTATACATACCGGGACATAATAATATCACATCAGCATGAGCTGCATCATCCTCATTGGGCTATTTACCAGTAACAACTGAAAACAACCCTGACAAAGTGTTCAGCTTGACATCAGAACAAATTTGTCAAATTGATGAAGAATAAATGTTTGTATAATACACGGTTTATGACGACAGCCGAAAACGAGAAATTTAGCCAGCGTGCTACCGCTTAGCATCACATCTTAATAAAATTTGTGATATTGTTTATCTTACGCTGTATGCAGCTTCATCAGCGCATCTTCATCTTCATTCAATCTTTGTATACATACCGGGACACAAACCGGAGAGACCAGGCCTGGAAGGAGGTGGCAGAGACGGTTGGTGAATCTGGTATGTATCATGCTTGTATTCTGTCCGTGTACTCTGTTTATCATTGAATGACAGGCAGCATAGCCTATCATATCAGGCGTGGGTTCAAATCGGCACAACCAAATTGGCATCCATTTCATCTCACAGACTAGCTGTCAAAAGGCACCTTTTTTGTGTTGTGTTCCAAGCGGGAAGTAATGTGATTGGCTGTTGTCACTTTGACGGTTGCATCAGCATCAAGTTTCAGCCACGCCCGCCATCAAGCGTTAACACCGACGCCCCGTGTGAATGCAGTGTTACTGCGCTCTCTCTCTCTCCCAAGCGCATGTCATTGCCACACTCGCTGTCTAGCGCATAGTGGTGTCATAAATTGGCGGCCAAGCCCTGCACCTTCTCACTGTCTATCAGCATCAGACAAAGCGCTTCCCACCTAAGCGTCAGAGTCCCCGGCCAAAAATAATGCTGGACCCTAAACACAGGAAGCAATCCTGACAGGCTGGTCAGGAAGAGAGGAGGGTTGAGTCCCGCCCAGGCTGGTCCGCCCCCTAAAAGTCTCAGAATTCTCTCTCCTTGGCCCGTTTTAGTTCCAACCAGGGAGAAAAATTTTATTTTGAATGTTGTGAGTGTAAACTGCTCCCTCATATTCTGCCGCTATAATGGTGAGCTCAATAAAAAAACATGAATGTTCAAAAAAATGTATTTTCTATCTCTTCCACACCACACAGAAGTCGGCGCCCTGCACAGCGCACCGCCTACCGACACTATAAAACCCCTGTACAACCTGGCAGAGGCTTGGAAAGCCATTCCCCGGTGTGTCACAGTGGGTTATAAAAACAATTCAACAAGGTTACTTGCTCCAATTCGCTCGCAAACCACCCCGTTTCACAGGCATAACACACACTTCGATTTCCTCGTCCCCAAAAAAGATGGCAGCCTCAGGCCCATCTTGGACCTCAGACATCTGAACAAGGCTCTTATCAAACAGCCTTTCAGAATGCTGACATTAAGACTGATCATCGTGCAAATCCTCCGATGGACTAGTTTTTCTCCGTGGATCTGAAAAGATGAGCTTTCATATCCAAATTACCCCACGTCACAGACCGTTTTTGAAATTTGTGTTCGACGAGAAGGCTTATCAGTACACAGTCCTGCCATTTGGCCTGTCTCTGGCACCAGGTTCCTGACTGGTGTTCAGCCAGGAACCATAACCCAGTGTTATGTGAGATATCACAGATACTCGTTTTTCTACAAGAGATGTTGGATGCAGGCAATCCATCCACACTCAAAGTCTACACGGCAGCTATCGCCGCTTCTCATGCACCGATAGCTGGCCAATCAGTAGGTAGACATGACATGGTTGTAAAATTCTTTAAAAGAGCCAGAAAGCTTAACCGTCTTTGCCCTCCTACAGTGCCAGCCTGGGACCTTTCACTGGTCCTACAAGCACTAAAACAACCTCCCTTCAAACCGTTGCAGACGGCCAAATTAAAACTGCCTTTGCTGAAAACTGCCCTGCTATTAGCACTGGCATCAGTTGGTGACATTCAAGCGCTCTCTGTGAACGTGTCATGTCTAGAATTTGGGCCAGGCGATTCTAAAGTCATCCTCAAACCAAGACATGGCTATGTACTGTAAGACTGTGAAAACTAGCAATAAAAGAAATTAGTATCTAAATTCACTCATGCATTTAGCATCCCCATCCGAGACGACGTCACGCTGAGTGACATCTAAGAATGACTTTTTTTAGGAATTTACATGCCTTTCTTTTCACTGCCTCTTCTCCCATTCCTCCTCCAGATTTCACCATCAAAATCGGTGGGTGTGGCTATCGGCCATTTGGTCTTCTAACAATACAGGCATATGGGATTAAATTTAAATTCCCATTGTTAACACGTTTACATTTGAAAGAGTTTTACATCTTGTTCTAATATTATGTTTCAGAAAGGGTTAGGGCTTGAACTTTTATATTGGTCAGCCCGTAATGCTGAGTAATGCCCATAATGCTCAGCATTATGTAATTTTAAGAAGTCAGGTATCCATATTTCATTCTTTACTTCAGAGTATTTACAGTATTATATCTTTTAATTGATTATGTAATTTACAAAAATGCTTCAGTAATTCGAGAAATAGATTATTTCCCATTGTGTGTAGAAGATGCAGTACTCGTTCCCTTATCTCAGGGAACAGAGGTTACGTAAGTAACTGAGTACTTTTCCTCCAGACATGACGCTTGTCATTCAGGCCAAAGAGTTCAATCTGTGTTTCATCAGACCAGAGAATTTTGTTTCTCATGGTCTGAGAGTCCTTCAGGTGCCTTTTGGCAAACTCCAGGTGTGCTGTCATGTGCTTTTTACTGAAGAGTGGCTTCTGTCTGGCCACTCTACCACACAGGCCTGATTGGTTGAGTGCTGCAGAGATGGTTGTTCTTCTGGAAGGTTCTCCTCTGGACGCTGGAGCTCTGTCAGAGTGACCATCGGGTTCTTGGTCACCTCCCTGACTAAGGCCCTGCTCCTCCGATCGCTCAGTTTGGCTGGGCGGCCAGCTCTAGGAAGTGGTTCCAAACTTCTTCAGTTTACAGATGATGGAGGCCACTGTGCTCACTGGGACCTTGGAATTCTGTCTCGGCGGTCTACAGATAATTTCTTGGACTTCATGGTTTGGTTTCTCTGACATGCACTGTGTCAAGTCAAGTCACCTTTATTTATATAGCGCTTTTAACAAGTCCAATTGTTTCAAAGAAGCTTCACATTGTTAACAGGAAAATAATGCAACAGAATTTGTACAGCCGTTCTGGTGAAACGGTGAAGTTATCCAGCTAATTTCAAGTATCATATAATGTCAATGCGGGCAGATCGGTAATATAGATGAAATTTAGGTGTCCCCAACTGAGCAAGCCAAAAGCCAGAGGCAACGGTGGCAAGGAACCAAAACTCCTTCGGGGCCAGAATGGAGAAAAAAACCTTGGGAGAAACCAGGCTCAGTCAGGGTGCCAGTTCTCCTCTGGCCGACGAACAAACAGTGTATGATTACAAACAAACAGTTTATGGTAACAAAGACGAACAAACAGTTTATAGTAACAAAGAAACTCACAAAATTTTTTTAGAAAGAATGCTAGACTGATCCCCACAACTGAAAAAGGTGGTCAGATAGTGAATTAAAATCATTGTTAGGAGAGCACATGGACTCAATAGTGACTGAGTCAGTCAGATTGGATTTGACAAAGAAATTTGGTATTGATCCAGATAAAGTATGGTCTATTGAAGAATGCAAGAAAGTGCTGGGTGCATCTATAAGAAAGAAAAACGCGAAAGGCATTATCTGCTGCCACACAGAATTTGGTTTGGTTTAGCGCTAGCTAGACAACAGTCTCAGTGTATCTCAGAGCTAGAGAAACAGAACAAAGAGCTCTGTGCTAGAGTAGCATCTTTGACTAAGTAATTGAACCGCAACAAAGCTGCAGTGGAAACTGATGTGAATGAAGTCAGCCTGATAATGCTTATCCTGATTTACAAGCTTTCTTTGAAACAGATGTAGCTATCCAATCAGTAACTGATGTACCTGTATATTCAGTGGAGGTATGTGGCGCTAGGAGAAGATCTCAGGGAATTGAGGGAATTAAACATTTACATGCCACACCCACCTTCAGTAGGAGCAGGAATTCCATGTGGACATTGAAAGAATTGAAAATAATCAAAGATATTTGATTTTTGAAAATGAACAAAGACATTTGCTTTACTGTTTTCAACCCCCATCTCTCTCCAGAAGGGCCATTTGGAATTCCTAAAGACAAAGAAATGCTGAAGGCCTGTAGGCCAAATGTGTGTCACACCTGTAACACCGTGGGGGAAGTTTGGTCTGATTGGTCAGTTTGAATGGCTCACGTTAGGGTTTCAGTCACATGGTCAAGGAATAGATAAAAGAAGATTGTAACTGTTGCTCTGGCTCTTTTATTCTCTGGCTCTCTCTTCTTGGGGGCCTTCTCTTTGGCTCTTCTTGCCTTTGCTCTCTTCTCTTCTTTGTCTCTCTCTCCCTCTCTCTCTCTCTCTCTCTCTCTCTCTCAGGTAAAATTCATGCTGGAGTACGATTAATGGTATAAGTTTTCATCATCTCATACATTTATTTTGTAACTATTTTAAGTGTAACCATAACTAGATTTTGTCATTAAATTCTTTCAATTACAAATGATGTGCTAACTAGTTTTGATTTGGTATTGACTTTGAAGTGTTACCTATTGCAATACAATATAGTCACATTATAGCCACGCTCTCCCACATGTTTAGCTATTGTAACTGCGCTTATTTCCGTCGTTGGTATAAGCTGCAGTGGGTGGTAAAGACGAGAAATGTACAGTTTTCTATCATCTTGCTGATAACGTTTCTTTAGTCATTCGGCAACCCTGCAGTCAGAACCGCTGTAGAGGATCCACCCTTACAACATTACTCCATCAGCAGGGAGAGAGGAAAAGGACTTAGAAGGGTGTCTCCACAGGACACCATCTCTCCAGAAACTCTTTGCAATAAATCAGTGGTGTATGATTCCTCCACCGACTGGCACCTTTTGGTTATGTGGAACTTCTGTCTACAACATCCTACACAGCCAATTCAATGGCAGGTGCAGGTGTCTTATGTTCTACCGGCTATCAGAGAAAATACACACGCCACCCCAAGCTCTCCACATCTACATAATTCAGCTCCTACCAGAAACAAAGAAGATGGCTGCATTCCAGGACTCACTTGTGAACAAACATGAACAAAATCCAACAAGACATTCTAGATCTGTCAGCAAAATTACATCAGATGACAATTCTTAATGGTTAGGAAACCTGTTAGGTCAACAAATGACCCACGAGGAAAGGACTGTTCCAGCCAGACTATTACCAGCAAGAACTACACAACCCTAGTGACATGTTTGTTTCTGTGTCAGCATGCCATTTGTCACTACAGACAATCAACACAGAGCAAGGGATATGTGCCTGTAACTTTTTCAAGTTACATGAATAGAAGATGGGGCTTATGCTAACAAACATGAGCTACAGAATGGATTTATGAAGGTTTAAATTTGTCTAAATTTGAGTTTCCAAACACTGGTAACTGTGGGACCTTATATAGACAAGTGTGTGCCTTTCTAAATCATGTCCAATCAACTGAATTTACCACAGGTAGACTCCAATCAAGTTGTAGAAACACCTCACGGATGATCAGTGGAAACAGGATGTCCAGTTGGTGGCGGTAAATGCATCTTTAGCTGGTTTGCCAACCACCATAAAACACCAAAAGAAGAAGAAGTGGAAACAGGATGCACCTGAGCTAAATTTTGAGTGTCATGGCAAAGGCTGTGAATAATTATGTACATAAAATTGTTCACATCTTATTTTTTTATTTAAAAAAGCCGCAAATGGCCGCTAATGTCACTGCTACAACTGTTAGGCCTACGTTATTCTTGGCCAGTGTTTTCTTGTGTGAGAGGAATAGTACAGTTGTGACCGATAATGGTCCACAGTTTGTCACATCTGTCTTCAGTGATTTCCTGAAGGAACGCAGAATCAAACACATCCGCTCGATCACCCGCAGTTGAACGGCTGTGTCGAAAATTTCAACAGGGTCCTGAAAAACTGTATCCAGTCAGCAGAATTACAACAGAAAAAAAAACCCTGGAAGCCTGAAGTCATAAGGATGTTGCAGATTTACAGAGTGACTCCGTATGCTACCAATGTCAGCTGATGAGAGGTTGACTGATGATCTTGCCTGTCCATGCTAAAGATGACTACAGAAATGTTCAAGAGAAAGAGTGGCAAAAATGCAAAATTACAATGGGGGGAAATAATATATATATTTTTTAAATATTATTATTTCATTCTAATGGTCAAAGACCATCTAAATTAAGAAAATGTAAAATATCAGGCAGAAACCTCATATCTCTATATTTTGTCATTGTTTTTAATAAATTATTACCATTAGTCACCTTTTACGTCTGCTTGTGGGTTTTGCAAATATTTAATCAATGAAACGTATTAAAGGTGCAGTGTGTAATATTTGAGGATCTATTGACAGAAATTCAATATAATATACATAACTATGTTTTCAGTGGTGTATAAAGACCGTTATGTTTTTATTACCTTAGAATGAGCCATTTCTATCTACATACACTGTGGTTCCCCTTACAGTGAAGTCACCCTTTTGCGCCATCATGTTTCTACAGCAGCCCTAAATGGACAAACTTCTCTACAAAGTGCTAGCTACCATCTGCTGTCTCAGACGACACCATCTTTGTCCTGTGTCAGCCAACTTCTCTATGTGCTTCGAAAGGGAGGGGTGAGTGGTGGGCAGTTGCAATTCACAACCTCACCACTAGATCCCGCTAAAATGTACACAGTGCACCTTTAACCCCTACGGGTCTGAGCCAGTTTTGGAGCCCTTTAGAAGTTTTGACATGCTCTGACATTTGTGCTTTTTTCAGTTGCTTATAAACATATTAAGTATACTTCATAAAATTAACTTGAAGTATAATTCGTAAGGAATGGCCCCCCTCCACTTAATGAGTTTATTAGACAAAAATCGCAATTCATCTAACAGAACTACTGATTTGTACTTCTACTAGGGGTTTGTACAATATCATATAGAAGAAGTGCTTTTGGGCATTCAGCTTTTTACTATAGAGCAGCACGTACCTGGAATACTATACCTACAGAATTAAGAAATATTATTGTAACAATGTTCAAAGTGAGGTGAGGAAGAAGACGAGGGATCAGTGTTTCTATGACTCGTGAGTACTCTTTATTTCCTTTTTAGTCAGTAACCAAAACAGTTTGCACATTGCACAAAACATAATCAAAAACTCTCTCTACGTCACAGTCGTCGGTTTGTGCAGTTTCTCTCTGCTTTCATTGGTTGTGTTGAGTCCCAGGGAACGTTAGCGTTTCTCTCTCTCCCTGGTCTTCCTTTCCTGCAGGCTTATATCCTGTCTCTCCATGCCAATTACTGCAACAAGAGACAGGTGTTCATCATTTGCACTTGACCTACTTACATGCCGCTCGTCCTCTGACTCTCTCTCCCGTCACAGACTTCGCTAGGCCACGCCCCCCTCGCCACGATTACATCTTTTGATTATTTTCCACATCTATAAAACAGTGGTTATTGGATAATCAAACGTCATCATAATCTGGAGTAGTGGCTGTGCTGTGTACTATATCGTCATGATTTTACCAATTGTAGGTACTTTTTTACCACCAACCTGCCAGGGATTTGCAAATGTTTCGAAGCTTCACAAAGCTTGTTTCGAAAGCGCCCATCACTAGAGAGTAATGCCACCATATCAGGTTCAATGGTAGAATCACAGTTTTTCACAGGTAGCATTCTCACAAGTGGGCAAAGGTAGGCGTGAGAGGTGTCAGCTGTGACATTTTCAGATCCTGGCTTGTACAACACTTCATAGTTTAAGCAAAGTAGGCAGGGGGCCATCTTGCAATGCACATTCTGGCATGGCCCATACCTTTATGCACCTAAGGCCCTAAAAGAAAGTTTGCCACCGCTCCACAGCCCAGACACAGGCTAGAGCTTCCTTCTCTACTATGGTATATTTCGTGCAGGCTGAGAAGAGAGGCAGAGAGAGAGAGGGATGTGAATGCTACGGTATGCTCAGAATCCTCAGCTTCAGTCTGCATTAGTATAGCCCCTGTCGTATAGTCCAAGGTATCACAGGTTACTAAGGTACACCACCACGCAAAATGGAGTCTTGTGCACTCAACGCACACAACATAATTTTTGCCATGCACACCTTCACACTCATGTGGATACGGTGAGTATAAACCAGGCCTCAGAATGAGAATAATTTGTCTGTGTCTGTGGGGGCTTGTGCTGCAGGATGTCTTGTTTATTTACTTATTTTTTTCAAAGAAAGTTGTACATATAAATGCTACAATTTAAAAGTATGTGTATTGAGGTGTTGAACTAATCACAGCTTTTATTTAAATAAACAAGGTGAAGATATCCAAAAACAATATACAAAGGAAAAAGTAACTCAACAGCTTAACATTACTTAGTAACCTTTGTGTATATGATATTCCCAAATGCATTAATCAAATCAAATCAAATCATCTTTATTTATATACCACTTTTTACAAGTCCAATTGTTTCAAAGCAGCTTCACAGTGTTAACAGGAAAATAATGCAACAGAATTTGATTCAGCTGTACAGCTGCTCTGGTGAAAACAGTGATGTTATCCAGCTAATTTCAATTATCATATACAGATAATTAAAATGATAAAATTACAGTTTTACTCAATTCACTTTAATGGTATTCTGTTTAGAGCTCAAACAGTGTTTTAACTGCACTAAAAACCAGTGACATCAGCTGGATTTGTCAAATGGATTAGTTTTTTGTCAATAGGATTTTTTTGGGGGAAATTATGATTTTTCTAAAGTAGCACATAAAGGCATTTAAGGTTTTCTGACTTTGTAGAACCTTGGGTTATAAATGAGAGTTCATCTAAGAAACAGAGCAACAACTGACTTAACTAAATCTAATTGTAACCCCCTCCACCCACATACATACTTGAGCTAATTAAGCACTTTCATTATTGCATTCCATGGCCAATAGAGTCATATGACTCTGATCGGACAGTTTAGTGCTGGAGTCTGTTGAATGAGCTACATACTTTGTAGGCTAATGACGCTTGCAGTTATGAACCACTGAACTGTTTACTTATATTTTCAAAGAAAGTTGTCCATATAAATGCTACAATTTAAAAGTATGTGTATTGAGGTGTTGAACTAATCACAATAACAGCTTTTATTGAAATAAACAAGGTGAAGATATCCAAAAACAATATACAAAAGAAAAAGTAACTCAACAGCTTAACATTACTTAGTAACCTTTGTGTATATGATATTCCCAAATGCATTAATCAAATCAAATCAAATCATCTTTATTTATATACCACTTTTACTTACTTAGTCAAGATGAGAACTGACAATGAAGGACACAAATACAGTCTCTGTGTGAGTCTCTGCAACATAAACACTAAATACAAGTGACATTACACATTACCCGAAGAAAAAATGTGGAAATGTGAAAATTAATAAAACAGAATAAAACTACACTAGTCTCTAGAAAACATAAACACAGTAAATACACATGAGACATTATTTTACATTATTGAGATTCTTTCTCTCAAATGTGGAGAGGTGTTTTCCTATATGCATTAAAAAAAAACCTGTAGGAAAACAAGGTTAGCTCTATATATTTTAAGGACCGTACAATATTTTCCTGTGTTGTGTTTAAACATATCCCAAACAAATGTGTTTTAAAATCATAGCTAAATTGCATTCCAATTTTTAATCATTGCCAAAATATGCTTTCCAGTACAGCCTCTGAATGGTTGGTCTCACAACGACAGGTGACTGAATTTATTTTCCTTTTTTTTTTTTTTTTTTTTTTTTTTTTTTACATTTTTAAAGGGTTGTTTTCTCACAGGCATGTATCACGAACAGAACACAGTTAGTGTTTTTACAGGCAAAATAATCACATTTTATGCATGACCAATAAAAAGAACACTTGGTGAACAGACTGGGAAAGGATGGAATATTTTTACAGTACTGTAAGCTGTTTTGAATCTGTGATTTCATAAGCCCTACTTGGATAAATAAGGTCTCCTTTGTTTCTTGTTTAGAACCTCCCCAGATTTAGTCTGAGAGTTTGTGATTTTGCTTCAGGTCTTGATAGGACAGGGCTTGTTTTATTCTGCTTTACAGTCTTGCAATTCCCCCAAGTTCCTTTGTATATCTTGCATGTCACTCAGATATATTTTTCTTGTGTATATAAATTTTTTCTTTATCTGTTTTGATATCCTACATTCTAAGTAGTTCTGCAAGTAAAGCCAAACCTGAAAGAGTTAGGGAAGAATCTCATGAATATAATGCCAATTAAGTAATTGCTATGGAATATGCATTACAGACTATATGAGCCATATATGAGTATATGAATTTGAGGTTTCATTGCTTTGACAATGGGCGATTCCCTAGAGGTCAACGCAACGAGGGTTGCCATTTAGAACTGTCCATGTTAAATGCTAGCTGACAAGGTCACATTATACGCAACTACAGCAATACAGTAGCAGGACTTTTATTTATTTTTACAGATATGACATAACGACATCTTAAAATAGAATTAAGGCATGAACACAGTTTTGAACACAGATTATACACTGACCAAAAATGTAGTGCAACTTTAATATAAGTTTTATTACATTTATCCAATCTGGCTTCTGATCTTTGAAAATAGTACATACCATGTGCTTACTTATTTAACCCAAATACTGGTGATTAAAGCAACTTGCTACTGGACTTGTGAGCATTTTATTTGTACAGCGCATTTCACAATACACATTGTTACAAAGAAATCATGATGTTATTGTTAATAGCATCTTAATAGCTTCATGCCTTATTGTTGCATTTAGCAGATTAGAGCTGGTTAACAATTTGCTTTACATGAATATACCGTATGTGCACGCAGGTAAAGTTGGATATACTTAGCAACAAAACAATAGCATGTATTATGTCTGTGTTCACTATTGGTGTTTAACAATTAAAAATGTCCTACATACGGTCAAGTCATGAGTTTGACACCCATGTACTGGTGGCCACTTACTAACCTACCTTGTAAAATGAGAAACATTACGTTGGAGAGAAAAGATTTGTGAGAGAAATATTGTTTCTCTCTGATTGTTGTGTTAGTACATTAAGCCACAATGTGTCACTGTTTGTGACAGATGCTCATATTCTGGAGGTTATAGACCCTGAGTTAGAATGTTCTGTACAAAGTTTTGGTTTATTAACACAGTGTAGTCAAGCTCTCCATAAATAGTAACAGCATCAGTCTGTCTGTAATCTGACAAAGGTTGTACTGTTTGGTAAAATTTGTATTAAAATGTAAAAAATATATATATTATATTTTTTATACATAGTCTTTGTGGTATTTTTTTATTTATTTTTTATTTTATTTATTTATTTTTTATTTTAAAAGCATTTGGATCCTGTGTAAGTATGTTAAAACAAGAGAACCATGTGCTTTCCGTGAGGGACAGAAGATTTAGTGGCTTAATGAAATGGCATGTGGCCCTGATGGCTGCCATCACTCAAATGAGTTCGCTTGCCCACAGCCATATCTCAAAACACGTGAAAAAGCTTGTGATGAGCTTAAATTAAACCAAATAGGAAAAGAAAGTTTAAAAAAGTCCATAGAGTATCTAATGGATTAAAAAGTGATAAAAGACCACATAAAAAAATGTCGCCACATACTTCTGTTCAGAAGAATTCGGACTTGCTTAATATTATTTTTATTGGAGTTGCCAAATTATAATTTATAATAATAGGAAAAAGAAAAACTGAAGAATACATGCATTTTTGAATGAATGATTTATGTCTTATTGGTTCTTGGTCAGGTCTTCATTCACTTTAATTTTAATTGTTGTAGTCATTTCTAATTCTCCCAGTGATCCTGCAGAGGACAAGCGCTTTGGAGAATGGATGGAGTTCTAATACTCATCAGGTTATCTTTAAAAATCATGATGTAGTTAGTTTGGCAAATATTTAGATTGCGGCATGCACATAGTCATGGAAATTCCTTTTTTTTTGCTTTCGTTCTCCAGATTACTAAGTGATGTCAATAAGAGTGTATATAGAAGTGGTTCCTAAACTGGGTGCTATAATTATTAGCTAGAGGTTATGTGTAATATCTGCTCATTGTAATATTTTGAATATTGATATATAAATGGTGTTCTAAAGATTTATACCAAAATAAATGGTTCAAATCCGTCAAACAAACTTTTTCCCCATTTACAAATGACAGTTGTTTCATTTTGAAAAGATGTTTCATTTCATATGTTTGTTAAAATGCAAACATTAAATAAAAAGGGGAAAATCACTATATTGGATTCCTTGTTTTTCAAAGGTTTGAGAACAAAATGTATTCAAGGCATCACTCATGAACCGATGAGGGTGGGGGTGTGGGGGTATTAGGGATAAAGGTCGGTGAGTTGATTCCATATCCTGCTGTGTGTCCCAGCAATAAATTGAAGTTTTTAAGATGAAACTGTCCTTTACACAAAGCTTTTATTCTTTGATAGAGGCATCTACGGATGCTGTCTTAATGCAGTTTCACCACTTTTTTTCTAATGAATAATGTATTTATTTTGGGGTTTTGAACTATCCCATTAAACATTGTTTTAGTAAATCAAAAATAGAGTTTAAAAAAATAGAGTTTTCTCTTTCAGCAGTATCCAGGTTTATTTTTTGTAGAGAGGAGTCAAGAGGACGATATCTGTGAATAAGGTGCTCCTACACGCGTTTCCAAAAAAAAAAAAAAAAAAATATATATATATATATATATATATATATATATATATATATATATATATATATATATATATATATATATATATATATATCATATTCATAAAGCACCATGAACAAAAAATTAATTCTTTGAGCGTCTTACGCAGCTCCTGACTGCGATATGCATAAATGAGGGGGTCTATAAGCGAGTTGCATATGATAAGAATCAGAAACAGGTTGAAATGGCTGAAATAACACTTGCAGTATGGGTTTGTGGGACAGGTGAGGATAAGGATGAGGTGGAGGAAAAACGGCCCCCAGCAGATGATGAAAACCCCGAGCAGTATGGTCAGAGTGATGGCTCCCTTCATGCTAGTGGCTTGCCGGCGGCTCTTATGGAGGGCCATGATGCGTCTGGAGTGGACGTGCGCCAGGATGAACATGTGTAGGTACAAAACCGCCGTGAACACCAATGTCACGCCAAAAAACGTGACGAGACAGGCGATGACCGCGTTATCAGTGTAATAAACGATAAATAAAGAGCTAGAGGTGATGCTGGTGAGCCACACCACCGCGATGATGGCCACGGCGCGCTGCGTGGTCATGATGCTGTGGTACCGGAGTGCGTAAAAGATGGTGATATAGCGGTCCGCCGCAATAGTGCACAGGAACGACAACGAGGACACGACAGAACTGCAGATCATAATGTCGATCACATTGTCTAAGTGCTGTAACATCTTTGCAGTGACGAGCAGCAGCCCATGCTCCGTCAATAACATGAAGAGCGTCTCTACCACATTACTTACGCTCACCAGCATGTCCGATACCGCGAGACAGCAGATGAAATAATACATGGGCGAGTGGAGATTCCTGTTCTTGATGATGGCCACCACCACCAAAATGTTTTCCACCAAACTGATCAAGCCGAGCATTAGAAACAATTCCTGCGGGATCATGATTTGGGCGATCCCTGTTGCATTAATGTCACCAGGAGTTGCACTACTGTTCAAAGTGGTGTTATTGTCAGTATTATACATGTAGTCCATGTGTTTCATGCTGAAGTGATGGCGCGACGAGTCGTTCATGCTCCTTCAGTTAGTGTCCGTCCTCATTCAGTCCTTTTGAGATGAGTATATGATGTTATTTTCTTCAGCGCACCTTTAATATTAAAACAATTAAGACAATTCAGTAGGCTATGTCACAATGACCAGGGAAGTCCAGCAAATTAGATATTTTAATATTAGAGATTTTAATCGAAACGATTATACAGCTATAAGAAATGAACACAAGCAATACCTTTTAATATGACTGCTGCACACAGCACAATCGAAGTCCGCAAACTTGCGCTCTTTGGGTACCGCCTTAGACTTATACCGACCATTAAAAGTCATAAAGTTTGTGCTTTACATATTGTAATCATTTAGATTTGATCGCAACTGCGTTGTCGAGATTTGAAACTCACCAAAGTAGTAGGCTAATTAAAGTTATGTGGAACTAAAACGCAAAGACAGCGGTCACAAAAACAAAACAAACAAACAAACAAACAAACGTATAAAACAGGAGAGCCTTTTATTGACTCCGTCTTCTCCTCTAAATGCAATGAAGAAAAAGATCACCGTCTCTCCCCCTTCCCTGTCATCTAAACCGATCACATGACACAAACCCACAAATGTAAAAAGCTAATTTTGCTCTAAATTTAGACCTAAGCTTTATGAACAGCACATCATGTGGTTGTCCGTCAGTGTGTATAGGCTGTTATACTTTTAAACTTTTCATACGCAACTCAGTAATTTATGAAATTTGTAAATCGACCATGCATATAAAAATAATTTAAAGAAAATAATAGAAAAGTAAATCATAATAGAAAAAAATATATATATTAAAAAAATTGGTTTATTCAGTCTGATTGACTGAACAGCGCTGTTATTTATAATGTCGTCATACCATTCCAAATGATATAATCCAGCTAATGTGGTGGCCTCAGGCTAGTGCATGCGACCAAATCACGCACTCCCTCTGGTGTTCTGTTGAATAAATGAAAACTGCAAGAACCACTAGCACCAATAGCAACAAAAAGCATAGAATTGGGCAGAGCGCTCTATATAGACTCTTAGAGCCCTGACAGGGCAGAGTAGGTTTAGTTCTCTGTCATCTTTTGACAAGGGAAGGGCAGACAGCGAAATGACCTGGGCTTCGAACAAAGTTGAGAGCACCTCGGGTACATAATCATGTCTTGGTTTGAGGACAACTTTGGAGTCATCAAGTTCAAGTTCAAGAGTTTTATTTGTCACATACACAGTTATATACAGAATATACAACCGGCAGTGAAATGTAAACAGGTCCGCTCCATGGACAGTGCAAATTCACAGTTAAAAACACAAGGAGGAAATTATAATAGAAATAGAATAAAAAGTATATATATATATATATATATATATATATATATATATATATATATATATATATATATATATATATATATATATATATATATATATATATATATATATATATCTGTAGAATTATAAATAAGTCAAGTAGAAGAAAAAGTAAAAATAAAGAAGTGGAATAAAATAAGTGAAGTAAACTGTGCAGTGAGTAAACTGTAGACTTATAAATATGTGGTTGACAAATGTCTAAAGAAGTATAATGTGCAAACAGGTTTATAACAGGTTGTTACACAGTAACAACAAGAACAGAGCAGAAAGTGCAGTGCAATGTCAGTGTATCGATGTTTATCCTGAAGTGAAGTCACGTGATGTTAAGTGACTGAGTTCAGGAGTCTGATGGCCTGGGGGAAGAAGCGCCTCCTGAGTCTCTCAGTTTTGGCCATCAGGCTTTGGGAAGCGCTACCAGATGGCAGCAGCGTGAAATGAGGGTTTGCAGGGTGATTAGAGTCCTTGATGATCTTAGTAGCTCTACCTTTGCAGCGTTTGGTGTAGACGTCCTGCAGAGACGGGAGAACTGACCCTGAGATACGCTCGGATAAGTGCACAACTCTTTGCAGGGCTTTGCAGTCATGACTGGTGCTGTTCCCATACCACGCTGTGAGAGTTAATACACTTTCTATCGCCCCTAAATAGAAAGTTTTCAGGATAGCTGGTGAAACCCTGAATTTCCTCAGCTGGCGCAGGTGGTACAGTCTTTGCCTGGCTTTTTTCACCTGTGTCTGAATGTGAGCAGTCCAGGTCAGGTCCTCGGAGATGTTTACACCCAGGTACTTGAAGCTGCTCACTCTCTCTACTGGTGACCCGCTGATCATGAGGGGGGAGTATGTCCGTTGCTGTCTCTTCCTGAAGTCCACAATCATTTCTTTGGTCTTGCCAACATTCAGAGAGAGACAGTTGTCCTGGCACCATGATGTTAGATGCTCCACCTCGTCCAAGTATGCCGTCTCATTGTTGTTGGAAATGAGGCCCAGGACAACAGTATCATCAGCAAATTTGATGATAGAGGTGGAGCTGTGTGTGGACAAACAGTCATGTGTGTAGAGAGAGTAGAGCAGGGGACTCAGGACATTAGGCCCAAACTTCCTAAAGTCCCCCTTAAGGAAGTGAATGACTAAGATTGGCTGCCACAGGAGCATGGAAGGCTGCTATGGCCGCCACATATACTTTGAGCGTGTAGCTCTTGTAAGAAGGAAAGTACCAGTGGCACTTCACATGAGATAGGGTCTTGATTTCAAGCTGAGCACTAGCTGGTGAAAACAGACCATTTAAGGGCATAGAGGCATCTCGTGGACAGAGCTCTAGCCTCAGGACTAGTGTTTAGGACTCTCTCTGGGAGGTCCCATGGTACCAGTTGAGGGTCCTTACATGGAGGGCCCACAGGTCAGGACAGGGACTGTCCAGACTGTCCTGTTTGCCTGAGAGAGGAAGTCCTTCCTCAGGAGTATTGGATGCGCAGCCATGGCTTCCTCCAGAGGCGGCAGTTTCTCATAGCCTTTTTCCTCTGCGGCATCTATCAAATCAAAATCAAATCACCTTTATTTATATAGTGCTTTTTACAAGTCCAATTGTTTCAGAGCAGCTTCACAGTGTTAACAGGAAAATAATGCAACAGAATTTGAAAACATTACCGTTTTCGCTCTGGTGAAAACGGTAATGTTATCCAGCTAATTTCAATTATCATATAGTGTCAATGCGGGCAGATTGGTAATATAGTTGAAATTTGGGTGTCCCCAACTGAGCAAGCCAAAAGCTATTGTATCTATTGTAATCTATTGTAGAGAGCGCTGCAGAAGCGGAAGTGCGCAGAAGGGCCGAATAGGGGGGCGCGCTATGACATCGTCAGCTCATCGTGCACAGCTCAAACGTCGCTGATCGCTGTCGAGGGCCACAGTCACTCTGACCGACAGTGATGTCACGTGCATACCCTCTATTGTCTTAAACCCACCCTGTTTCACCTGTAATCCACCTGCTCTCCCTCGTTACCCTCCTAATTTCCTTCCCTATTTATTCTCCCTGTGTTCTCAGTCCTGTGCCAAATCATTGTTCCTGTCATGTGTTGCCTGTGAGCCCGGCCACCGATTGTGTTTTCCCCCAAGGGGTACTTTTTGGTTGTATTGTTTGAGTTTTATTCATTGAATAAAAGCCAATTGAACTCTGCATTTGAGTCCTTGCTCCATCCTTCAACCCCAAACCTGACACCCCTTATATAAAAATATAATCTATAAATAATAATATATAAATTTAATTATTTAAGCTTTGCAAAACACTCTGTGTGTTTAGTTAATTTTATCAAATGTTATGGACCTCTCATTTAGGTACTTTGGTAACACTTTACATTTTGATAATGCTTTTCACAATACATACTGTTTCAAAGCAGCTTTACAGAAAATGCATGTGTCTAAATTACAGTTTAGAGTGACAGTTAGGTGACTGTGTGAGTAATGTCCATATTTCTGAAATGTACAGTTCTAAGATAATGCAAGTTATGCAGTTAACTAACATCATGTATTAATTTTAGAAAGAAACAATGAGCTCATTAATTTGATTAATTTAATTTATATTAATTTAATTTCTCATTAATTTGATTAATTTAATTTATATTAATTTAATTTCATATAATGTAATTTCCGTTAATTCAAAGTAAACTATTGTAGCTTCTGACCATTTTGTGCTGTGGGTAATAGGAGGATCTTCTACACAGCTACAAGTATATTTAAAATCTGTGAGAAGCACTGTTTCCTGAAAGCTATCAGGTTTATTGGCAACATGTTTGTTTAAGGCATCTGTTTCTTAAGGTTATCCCATTGTTCTTTAAGCTTTTTGGGTATTAGCCACATGCTATTGTCTTAAGGTCATTCAGGTAACTGCTTTTAAAGGGACATGCTACTCTCCTCAGCTGCTTGTAAGAAGAGCACCCCTCCGCTGCTACTCTCCTCCTGTAAGGAGCATGCTGCTATCCTCAGCTGCTTGTAAGAAGAGCACCTCTATGCTGCTACTCTAAATAAAATAAAAACCTTTATTTATATAGTGCTTTTTACAAGTCCAATTGTTTCAAAGCAGATTTACAGTGTTAAACTACATCTAACTTCCAGTCATTACACATTATTACACTTATTACTAACCAGTTCAACTTATCAAAATCAACTTAAGTTTTAGATGTTAATGTTTTAAGGAATTTTTCATTTAAAGTCACCATTATGGTGATTTTCCGGCTGCTCCAACATTGTCTATAAAGCACATTTGTTATGGCAAGCAGCCATTTGACCTAGTCACAATATGTTTTGATGATGACACTATGATCATGTAATGGCCTGATTCACTGATGTCATTCCAAGTCTAAATTTCTGACTATGTGCTTGACATGAAGTTTTATTATTGGTGATTGTGGCCCTGTGATTGCCAAATGCAATACAAACAATTTATATAAATACACTGAATGCAGAATCTACTGTGTTTAGACACACAGAAATCAAGAATCCACTTATGAACCTCAACAATGGTGACAATCAAACAAAATGCATTGTGTTGCAGTGCATGATGGGAGCCACCAATCAAAACTCATCCATGGCTCCCATCATGCATTGCAGCATGTTTGTCACCATTGTTGAGGTTCATATGCAAATTATTGATGTCTCTGTGTGTTTTTCTTTTTAAAAACTTCAGATTATAAAAGCTGAATCTCAAGCTGTATGTTTACTATAATGAAAATTAATAAAACATTTATATAACTAGTTAATAAAGCTGGATGATAATAATATCATCATCAAAACCTGGGCTGCATTTCCCAATAGCAACAAATGGTCTCTACAATCCACTAGATTAGGCTTACATTGCTTTTGGGAAATGCAACCGAGGTCATAGTTTCTCTTGCCATAACACATGTGCATTATAAACACAGTGTTGGAGCAGCCAGAAAAAAAAAAAAACTAATGAGAAAAAAAGAAAAGGGTCAATAGCCCAACTAAAGCAAACACTGATCACCATAACGGTGACTTCAAACAAAACTTTCATTAAAATATTAACATCTGAACTTCAGTTAATTCTCAATAAGAATTTTTGTAGCTGTATGACAGAAATAAAGTCAAACTGTTTAGTAATAAGTGTAATAATGTGTAATCACTGGAAGTTTGATATAGTTGTTGTGTCTCTTGTCTTGTTGTTTCTCTTTCCTTCAGTGATTCTGCTCATTATCATCAGGTGTCACCGCTAATGGTTAATCATCACTTAATTAATCTCTTAATTTTCTCATTAACTCCAACACTGCTTCAGTGTTACTTTTAACACCTTGTACTGTGGACACATATGTACACTGAGCAGTGTTGATTTAACACTGGGGATTTTGCTGTGGTAAAGAAAAAAAAGTACGGACAAGGACGAGAGGCTTAAGAGTTTTATGGTAACACTTTATAATAACTGCATGCTATGAATCATTAGTTAAGCATTAGTAAATTGTTAATTCATCATCTATAAAGCATGAATACATTATTATTGATTTAGAATCTTGATCTATTAATAATAGTTTATTAATCATTTACTTACTCTTTCTAATTGATCTTACGAACCACTAGCAACTAAATAATGTAATACTTAATTTAGAAATGATAAATTGATCATTAATAAAGTAAATACAATTATTTAACATTATAGATATGCTTACAAATCAAGAATAAATCATTTATAGCTGTATTTACAAACTGCTTAATAATGTCTGTTAATGCTTTATGATGAATTAACTATTTACTAATGCTTAACTATTGATTCATAGCATGCAGTTATTATAAAGTGTTACCAGTTTTGGTAGCAGTGGAGAAAATGGATGAAACGTGAAGAGGGAGAAGAAATGTGTTGCACATAATGCATGAAAATTAGTTAATAAGACACTACACATTAGATTGTGTTTGTGACTGATCTTTTTAAGGACACGCTAACATCTCAGACACAGTGCAGAAATGCATAGGGCCAGAAATAGAAGTAATCACTACATTAACTGCATTAACATATTTGGCAACTTGAAAAATGCAACTGTGCAGCAGTGATGATTTGGATCTGTCACAATTTTCTATAAGCAAAGTGATCACAAACAATTAAAGTACTTTCAGAACCTTATTGTGTCACTGTTCATTTCCTATCAAATACGTTATGTATGACATTAACAGCATGGTAAAGAAAAAATAAAGAATATAAACTCTAAAAAAATGTTGGGTTGAAAATGGACAAACCCGGCAATTGGGTTGTTTTAACCAGCGATTGGTTTGTTTTAACCCAGCAACTGGGTTGTAAGCAAACATTTAACCCAACCGCTGGGTTAAGATGGGTTAATATTTTGCTGGTTTTGTCCATTTTCATCCCAGCTTGGGTTGTTTTTAACCCAGCATTTTTTAGAGTGTATATATGTGTGTGTGTGTGTGTGTGTGTGTGTGTGTGTGTGTGTGTGTGTGTGTGTGTGTGTGTGTGTGTGTGTGTGTGTGTGTTTGTGTGTGTGTGTACGGTAAAACAGGAAAAATCACACCTGTAATCTCAAAGTGAAGGCTTATAATAGACCCTATACTTAAAAGCACTCTTCAAAAGACTATCATACCTAGCAACGGGGTCAGCCTCCTCAATAAGATTAAAGTTTTTGTCTTTTCCTCACTCAGAGTTGCTCTCAGATTGGTCCTGAATTGCTCTTAAGCTAAGACTCCTATATACATTTTTAAGATAAATTAGGAGCTTTCTGAGAGGATTCTTATAAGCATTAAGAATACGGGCCCAGATGGTAAGTGCAAATGAGGTGTGTGCTTAAATGCTATGGTTGATGGCAGTGCTGATGAGGGACAGGTGCATGTGATTAGTATTCAGGAGATGGTGGACGCTGTGTTAGAGTGAGGGTGGAGTCTGGAGATATCTGTGACGAAAGCAAAATATCATTATTTACAGTCTCAAAAGCTTTCTTGTTAATTTGCTCTTTTATAAAATTAAAGCCTTAATTCATAACTTCATATCTGATACATGGAGGTTTCCACCACACAGAGCTGATAAGGTGAGACTTTAACAAAACAAAAAAATAATGCAAAATGAATAGAGTAGCTAAAGAATATTTTATATAAGAAGATTTTGGCATCTTATGACAATATGAAAGCCTATAATTTCACTTCATGTTATAAAATCTCACATCAAGTCTTCAAGATTGTATAACATCAAGAATTTAGTCTGCAATCAACAATCAATATAAAATGAATCAGGGTTGATTCAGGAATGGACTTTAGTCATCAGTAAATCTATATTAAACCTCATGCCTACCTCTTTAGTATACTATTATAAATTAAATTTGGACTCAAGAGTACTACATTATATCTATAGCCTACACTGTGAATATTTTCCTGTAAATCCTATTTGTGAATCCAGAAAAGTATAAGACACTTTAATGGAAAAATATGAATTAAACTTTTTAATATAATTGTATATAAACAGAGAACAGCCTAATGTGTATTGTTGAAGCAGTTTACTCTCCAATTTGTTGAAACTACTAACTGACAATTAGAAAATGTTATGATTTTAAATGTTCGAAAAATAATCAGAATAAGATCTCATTAAGTTAACTAGTTAGACTATAAAAACGCATTTCACTTAATAGTCACCACTCTAGGACACTGTAGAAATGTATTAATGCTTAAAAGTAATAAAAATAAATAAATAAATAAAACGTAAGGCTTGTTCATGCTCGATTTGAGCTGGCATTTGCAACTCTCTAAATCAGAGGGAATATGAGGACATAAAATCTTAACACAAAGCTCCTATTATTTTGTGACCTATGGTTTTACTGCTCCTTAAACTGGCATAAACTCTTTCATAATTTGCAACAACAAGAATATGAAATATAGCTGTTAAAAATGCTGAAAATATTATATGACATTTGTAAACATTCCCAAAATTATTCAGGCACATAATTGCTTCATAAAGTAGCCCAAATATTATGACGCTTGACAAAAATTAAAAATTTTGTCTTTGCATTAAATATCAAAATGGCATTTGTTTTATAGAAATATAGCACAAGCACACTTTTTAATAAAAACATTTACAAAATGAAGTTTATATGACAAAATAGGAAGATTGAGACAAAAAGACTTATGGAACATGTTCATAAGTTCATAATGAACTACACCAGAGGATATTTTGATAAGCTGTTCTCTTGAACTTGAAGAGAACCGACTTTAGACATACCAAAAAAACAACTTGATACCAAGTATAGAAAAGTGATGGGGGTGATTAACATTATTTGTCCATTAAAATTCTTAAACAAAATTATTCCTGTGCTGACAATATAAATAAGTGTAACAACAACAACAACAACAACAATAATAATAAATAAAAAGTTTTATTTATATAGTGCCTTTCCATTGCCCGGGGACACTTTACAAAGTAGATACAATAAAAAGTAACATTTTGAGTCATTTGGCTTACTTGGGGCATCAAGTTGAATTTTCCACTTTGTATTCAGTCTGTCTGCTTGTCATTTACAAACTAGCAGGTTATATTAGCAAGCATTTCTTCAGCATTTCTTTAGATATTGGTTGTTCTATATGAGATCATGAGCGGCCTGAAGGTGTGGTTGAGGTTAAGCAAGAGGTGACATCTCACATGAATATTCCTCATGACCCAGCTTTTAGCCCCAGGTGAACTGGCAAACAAGGCCAGCATTTCAGATATTCCTCCACCCACAATTACCCATTAACACCATTAAGTGATCATGTGGTGCCTTGAAAGGGAAAAATCTCAAAAACACTGCAATCTCAAAGCACATCTTGCTTGTTTGTTTGGACATGTGGTTTTGGGCTGTTTGTAGACACTCACAGGCCATATGATGTTGGAGGGCATTATTCTAAAGATGTGCAATAAAGTGCAATAAATTCATAGATAAATAGATGAGTGATAAAATGACAAAAGACAATTATAAGTCAGTGTTGCGGGTCAGTGTTATCAACCTCAATCCTTAATAATCTGTTCAGGTCATTTTGACCACCTTTCAGACATGAGACTCAAACAAACAGAGAATGAATTAATGTCACCGTGGCAAATTGGGATAGACAGCAGACTTACTAAGGTGTAAGGGTGGATCCTCTACAGCGGTTCTGACTGCAGGGTTGCCGAATGACTAAAGAAACGTTATCAGCAAGATGATAGAAAACTGTACATTTCTTGTCTTTACCACCCACTGCAGCTTATACCAACGACGGAAATAAGCGCAGTTACAATAGCTAAACATGTGGGAGAGCGTGGCTATAATGTGACTATATTGTATTGCAATAGGTAACACTTCAAAGTCAATACCAAATCAAAACTAGTTAGCACATCATTTGTAGTTGAAAGAATTTAATGACAAAATCTAGTTATGGTTACACTTAAAATAGTTACAAAATAAATGTATGAGATGATGAAAACTTATACCATTAATCGTACCCAGCATGAATTTTACCTGAGAGAGAGAGAGAGAGAGAGAGAGAGAGAGAGAGACAAAGAAGAGAAGAGAGCAAAGGAGAGAAGAGCCAAAGAGAAGGCCCCCAAGAAGAGAGAGCCAGAGAATAAAAGAGCCCCAAGAAGAGAGAGCCAGAGAAAAAAAACCCAGAGCAACAGTTACAATCTTCTTTTATCTATTCCTTGACCATGTGAAACCCTAACGTGAGCCATTCAAACTGACCAATCAGACCAAACTTCCCCCACGGTGTTACAGGTGTGACACACATTTGGCCTACAGGCCTTCAGCATTTCTTTGTCTTTAGGAATTCCAAATGGCCCTCCTGAGAGAGATGGGGTTGAAAACAGTAAAGCAAATGTCTTTGTTCATTTTACAAAATCAAATATCTTTGATTATTTTCAATTCTTTCAGTCCCCTCTTGGCACCATTGGCCACAATCATTGAGAACAAAGGTGGCACAGTCCACAAAGACATGCTTTCTGTTGTGTGTAGATGTCATCTTCAGACTTCTCGTCCATACTTGTTGCAAAAGCAGCTGGTCAGTCTTCAGTCTTTGTTCTCATCTCAGTCCTGCATGAGAAGGCTCCATCAAATGGTGTTGCACCAATCATTGATATGCAAAACGTCCATTGAATCCTTCACACCTTGAGAACAGTCACTGAAGGTTAGAGCAAACGCTTGTCCCTCTTTCTGAGGACACAGGATGTGAACTTGTGCAGCAGGGATCCTGTGATTAAAAGAACATATAGCACAACAAAGAACAAAAGCATACATGGTATTTGTCATTGGTCAGAAGTTTGATGTGGTCAGATTAAAATAGTCTCTGGCAATAAGCCATTAAATCGATGTACTTAATAAACTGGTCAAGGTTGAGAATAAAAGAAGATCTCACAAGCTCTTACATTGTTTCTGGAAAACATTAAAAATAAATTGCATTATAACAAAACAACAATCATTGTTGGCTTAAATCCCCCTTTTCATGAAGAGTATCTGCAAAATATTCAGTGTAACCAAATACAGAAATTCAATTCCATAGATGTCCAAAACATTGTTGCAAGTCAAATGGACAAAATACAAAGACTCAGAAATCAAATAAGTTCAAAATCAAATGCATTGTTACAATACAATGATAAAACAAATGTTTGCACTTAGGTAAGAATGAGAAATGCATAAATTCACGTAAATTTTGATATTTAACTTGGTGAGACACATAATAACTAACTGATTTAGTAAATCTGAAGAAAAACAAAAACATTAACTGGGAGAAATTCACAGTTATAATACAGTCTAGATGTAAAGACTTAAATAAAATAGAATACATTTTGTGAGGCTGATGTAGATTTGACTTTGTCTGTGAAGATCAAATCTATGTGACTGCATTTAGCTGTGGCTATGTGTAAATCATGCCCCAAACACGGCAAGGAGATTTTACAATTGTGATGCAAATTTGGTCCTGTTGTAACAGGAAGCCAGCATGAGAATGTGAGTGAGGTGTGGTCTGGCTCAAACCAGTGTTTTTGTTAGGGAGCATGATAAAGTGCAAAGGTCAAAGGTACTGAATCCTGCTGTGATGAAAGCATTTTCATGGTTAATGCAATTGTAAATTACACTGTAGCCACATGGCAATTCTATGCTCCTGTACATGGTTTTACTGCAGCTATATGGAAAATAGCAGAGTTTTCCACTCAGGAGACAAACAAATTCAACATAGAAACACATGAAACTGGAAATGGCTAAACAATTCCAGTATTAAAGTTATTCCAATTTTCACAAGATACATGGCCTAGAATGCAAAGCATCAACAACCTTTATCCTAAGTGTTTCATACAACACTTAAAGTAAAGCAATCATGTGTTTTAAAGAATAAACTCAACTAGTCTATGTGTATATATTAACACAAACAACTATAATGTGTGTTCAATGCGCACAATGTGTTTAGTACAATTACAAATTTGAAAATACAAACAGGATCATTGCAATTTAGATGTTTAACTATTAAACTCACTGCTATGAGACTGCTAGTCCACTAGCCAGTGAGGTTAATAGCTGAAGGCCTTGCATGAACACTGCGGTTAACTCACTAAGAGTTTTACCTGCAAATGAGCGCTGATCTTTACCCTTAGAAAGTGATTTCCTAGTTTTCTGAAAATAAGGTGGAGGTCGACCTTCACCCAGTGACCAGCATCTCTCCTCTGAGTGGCCTATTTTCCTACAAGAACTGCAAAACCTGTTCTCTTTGCCATAGGATTGAATGCTATGTTCTCCTGGAGTTTGAGGATTTTCATGACTCTCTAATGCTTGTACACCATGCGTACTGGTACATGACTCTGCGCTATTACGGTACTGCATCACCTTAAGAACTGAAATAGGCACACTTTCTTGAGTTGCACATGCATTTTCTGAACTAAACGTTTCAGATTCATTAGAGCAAGTCAGCTCATCTAAGAAGTGAACATGCTTTTTAGTCCCATCGCTGTTAAGCGTTTTGGGAGACATGAACTTTTAGCATTTAGCTTAGCCTTGAGATCTGCAATGGTCTCCTTGTGATTTTTACACTTTTCAGTCAGGGCTAACTGCTCAGCTAGTAATTTATCTAGCTGTGCTTGAAGATCTTGAATCTTTGCCTCAGACTTTTCTGCTTCTGCATTTTTAGAATGCACTTCTTTACATTTCTCATCTAGACTTGATAATAGAAATGGTATCACATTATGTAGCCTTTTAAAACTTATGAAGTTTAAAGCCTCAATTATTTTACCATGTTTTGATTTCTTTTGGTGTTTGCCAATTATGTCCCACCATCGAATCATTTCATCATCTGAACTTTTAATTCCAATATGCTCAACTTTTTCACTCCATAAAGCAAACAATAAGTCACTGTTATCAGAAATTTTCCCTTCCATCCCCGAGGAGATAATCTGAATATTCTCGGATTGTACAGTAATGGGACTATTGAAGCTATTTAAAACCTTCTAATTTCTGTTTCATGCAATTCATAAACAATGAAAACAGACTTACCAATTCCTTGGTCAAAAGGTCAGCTTTAATCCATTCACAAGATCAACTGTGAAAAATGTCCTCATTCTGATGAATTTCAGAAGATTCACTGCAAGGGATTACGGGGTTTCGCACCATCTGTAAGGGTGGATCCTCTACAGCGGTTCTGACTGCAGGGTTGCCGAATGACTAAAGAAACGTTATCAGCAAGATGATAGAAAACTGTACATTTCGTCTTTACCACCCACTGCAGCTTATACCAACGACGGAAATAAGCGCAGTTACAATAGCTAAACATGTGGGAGAGCGTGGCTATAATGTGACTATATTGTATTGCAATAGGTAACACTTCAAAGTCAATACCAAATCAAAACTAGTTAGCACATCATTTGTAATTGAAAGAATTTAATGACAAAATCTAGTTATGGTTACACTTAAAATAGTTACAAAATAAATGTATGTGATGATGAAAACTTATACCATTAATCGTACCCAGCATGAATTTTACCTGAGAGAGAGAGAGAGAGAGAGAGAGAGAAAGAAGAGAAGAGAGCAAAGGAGAGAAGAGCCAAAGAGAAGGCCCCCAAGAAGAGAGAGCCAGAGAATAAAAGAGACCGAGCAACAGTTACAATCTTCTATTATCTATTCCTTGACCATGTGAAACCCTAACGTGAGCCATTCAAACTGACCAATCAGACCAAACTTCCCCCACGGTGTTACAGGTGTGACACACATTTGGCCTACAGGCCTTCAGCATTTCTTTGTCTTTAGGAATTCCAAATGGCCCTCCTGGAGAGAGATGGGGGTTGAAAACAGTAAAGCAAATGTCTTTGTTCATTTTCAAAAATCAAATATCTTTGATTATTTTCAATTCTTTCAAAGGTGACCAAGTAGAGACAGCTGGGATGAAGGTCACTGCACTAATTTCACTGCCAGAGCCACATAATACATGTTGTTAAAACTATTTTTTTTATGTCAGAGATATTGCTAAATTGCACCCCATGCTATCCTTTTCTGCTGCAGAAAAGTTAATTAACACATTTGTTTTCTCTCGCATTGACTTTTGCAATGTGCTTCTTACTGGGGTTTCTAAACATACTTTAAATAAGTTACAGTATGTTCAAAATTCTGCAGCTAGAATTTTAACTAGGACAAAAACTCAAGGTCATATTACTCCTGTCCTGAAGTCACTACACTGGCTACCATTTAAGTATAGAGTTGATTTTAAAGTTATCAGGCTCACATACAAAGCTCTCCACGGTCTGGCCCCAGAGTATTTATCTCAACTTTTAACTCCTTATATTCCAAAACGTAGCATGCGCTCTTCTCAGCAGGGTTTGTTGGTTGTCCAGCAAACTCGGTTATGCTCCATGGGTGACAGAGCTTTTTCTATAGCTGCCCCCAGGTTGTGGAACCAACTTCCAGTGGAAATTCGGGAAGCTCAGTGTCTTGGAACTTTTAAAATACAGTTAAAAACTTGTCTTTTATTTATTTTATTTTTTTATTAGCTTATCATTAATAGTGCTCATTGCTAGTTTCCTGTTTATTTTACCCTTCTTTATTTTTTTGTCTGATTTACTTTTTGATTGTTATTTCTTTACTTTGTTATTGTTATTATAATGCAGCACACCCCTTGCTTATGAAGCTGACAGATGATGATGATGATGATGATGAAGCATATTTAAATACATTTGAATGACGTGTCAGTAGAGAGAAGTGAGGCTATTAGGAATAATCCTCAACTATAGCTCAGTTTCACTATGATATAACCTAGAGAGCTTATGATTCTTTTTCAACAATGTCACTGGACATCTATAATGATCTGAAGGAAGAAATATTAAGTCATGTCCAATTGTTATGTAGAGTGCAGTGATTCTTGTTGCTGGAACCCATCAGGCAACTCAGCTCACGTGCCTGTCATAGCAATGAGATGTTCACAGATGTCCCACCCAGCAGGCACCTATGAAAGTGGTTGCAGAGAAGCTACAAAAATGTCTTCTTTTCCATCTACTTGCAAAGGTGTTGCATGAAGGAGCCAAAGGTGAGGTGAGGATCTGAATGCAAGCAGTGTGTATCAAACAAAACTAAAAACCTTTGGAACACTGGAGAACAGCAGCACAGGAAACAGACAGGAGTAAACCAAACCAACATTAGCACTGACAATAATGATCCAAGAACTGAACTAAACAGGGAGTACATACATAGGACAAAAAAATGAGAAATAGGTTATTGTAACAGGGTTATTATAGTTAAAGCTGCAGTGAAAGCTGTTTGCCCTCTTTGTCGCCATCTCTGTTCGAAATCTGCAATTGCAGTTATTCGCGGAATTACCAACTTTACGTGAATTGTGCCTCAGCACGGCACAGCGCGTATTAATCCAATGTTTTTTACAGGAGGATTGATGTGTGGATATGTAATTCGGAATCACAGATTCTACTTTTTGAAAATATGACCAACATAAGAATGTCATCTGAACAAGTAAGTAGCTAACATCCACTTTTGTTCTGACCAACTAAGGGAAAAAAGCATTGCAATAAATCGCGATGCATTAATTCGAACGATCGCTTATATCACAACAAACCGTGCAAGTTATACTTTGTTTTCAAATTGTTAATGTTAACATCATCATTGCGTGACTACATTTAATGTGTATTAGGGCATTGGTTCAGTTTCCACTTCTGTGCAGTCTAAGTTAATTTCTAATTGTCATGTACCAACAAAATAATGTGGAGTAGAGGTAAATTGCTCCCTCTCATAGCTAGAATTTTTTTAGATATATATTTACCATTATGCACATAGCAAAACGAGAAAGGCACAACAAAGAAGACTGTAAATGTATAAATTAAGCGAACAAGTGTGCTACTGTTACATAAAAAAAAAAGCTGTCTCTGCATCCGTTTTAAACCCCTTCAAAACATGGAGTTCACGCCACCTTTCAAAAGCTCTTTTCATCCTTGTTTTCGCATGGGCCCGGTTGAAGCAAGGGGGTAATCCAGCACCCGGAAAGCCTACCTTCCATAGGGGCAGCCATTGCTAACCAAGCCATCACTTGCTGTTAGCATTCCATTGACTCCATTGGTGTCACTTTGACAGCAAATAACTTTACATCTGAAGCATTTAAAGATTATTTCTAAAGAAACACGACAATGTATAAAAGGCTCCATTACCTTGTATTTTACACTATCACCCTGTAGAAGCCGTTTTTGTAAAAATAGGCTAACGATTGCATCATAACCACGCGACTCTGTCGCACAGAAATTACCGTATAGGTCTGTATAGACAGGAGGAGAAGCTCGCAGGCAATCTTTTACTGTCTATGAGGCAATCGGGGGGACGTGGAGGCATAGTCAGATAAAGTGAAGGGAGAAGCATGGGGAGAAGCCCATAGAGAGCCAAAATCTCTGCAAGATTTGGTAATTCAGATTTGACTTTGCACAACTACTAGAAGACGTACAACTGTCAGACAGGTTGCTCACATCACATCTACGTCGTCAAGCTCAGTCTGAGGCTGCACAGTACGCTCAGCCATCAGGAAGTGAGTGCTTCTAATTGACTTCACTTCTCTGTTGAAGTCTATGAGGTTGCTGTGTCCATTTCTTACTGTCTATGGGTTGAAGTCTCTTTTTTTTCTGTAGCCACTCCGAAAGTCTGAAGTCTTTTGCTGTGAGAAAAGACTATAAATCTCCACCTCCAACATCCTCACACGCAATATAGCCTACTAGCCAGTGTTGTGC
This sequence comes from Paracanthobrama guichenoti, assembly GCA_018749465.1. Classification (NCBI taxonomy): domain Eukaryota; kingdom Metazoa; phylum Chordata; class Actinopteri; order Cypriniformes; family Gobionidae; genus Paracanthobrama; species Paracanthobrama guichenoti. The sequence goes on from JAGHMJ010002209.1 coordinate 224,463, forward strand.
CGAATTTTGACCTCCTGCCAAATTATTAGTGAAGTCAAGTCACCTTTATTTATATAGTGCTTTTAACAAGTCCAATTGTTTCAAAGCAGCTTCACGTTGTTAACAGTAAAATAATGCAACAGAATTTGTACAGCCGTTCTGGTGAAACGGTGATGTTATCCAGCTAATTTCAATTATCATATAGTGTCAATGCGGGCAGATCGGTAATATAGATGAAATTTAGGTGTCTCCAACTGAGCAAGCCAAAAGCCAGAGGCAATGGTGGCAAGGAACCAAAACTCCTTCAGGGTCAGAATGGAGAAAAAAACCTTGGGAGAAACCAGGCTCAGTCGGGGTGCCAGTTCTCCTCTGGCCGACAAACAAACAGTGTATGATTATAATTCTGGCAACATAGCAGGTCTTAAGTCATATTAGGTAAATAGATATTTGTAATATTATTTGAAAGATTGGAGTCGTCACACCGGAGACGGGTTTAATGAGGATGTTGTGTCAATGCGGCATTTATGGGGTTATTTGACACGCTCTCTGCAGACATTTCAGGGATGCGTTGGTCATGTCCTGGCGCAGGTCCACCATCTGATCTAGATACGGCCCGGATCCGGCTGACTGCAGTAAACCTCGGGATAAACAGAGAGACTAACATTAGCATAGATGCCATTCTTCTTATGATGCAACGAGTACATCAGGTGTTATGGGAAGTGTTCCCGGTTCCGGCTGACCTAGTTAATGCAGCCTAACAATCATTTACTGATTTGAATAATAGAAATTGATAATGTTTTATGTGTAAGCCATAGTAAAGAGATGTGTTTTTAGTCTAGATTTAAACTGACAGAGTGTGTCTGCTTCCCGAACAATGCTAGGAAGACTGTTCCAGAGTTTAGGCGCTAAATTGGAAAAGGATTGACCACCTGCAGTTGATTTTGATATTCTAGGTATTATCAACTGGCCAGAGTTTTGAGACCACAATAGACGTGATGGAGTATAATGCGTTAAGAGTTCGCTCAAGTACTGGGGAGCTAAACCATTTAGTGCTTTGTAATAAGCAAGATTTTAAAATTTATACAATGTTTAATAGGGAGCCAGTGCAGTGTTGACAGAACTGGGCTAATATGGTCATACTTCCTGTTTCTAGTAAGAGCTCGAGCTGCTGCGTTTTGGACCAGCTGGAGTTTGTTTATTAAGCGAGCAGGGCAACCACCCAGTAAAGCATTACAATAATCTAGCCTTGAGGTCATGAACGCATGAATTAACTGTTCAGCATTTTGCATTGAAAGGATGTGCCGTAATTTAGATATATTTTTAAGATGGTAGAATGCAGTTTTACAGTAGAAATGTGGCTTTCAAATGAAAGGTTGGTATCAAAGAGCACACCCAGGTTACTAACTGACGACGAGGACTTGACAGAGCAGCCATCGAGTGTTAGACAGTATTCTAGGTTACTACTTGCAGAATTATTTTGTCCAATAATTAAAAATTCATTTTTTTCTGAATTAAGTTGCAGGATATTACTAGACATCCAATGTTTTATATCAGCTATGCATTCTGTTAATCTTGTGAATTGGTAAATTTCGTCAGGGCGTGAAGAAATATAGAGCTGAGTATCATCAGCATAACAACGAAAACTAACACCATGCTTCCTAATGATATCTCCCAGTGGTAGCATGTACAGGGTGAAGAGAAACGGTCCTAGCACTGAGCCCTGCGGTACTCCATACTGAACTTGTGATCGGTTTGACATCTCTTCATTTACTGCTACAAACTGAACGGTCAGATAAGCATGATTTAAACCATGCCAATGCAGTTCCACTAATGTCAACATAATTTGAATCTATTCAAAAGAATGTTGTGGTCGATAGTATCGAATGCAGCGCTAAGATCGACTAACACTAATAGAGCGATACAACCACGATCGGATGATAAGAGTAAATCATTTGTAACTCTGACGAGAGCAGTCTCAGTACTATGATACAGTCTAAATGATTGGAAATCCTCACAGAAACCATTTCTTTCTAAAATGGAACATAATTGTGAAGACACTGTCTTTTCCAGTATTTTTGACAGAAAGGGTAGATTTGAGATTGGCCTGTAATTGACTAATTCTGTAGGATCAAGTTGAGGTTTTTTAATAAGTGGTTTGATAATAGCCAACTTAAAAGTTTTCGGTATATATCCTAATGACAAAGATGAGTTAATGATATTAAGAAGAGGATCTATGAGGATCTTAAAAACATTATAAGCTTACCTCTGTAAATCGAGTTAAGAAAAGCAGATCGTTTTGAACACTGGCTGGTTATGTGCTTACTCAAATTATAATTTGTAACTCAAAAAAGTTACTGACTGCAGCTTTAACTAAAACCGAAACTGAAATTAAATACATTTTAACTGAAATAAAAAAAAAAAAATATTTCAGCTTTTATTTAATTTTTATTTCAGTTTAACTTGATGTACTAAAACTAAAACTGAAATAAAAACTGAAAAAACTATAAAAGTATTTAAATGCTACTAAAGTGCTACTCAAACACTGGAAGTAATCAGTAGCTATGGAAAACAAACTATAGGAGACAAATGAGGTGGAGATTAGACCGAGAATGAACTAAACAAAGAACACAGACAAGAAGTGACAGCTCTCACAGTACGTCCCTCCTGGCAGTGTAAACAAAAAGCCAGTGGAAGTGAGGATGACAGTGGAAAGGAGGAATGGAAAGCCAGGCGCAGCTGCAGCCCCCAAAACCAGGGACACAACAGATTAAAGCCTTTCTGCAGTCTTGGGGTCTGTTGCAGGTGGGAGAAGGGTGGGGAATGAATAATGGAGAAGTTCTGGAATGGAGATTGACAACACCTGGAGAACGAGAGTGGTATGGAGAGACTGTGGCCAATCAGTGATGTTGTCCTTTCCCATTTCACCAATGGTAAGGGAGGCTCCACTCAGCCACAGTCATAAGCTGTGTCGAGGGGCTGCATCCTTCAAAGAACGTTCCGAGTCTAGCCTTCGTAGGATTTGGAATTGTGCCACCAGGTGTTCCCGATTGTGTTGTCGCCTAGCAATGGTATGAGAAGAAAGCAGCAGCTGAAATTGAAAATGGAGCCCAAAATACTAAATTATTAGTTTTATGTTTTTCATTTTACTGGAGGAGATGGTGGGGATGTTTCATCCTTGGTGCCGCCAGGTGATGTACCTCAGGCTTGGTCAAGGCCAGGGAAGTTAAACTGGTTTGCTGCATCCCAAGTGAGAGGCTGCATCCTTAATTCCCGGATTACAATTTTAAATGTAGTATTGGGTTTCAACTTGAATAAGGTAATGATACATATGCAAATACAAAATACACATAAAGCAGTTCAAATGTTGACAATGTTGTGATTTTTATATAGTTTATTCTCTTGACCATCAAACATATTTACACAGGTTTTCAGCCCTGTTTTGTTTTAGGCAGTTGAAGCATAACAATAAGAAAACAATAAATAAAAGTAAAAATAAAATATAAAAAAATAAAATAAAATAGTACCAACTTTATTCAAGATTCAAGAGATTCAAGATTCAAGAGTTTTATTTGTCACATACACAGTTATATACAGAATATACAATCGGGAGTGAAATGTAGACAGGTCCGCTCCATGGACAGTGCAAATTCACAGTTAAAAATTATAATAGAAATAGAATAAAAAAGTACTATATATATAGCTGTAGAATTATAAATAAATCAAGTCAAGTAGAAAAAATAATAATAATAATAATAAAGAAGTGGAATAAAATAAGTGAAGTAAACTGTGCAGTGAGTAAACTGTAGACTTATAAATATGTGGTTAACAAATGTACAAAGAGTATAATGTGCAAACAGGTTTATAACAGGTTGTTACACAGTAACAACGAGAACAGAAAGACGGGAGAGCTGACCCTGAGATACGCTCGGATAAGCGCACGACTCTTTGCAGGGCTTTGCAGTCATGACTGGTGCTGTTCCCATACCACGCTGTGATGCACTGAGTTAATACACTTTCTATCGCCCCTAAATAGAAAGTTTTCAGGATAGCTGGTGAAACCCTGAATTCCCTCAGCTGGCGCAGGTGGTACAGTCTTTGCCTGGCTTTTTTCACCTGTGTCTGAATGTGAGCAGTCCAGGTCAGGTCCTCGGAGATGTTTACACCCAGGTACTTCAAGCTGCTCACTCTCTCCACTGGTGCCCCGCTGATCATGAGAGGGGAGTATGTCCGTTGCTGTCTCTTCCTGAAGTCCACAGTCATTTCTTTGGTCTTGCCAACATTCAGAGAGAGACAGTTGTCCTGGCACCATGATGTTAGATGCTCCACCTCGTCCAAGTATGCCGTCTCATTGTTATTGGAAATGAGGCCCAGGACAACAGTATCATCAGCAAATTTGATGATAGAGGTGGAGCTGTGTGTGGACAAACAGTCATGTGTGTAGAGAGAGTAGAGCAGGGGACTCAGGACACAGCCCTGTGGAGCTCCCACACTCAGGGTGATGGAGGTGGAGGTGGACTGGCCTATTCTCACCACCTGAGGCCTGCCAGTGAGGAAGTCCTCAATCCAGTGGCAGAGAGAAGAATTCAGGCCGAGATCTAGGAGTTTGGCGGTTAGCTTAATGGGAACTATGGTGTTAAAGGCTGAGCTATAGTCAATAAATAGCAGCCTTACGTAGTTCCCACTTTTGCTGTCGATGTGAGTGAGGGAGGAGTGGAGGACATGAAAGATGGCATCTTCAGTCGATCTATTGGGACGATAGGCAAACCGAAGAGGTCTGTAGAGCCTGTTCAGCAGGGCAACTGGGTGACTGCGAGATGGCAGTCGCAGATAAAAAAAAAAACTCTCTTCCGTTCCGATTAGAACATCAAACAGGTTCTCCCCACTCAGTGACGCATCCACTGAGAATCCTATTGAATGTGCCCTAGTTATTGGCAATTCGGAACGTGAAAATAGAGACACCAGCCACCATAGTCACATGTTTAGCGGGAGCCAGAGAGTCTGACATCAAAGCAAATTTAAAAGTGCTGACTAATGCTAATCGTAAATTCTCTAAGATTATTATTCACGTCGACACTAATGAGTGTCGGAGATCACCAAAATTGACATTAAAGAGGAGTGTAAACTCACAAATGTACGATGGCAGATTTTTTTTTTTTGTTGCTCTCATCCCCTCCCTGTTCACCGGAGTGATGGGATAGCAGACTATCATCACTCGATGGCTGGTTGTCCAAGTGGTGTCTACAAAATAACATAGGGTTCATAGACAATTGGAAAAGCTTTTGGGGCAGACCTGACCTGTTAAAAAGAGATGGTATTCATCCCTCCTGGGATGGTGCTGCTCTTCTCTCTAGTAATTTGGCACAGTCTTAGAGATAAACCTTGGCTAACTGGGGCCCAGGTCAGGAAGCAGACGGACTGGCTTAACCGACTGCCTGCTAGCTGTCTCACGTCACACAAGTCAGATAAATCCCAACACATAGAGATTCTCACACCTAGATACTATCACATAGAGACTGTGTCTGTTCCCCAAATGTATTTGTCCAACAAATAAACAACAGCTATAATATACAGATGAACAAATTATAAAACTCAGGCTGCTGAATATTCGATCTATTTCCCCAAAAGCGCTTATTGTTAATGATATGATTACAGATAATAATCTAGATGTGCTGTGTTTGACAGAAACCTGGCTAAAACCTGACGACTACATTACTTTAAATGTGTCCACCCCCCAAGATTATTGTTATAAACACAAGCCGCATCTGAAAGGTAAAGGGGGAGGTGTTGCTGTAATTTATAATAATATCTTCAGTATTACTCAGAAATCTACAAACCCGATTCTAAAAAAGTTGGGACCCTGTACAAAGTGTGAATAAAAAAGGAATGCAATAATTTACAAATCTCATAAACTTATATTTTATTCACAATAGAATATAGATAACATAAATATTGAAAGTGAGACATTTTGAAATGTCATGCCAAATATTGGCTCATTTTGGATTTCATGAGAGCTACACATTCCAAAAAAGTTGGGACAGGTAGCAATAAGAGGCTGGAAAAGTTAAATGTACATATAAGGAACAGCTGGAAGACTAATTTGCAACTTATTAGGTCAACTGGCAACATGATTGGGCATAAAAAGAACCTCTCAGAGTGGCAGTGTCTCTCAGAAGTCAAGATGGGCAGAAGATCACCAATTCCCCCAATGCTGCGGTGAAAAATAGTGGAGCAATATCAGAAAGGAGTTTATCAGAGAAAAATTGCAAAGAGTTTGAAGTTATTATTAAAACTCTATAGGTCAAAAAAGAAGCCATATCTAAACATAACCCAGAAGCACAGGCGTTTTCTCTGGGCCAAGGCTCATTTAAAATGGACTGTGGCAAAGTGGAAAACTGTTCTGTGGTCAGACGAATCAAAATTTGAAGTTCTTTTAGGAAAACTGGGAGGCTATGTCATCCAGACTAAAGAGGACAAGGATGTGGCGAGGGGGTTTAGCGAGGTCTGTAACAGGAGAGAGAGTCAGAGGATGAGCAAATGAAGTGAATCAAGTCCAAATGACCTTATTTCAGTGATTGGCGTGGAGAGACAGGATTTAAGCCACTCAGGAAATGAGGACTGGAGAGAGAGAAGCTGAACACGCACTGGAACTTAAACAGGCAAGAGAGGACGTGCAGAGAGGAACTGAAAAAAGAAACCGATGATACAGAGACTGAGTTTATTTATGTTGTGTGATGTGCACATTTGTTTTGTGACCTGAGTTAAGAAGAATAAATACCTGTTCTGAGTCCCCAGCCATCTGTCCCCCTTTTCTTCTTCTTTATACTCATATGAACATTGTTACATTGGTGCTGATACCCGTGATATGAAGAAGACCATACGGCGCCATGCAAACACCACCAGCGACACCATTTGCGGACGTCATCCAGGCACTCGCGGGCCTGCATCGGAAGCAACATCAGTTGATGCTGGAGATCTGGGAGGAGCAGGAGTGGCGTTTCCAGGTGCTCTTCCTGGCCCAGCAGCAGGACCGCAAGCTATTCCGGAGCTGTATCGACCGGGAGGTTCCGGCCGGGGAAACAACATCCACCCCGGCCAAATCCACCCACATGCAGCTCACAAAGATGGGGCCGCAGGACGACCCAGAAGCGTTCCTGGACTTGTTTGAGTGGTCCACGGAGGTATGTGGGTGACAGCAACTGGACTGGTGCGTCTCATCTCTTTGTTGTCCGGTGAGGTGCAGATAGCGGCCCAACAACTGCCAGTCCAGAACCTCCTGGTCTATGACGGGCCATCCTCCAGCGGGTTGGGCTCTCCCCCGAACAACATCGTCAGCGGTTCCGGTCGCTGACACTAGGGGAGAACACCCGGCCCTTCGTGATAGCCCAGCAGCTCTGGGATGCCTGCCACAGATGGCTGATGGCTGACCAGTCGACTGTCAACCAGATTGTCAATAGAGTGGCACTGGAGCAGTTTATTGTGCGGTTGTCTAGGAAGACCGCGCAATGGGTCCAGTGCCACAGGCCGGCGTCGCTGGACAAAGCCATCGAGTTGGCGGAGGACCAACTGGTGGCGTGCCCGGGGGTCGGCGAACCCCTGCCGGCAGCTTCTCTCTCTCCCCTCTCCTTCGTATGTTTCCCCATCTCCCTATAGGCCGGTTCCAGCTCCCCGGATGAGGGGAGGGTTTCAGTCTCGAGGTCCGGCCCAAGGACGGTTCGAGGAACTCCAGGGCAGTGCCTCAGGATCGCAGGCACCCTCTAGGGGCAGGGAGTCAACCGGGTTCCCTCCAGCCTCCATTTCCCCTTTCTTTCCACGCCAATCCCTTGATTCCCTTCCTGCCACTGGGTGGTGGGGAAGTCTGCGCCAGCCTGTTAGTGGTGCGAGGACCTGGGTCACTTTATAGATCGTTGTCTCGTGATGGAGATGGGAACGCTGATCCGGGTCCCTGACACGCCCCAGGCTGCCCCCGATCGAGCCGGACTGTACCAAATACCAGTGCATATTTAGGGGGGTACCTATCCGGCTTTGGTGGATTCAGGGTGCAACTAAACCTCTATCCACCAAAGCCTGATACAATCATTGGCATTGGATAATAGCTGCATGGTTAAGGTACGGTGTGTGCACAGGGAGGTGGTGAGTTATCCACTGGTGACGGTTATAATTCAGTTCCGGGGACAAAAACACAGTGGAAGTGGCAGTTAGCCCGCACCTCCGACATCTGCTCATTTTGGGGACAAATTTGCCAGCATTTGGTAGCTTATTGGGGTTTTTATATGCGGATGTCTTTTGGGAAAAGAAGGGGCGGGGAGAGAAAGCGGCTGTGCAGGTTAGGGAGACTGAGCTGGGACCATCGGGTACTGTTGCAGAGGAACAGAGTGGTGTAAGAGGCTAATTCTCACTGACTATGATGATTTTCCTCTGGAACAGTCCCAAGATGAGTCACTTAAAAATGCATTTGCACAGGTCCGATCGATCGATGGACAGGTTCTCCATCCTGAGCAACCGCTCTCTTATCCTTATTTTGCCATATTAAAAGACAGGTTGTATCGAGTGACCCAGGACACTCAGTCAAAACAAAAAATACAACCCAGTTGTTAGTACCAAAAAGCCGTCGGGAAAGGCTTTTCCAGATGGCTCATTCTAATCCTATGGCCGGTCATTTGGGTCAAGCAGCCACACTGAATTGTTTAATGGTCCGGTTCTTTTGGCCGGGCATTCACGAGAATGTGCGCAGATGGTGCGCGTCGTGTCGTGAATGTCAGCTGGTGAATCCACCGGCCTTTTCAAAAGCGCCATTGCGTCCTCTACCGCTTCTGCAGGTCCCCTTCGAGAGAACTGGCATGGACCTCATCGGACCACTGAAGCGATCTGCACAGGGGCATCGTTTTGCATTGTTCCTGGTGGACTATGCAACACGATACCCCGAAGCAATTTCCCTCCGTAGCATTTCCACAAAGAGTGTTGCGGAGGCATTGTTTAGTTTAATCTCCTGGGTGGGGATCCCGAAAGAGATCCTCACTGATCAAGGCATGGCGTTTATGTCACGTACATTACGCAAATTTTACAGATTATTGGGCATTAAATCGATCCGCACCAGTGTCTATCACCCACAGATCGATGGGTTGGTGGAATGATTTAATCGCACTTTAAAGACAATGATCCAAAACTTCGTACAGGAAGATGGCAAAAATTGGGATAAATGGTTGGAATCCCTATTGTCCGCTGTATGTGAGGTCCCGCAAGCCTCCACTGGGTTTTCCCCGTTCGAGCTTCTCTATGGACGTCAGCCCCATGGGGTGTTGGACGTTCTCAGAGAGGCTTGGGAGGACGGACCATCGCAAGGCAAAAGCGAAATTCAGTATGTCATGGACCTGAGAACAAAGCCGCCCTAATGTGTGGAGTTATCCATGGAGAATTTGTTACAGGCTCAAGACAAACAAAACCGGCTGTACAATAGGGGAACAAAACTGAATTTTCACAGGGAGATAAAGTGCTTGTATTACTCCCAACTTCTAGCTCAAAATTGCTTGCCAAGTGGCAGGGACCCTTTGAGGAACTTTTTGCGAATGTGTTCTCGCCCATACCCAGTCGAACAAACCTCATTCAGCACCATATCGAGATGGAGCCGGGCGTGGTGGTTCGCAGTCGGCCGTGTAGATTACCAGAACGCAAAAAAAAAAGTGGTTCAGGAAAAATTTGAGGCAATGCTAGACATGGGAGTGATAGAAGAATCCTACAGTGATTGGGCCAGCCCGATGGCTCAGTCCGGTTCTGTGTGGATTATCGCAAGGTGAACGCTGTGTCGAAATTCGATGCATATCCAATGCCAAGCGTTCATGAGTTGCTCGATTGGCTAGGCACGGCTCGTTTTTATTCTACGCTGGATTTAACAAAGGGATATTGGCAGATCCCCTTAACGCCTTTATCTAAAGAAAAAACAGCCTTTACGACGCCGTTTGGATTACACCAATTTGTTACACTTCTGTTCGGGTTGTTTGGGGCTCTGGCCACGTTTCAGCATCTCATGGATAAAATTCTTCGGCCGCATGCTGCATATGCCGCTGCACACTTGGATGATATCATTATCTATAGTAATGATTGGCAGCGGCATATGGAGCATGTGCGGGCCATCCTGAGGCCGTTGACAATGGCCGGGCTGATTGCCAACCCTGAAGAAGTGTGCGATTGGGTGTGTGGAGGTCAGGTATCTGGGCTTCCACTTGGGTCATGGGCAAGTGCGTCCCCAAATTGACAAGACAGCAGCAGTTGCAACCTGCCCGAGACCCAAGACCAAAAAGGAGGTGAGGCAGTTCCTTGGGCTAGCGGGATATTATAGGAGGTTTGTTCCTAATTATTCTGACCTCACTAGCCCACTGACTGACCTCACTAAAAAGGAAGCACCAGATCCGGTCCAGTGGTCAGAGCTGTGCCAGCAGTCTGAGGCTGCAGGCCGGATGGCTCCCCGGCCTGAGTCAGGCAGTGGGGGTATGTGGCGAGGCGGGGGCGTGGTTTAGCGAAGTCTGTGATGGGAGAGAGAGTCAGAGGACGAGCGGCATGTAAGTGAATCAAGACCAAATGAGAAACACCTGTTTCTTGTTTCAGTGATTGGTGTGGAGAGACAGGATTTAAGCCACTCAGGAAATGAGGACTGGAGAGAGAGAAGCTGGACACACACTGGGACTCAAACAGGCAAGAGAGGACGTGCAGAGAGGAACTGAAAAAAGAAACCGATGATACAGAGACTGAGTTTATTTATGTTGTGTGATGTGCACATTTGTTATGTGACCTGAGTTAAGAAGAATAAATACCTGTTCTGAGTCCCCAGCCAGCCGACCCCCTTGTCTTCTTCCTTATACACGTATGAACATTGTTACAAAGGACAACCCAAGTTGTTATCAGTGCTCAGTTCAGAAGCCTGCATCTCTGATGGTATGGGGTTGCATGAGTGCGTGTGGCATAGGCAGCTTACACATCTCGAAAGGCACCATCAATGCTGAAAGGTATATCCAAGTTCTAGAACAACATATGCCTCCATCCAGACGTCATCTCTTACAGGGAAGACCTTGCATTTTCCAACATGTATGGCGTCAAAAGGTGGACAAAACAGTGCAAGCGCATAAACACAGCACGCAAGTGAATTACGACAGTGTGAGAACCGTGACAAAGCTTGCATGTAAAATGTAACATGCAGAACACCCACATCACATACTACAAGACAGAAAAATACAGAAAGCGGGATCCGGGATGGCAGACCGTAAGTTTTCTTTCCAACTTCATAAATGTGTTTATATGTAATGGGTTTGTTTATTAAATGCAAAGTTTTTAATTTCAAAAGAATTTCTAAATTCAGTTCATATTTCCAAAAAACTAAATTCCAAGCCAAAATAACGAAATGGCTAAAAAAAACACACAAAAAAAACACCACGCATTTTGATTTTTATCCCTTCCTTCAACATGTAGCCTATATAGACAATACCGGATAAATGATGGAGTAGGCTATTTTAAGAGGTTATGCTGCTATAGACCTAAGGCAAAAATCAAAACTTCACAGTGTATTCATCATCAAACTAAAAATGCAGTCAACCAAATAGAAAAAGTTATTTATATTGTCTGTTGTATGCAATCGTGACCACCACTCTACAATGCAGTGGTGTTATTCCAAACATGTTTTTGCTCATGTGAATGTTGTTTTAGACTGGGACATGACTAGTCATACAAAGAATTGTTACCATAATAAATAGTTTAGCATCCAAGTGCGAATATAGAAACATTTGGATTTGTGCAGAATGTGAGAGGAGTAACTCTGGTTTCAGTTTCGCTTTAAAGGCTGGCCTAAATTAATTTAAGCTTTAAAATAAATATAGTTTGAATGCTAATGAATGGCACTGTAATTTATGTTTGGTTTACATTTATATTTTTCATTCTTGTTATGAATTTTGTTAAATTTAAAGGGTTTGTTGTGGAAATAGCCTAAAATAGATGTTGATAATTGTAAACATTTAGTTTTTTACCAGTAGCCTAGGCCTATTTTTAATAAAATGCGACTGACACCAGTGTGATTGACCTGTTTTTTTGTTTAGTTTTTTCTCTCAATATCTTAAAGGGGTGATAAAACACATTCTTTTGAAGGCTTGATTGTGTTTGTGGGGTGCACTGTAACGTGTTCATGCTTCATTTTTTTTAAAAATTGCATTATTTTTCATATATTTTACCTTTATTCTACACTGCTCTGTCCCTCCTTGTAAAAACGGTCTGATGGTTACCGGGTTCTATGAAGCCGGTCCCTCAAAAATATGTAATGGGCTCAGATTGGTTAGCTGGCCCAGTGTGCTGTGATTCGCTAACCGCCTAGTGCATGTTTTTCGGAAACGTCACGCCCCTTACCTTTACCGGTAGTCTGTGCTTTGGTAGTATTAGAAACAATGTTTATTCTAGCGATTATAGGCAAATATCTGCCTTTGATATCTGCAAATATCAAATATATAAGAACTATTAACCCAAAACGAACACTAAACATTGGCTTTACTAAAGTAGCCAAATCAAACACAGAACCATGTATAGTGTAGATAAACAAGCATGTGGATAAACAATACATAAAAGCTCTAATCAAAGAATAATTTATACTAATTCCAAGTTCACTGTTGAGATTTAAAAAAAAGTTTGTAACGTTAGGTGTTTGTTAAGTATGAATGAGCATTTAGCAAACTGGTTTGCAGAGCTAAACAGCGTTGTCATTTGTTTACTTGCTTGCTACAACGTACAATTAACAATATAAACTATTACAGGAAAACACATAGACGAAAAATAAATCATACTTACAGGTTGTGGCCCGTAAACAGCTTCTGTTTTTAAAATTGGAACTGCTCCATCTTTCAGGACAAGCCGTTGTGCGAATCCTGCATTAAACTCGCGAAGATTGTGGAAGCTTTCCTCCGTAAAATGTGCAGCACAGAGAGCGAGATTTGGGTAATAATTATGGGCCTGAGTTAAAAATACATTTTAACCATTGATCCCTAACTCCCCTGTCCCTAGGAAGGCTGAACAAAGTGGACCTTCAATCCGGGTGAAAATAACAGCGTTGGCATTGCGGCAAAAACACTCCAGCCTGCTAACTATACCACAACAACTCTTCTCCACAGCAATAAAAAATGGCCTCGCCCCCCTCATTTAATATTCTCTGAGGAGGGGTTTATGTAAATATTGAGGTTGGTGATGTCAGCAACCCTGGAGGAATGTCTGTAGTCCCTACCGGCCGTTTGCTGTAGTCCTTAGAAATGGATTTATTTAAAAGTAAATATTTCCCTTTGCTTTAAACTTTGAAAGTTGTAACTTTGCAGACGCTGTTTATGCTCAAACGGCAACATTACACACTAGCTAAAGTTAGAAAAGTGAAATTGTGTTTTACCACCCCTTACTCAGGTACGACTCAGTGTGACAAAGGCACATTTAAATTCTCTAATGTTGATAAAGGCATATTTTGACACATCACAAAAAAAAATAAATGTCCTTATTATGAGAAAATATATGTCGTTTTAACGAGACAAATATATTGTTTTAACAACATAACATTGTGTTATTACGACATAATTGAGTGGATAAAAAATATGTATGTGACACATGCCTGATATTTTCTACATTTTTTTCCCATTGATACAAGGATGACTTTTGACCTGATTCGTTGTATGAAGGTGTCAAACCTGACTTGTGTGCATAAAGATTTCAGCTGCGTGTTCAAACTGCACGTGTAAATAAAGAACTTGCGCATGTGTGACCTGTCAGGACTCACGGCTATGTTATTTCTGCTTGCGACTTGTTAATCTGCCTGCACAATATATTTTTCTGTCCTTGAGTTTGTGATTTGAGTGTTCTGCATGTTTACATTTTACGTGCAAGCTTTGTCACGGTGCTCACACTGTTGTAATTCATTTGCGCGCTGTTTAAGCACTCACGCTGTTTTGTCCACCTTTTGACGCCATAAACATGACAATGTCAGACCACATACTGCATCAATTACAACATCATGGCTGTATAGAAGAAGGATCTGGGTACTGAAATGGCCAGCCTGCAGTCCAGATCTTTCACCCATAGAAAACATTTGGCGCATCATAAAGAGGAAGATGCGACAAAGAAGACCTAAGACAGTTGAGCAACTAGAAGCCTGTATTAGACAAGAATGGGGCAACATTCCTATTCCTAAACTTGAGCAACTTGTCTCCTCAGTCCCCAGACGTTTGCAGACTGTTATAAAAAGAAGAGGGGATGCCACACAGTGGTAAACATGGCCTTGTCCCAACTTTTTTGAGATGTGTTGATGCCATGAAATTTAAAATCAACTTATTTTTCCCTTAAAATTATAAATTTTCTCAGTTTAAACATTTGATATGTCATCTATGTTGTATTCTGAATAAAATATTGAAATTTGAAACTTCCACATCATTGCATTCTGTTTTTATTCACAATTTGTAAAGTGTCCCAACTTTTTTGGAATCGGGTTTGTAGTTTCAAATATAATTCCTTTGAAGTTTTGGTGCTATGCTCTCCGACGCGCAGTTAAAGCTGCAAAGCTCCGTTATAAGGATCGAGTGGAGTCTCATTTCCAACTCAACGACTCCTGGCGCATGTGGCAGGAACTGAGGACCATCTGTGCTTTTGGATCTAAATCCTCTGCAGAGGTGAGAGCTGATCCGTTGCTTGTGAACGAGTTAAACTCTTTCTACGCTCGCTTTGATTGTAATTGCGGCAGCGCAACCCTCTTCAGTTTGCCTATCGTCCCAATAGATCGACTGAAGATGCCATCTCTCATGTCCTCCACTCCTCCCTCACTCACATCGGCAGCAAAAGTGGGAACTACGTTAGGCTGCTATTTATTGACTATTAAGCTAACCGCCAAACTCCTGGATCTCGGCCTGAATTCTTCTCTCTGCCACTGGATTGAGGACTTCCTCACTGGCAGGCCTCAGGTGGTGAGAGTAGGCCAGTTCACCTCCACCTCCATCACCCTGAGTGTGGGAGCTCCACAGGGCTGTCTCCTGAGTCCCCTGCTCTACTCTCTCTACACGCATGACTGTTTGTCCACACACAGCTCCACCTCTATCATCAAATTTGCTGATGATACTGTTGTCCTGGGCCTCATTTCCAACAACAATGAGACGGCATACTTGGATGAGGTGGAGCATCTAACATCATGGTGCCAGGACAACTGTCTCTCTCTGAATGTTGGCAAGACCAAAGAAATGATTGGGGACTTCAGGAAGAGACAGCAACGGACATACTCCCCTCTCATGATCAGTGGGTCACCAGTAGAGAGAGTGAGCAGCTTCAAGTACCTGAGTGTACCTGGACTGCACACATTCAGACACAGGTGAAAAAAGCCAGGCAAAGACTGTACCACCTGCGCCAGCTGAGGAAATTCAGGGTTTTACCAGCTATCCTGAAAACTTTCTATTTAGGGGCGATAGAAAGTGTATTAACTCAGTGCATCACAGCGTGGTATGGGAACAGCACCAGTCATGACTGCAAAGCCCTGCAAAGAGTTGTGCGCTTATCCGAGCGTATCTCAGGGTCAGCTCTCCCGTCTCTGCAGGATGTCTACACCAAACGCTGCAAAGGTAGAGCTACTAAAATCATCAAGGACTGTAATCACCCTGCAAACCCTCATTTCACGCTGCTGCCATCTGGTAAGCGCTTCCAAAGCCTGATGGCCAAAACTGAGAGACTCAGGAGGAGCTTCTTCCCCCAGGCCATCCGACTCCTGAATTCAGTCACTTAACATCACGTGACTTCACTTCAGGATAAACATTGACATACTGACATTGCACTTACATTTCTGTTAACCACATATTTATAAGTCTACAGTTTACTCACTGCACAGTTAATTTCACTTATTTTATTCCACTTCTAATATATATATATATATATATATATATATATATATATATATATATATATATATATATATATATATATATATATAATATAGTACTTTTTTTATTCTATTTCTATTATAATTTCCTCGTGTTTTTAACTGTGAATTTGCACTGTTCATGGAGCGGACCTGTTTACATATCACTGCTGGTTGTATATTCTGTATATAACTGTGTATGTGACAAATAAAACTCTTGAATCTTCATGTAGCGTTATGTAGTGTAATTGATAAATCCCGTTTGACATTTGTGCTGGCTACTGTATACAGGCCACATACAGACTTAACCAAAGAATTTGGTGATTTAGTACTGAGTTAATACTGGCTGCAGATAAAGTACTAATTGTTGGTGATTTTAATATCCATGTAGACAATGAAAAAGACGCATTGGGATTGTCATTTAGAGACATTCTAAACTCTATTGGAACTCTCTAGTAGCAACACGTGTCAGGACCCACTCATCGCCGTAATTATACTTTAGACCTAATATTGTCACATGGAATAAATGTTGATACAGTTGAAATTCTGCAGCAGAGCAATGACATCTCAGATCATTACCTAGTATCATGTATACTTAATTTAGCTAAGGCTGCAAAGCCATCCCCTCACTTCAAATATGGCAGTACCATCACTGCTGCCACTAAAGATTGCTTTGTAAATAATATTCCTCAGTTTCATCTCCTCAGCATCCCAGATAGCCTAGAGGAACTCGATGTTGCAACAGAAACTATTGACTCTCTCTTTTCCAGCACTTTAGACACAGTTGCTCCCCTGCGCTTAAAGAAGATTAAAGAAAATCTTTAATCTTCTTTAATACAACGAGCTCACCCGGGCCCTTAAAACAGCAGCCAGAAAAATGGAGCGCAATTGGAAGAAAACAAAACTGGAGGTTTTTGTAAAAAGAGAGCATGATTGCGTACAGAAAGGCCGTAAAAATTGCTAGATCTGCTTATTTCTTGCCTCTCTTAGAAGAAAATAAACACAACCCTAGGTATTTATTCAATACAGTGGCTAAAATAACCAAAAATAAAGCTTCAACTTATGATGTTTGCAAACAGCACAGCAGTAATGACTTTATGAACTTCTTTACATGCAAGATTGATAATATTAGGGAAAAGAAAATATAACCATGCAGCCATGTACTACAGCATTGCATCAGACAGTGCATTGTAGTGTCACTGAGGAAAAATGACACTCATTCATTACTATAGAAGAAGAATTGGCTAAACTCGACCCTGTATGTATGCTCGACCCTATACCAACTAGGCTATTAAAAGAGATGCTTCCAGAGGTCATAGATTCTCTTCTTAATATAATTAATTCATCCTTGTCATTAGGACTTTTAAATTAGCTATTATTAAACCACTTATTAAAAACTGCAACTTTATCCTCTTGGTCAATTACAGGCCAATCTCAAATCTATCCTTTCTGTCAAAAATACTAGAAAAGGTAGTATCTTCACAACTATGCTCCTTTTTAGAAAGAAATTGTATCTGTGAGGATTTCCAGTCAGGATTTAGACCATAGTACTGAGACTGCCCTCATTAGATTTACAAATGATTTACTCTTATCATCTGATCATGGTTGTATCTCTCTCTATTAGTGTTACTCGATCTTCAAATATGGTTGATCATGGTTGTATCTCTCTATTAGTGTTACTCGATCTTAGCGCTACATTCGATACTATCGACCACAACATTCTTTTGAATAGACTTGAATAGATACATGCTACCACTGGGAGATATCATTAGGAATCATGGTGTTAGTTTTCATTGCTATGCTAACAATACTCAGCTCTATATTTCTTCCCGCCCTGATGAAACTTACCAATTCACAAGATTAAAGGAATGCATAGCTGATATAAAAAATTGGATGACTAGTAATTTCCTGCAACTTAATTCAGAAAAAAATTTTTTTAATTATTGGACAAAAAAAACTCCACAAGTAGTAACCTAGAATACTGTCTAACACTTGATGATTACTCTGTCAAGTCCTCGTCATCAGGTAGGAACCTGGGTGTGCTCTTTGATACCAATCTCTCATTTGAAAGCCATGTTTCTAGCATCTGTAAAACCGCATTCTTCCATCTTAAAACTATATCTAAATTATGGCACATGCTTTTAATGCAAAATGCTGAACAGTTAGTTCATGCATTCATGACCTCAAGGCTAGATTATTGTAATGCTCTGCTGGGTGGTTGTCCTGCTTGCTTAATAAACAAACTCCAGCTGGTCCAAAATGCAGCAGCTCGAGTACTTACTAGAACCAGGAAGTATGACCATATTAGCCCGGTTCTGTCAACACTGCACTGGCTTACTATTAAACATCGTATAAATTTAAAAATCTTGCTAATTACTTACAAAACGCTAAATGGTTTGGCTCCCCAGCCAAAGAGCGAGCTCTTAACGCGTTATACTCCATCACATCTATTGCGGTCTCAAAACTCTGGCCAGTTGATAATACCTAGAATATCAAAATCAACTGCAGGTGATCGATCCTTTTCCTATTTAGCACCTAAACTCTGGAACAGTCTTCCTAGCATTGTTTGGGAAGCAGACACACACTGTCAGTTTAAATCTAGATAAAAACGCATCTCTTTAACCTGGCATTGAACATTATCAATTTCTCATTATCAACACAAGGAGGAAATTATAATAGAAATAGAATAAAAAAGTATAATATATATATATATATATATATATATATATATATATATATATATATATATATATATATATATATATGTATGTATGTGTATCTGTAGAATTATAAATAAATCGTCAAGTAGAAAAATAAAAAATAAAAATAAAGAAGTGGAATAAAACAACGAGAACAGAAAGTGCAGTGCAATGTCAGTATATCGATGGTCACGTGATGTTAAGTGACTGAGTTAAGGAGTCTGATGGCCTGGGGGAAGAAGCTCCTCTCCTGAGTCTCTCAGTTTTGGCCATCAGGCTTCGGAAGCACTTACCAGATGGCAGCAGCGTGAAACGAAGGTTTGCAGGGTGATTAGAGTCCTTGATGATCTTAGTAGCTCTACCTTTGCAGCATTTGGTGTAGACGTCCTGCAGAGACGGGAGAGCTGACCCTGAGATACGCTCGGATAAGCGCACGACTCTTTGCAGGGCTTTGCAGTCATGACTGGTGCTGTTCCCATACCACGCTGTTCCTCTAGATGCACTGAGTTAATACACTTTCTATCGCCCCTAAATAGAAAGTTTTCAGGATAGTTGGTGAAACCCTGAATTTCCTCAGCTGGCGCAGGTGGTACAGTCTTTGCCTGGCTTTTTTCACCTGTGTCTGAATGTGTGCAGTCCAGGGTCAGGTCCTCGGAGATGTTTACACCCAGGTACTTGAAGCTGCTCACTCTCTCTACTGGTGACCCGCTGATCATGACAGGGGAGTATGTCCGTTGCGGTCTCTTCCTGAAGTCCACAATCAGTTCTTTGGTCTTGCCAACATTCAGAGAGAGACAGTTGTCCTGGCTGTGTGTGGACAAACAGTCATGCATGTAGAGAGAGTAGAGCAGGGAACTCAGGACACAGCCCTGTGGAGCTCCCACACTCAGGGTGATGGAGGTGGAGGTGAACTGGCCTACTCTCACCACCTGAGGCCTGCCAGTGAGGAAGTCTTCAATCCAGTGGCAGAGAGAAGAATTCAGGCCGAGATCCAGGAATTTGGCGGTTAGCTTAATGGGAACTATGGTGTTAAAGGCTGAGCTATAGTCAATAAATAGCAGCCTTACGTAGTTCCCACTTTTGCTGTCGATGTGAGTGAGGGAGGAGTGGAGGACATGAGAGATGGCATCTTCAGTCGATCTATTGGGACGATAGGCAAACTGAAGAGGGTCCAAAGTGTCAGGAATGAAGGAGCAAATGGTGTTTTTAATGAGTCTCTCAAAGACCTTCATGACTATAGACGTGAGAGCCACTGGACGATAGTCATTTAGGCAAGAGGGTTTACTGTTCTTAGGGACAGGGATGATGGTGGATTTTTTTGAAGGAGGTGGGGACCACAGATGTAGCGAGGGACTCATTAAAGATAGATGTAAACAACCCGGCGAGCTGATCAGCATAGGACCGAAGAACACGACCTGAAATACCATCCGGCCCGGCAGCTTTCCTGACATCCACACGCTTGAGTGCCCTCTGAACTTCATCCTCCGAGACAGAGATCACGTGGTTGTTGCTGTTCTGAGTGATTCCCTCTGACGTGTCACTTGGCGGAGTCACACTGCCGCGATTACAATCAAAGCGAGCGTAGAAAGAGTTTAACTCGTTCACAAGCATCAGATCAGCTCTGACCTCTGCAGAGGACTTAGATCCAAAAGAACAGATGGACCTCAGACCCTGCCACATGGAACCAGGAACACTTCCTATAACACCCGATGTTACATTATAAGAATGGCATCTACGCTAATATTAGTCTCTCTGTTTATCCCAAGGTTTACTGCAGTCAGACGGATCCAGATTAGATGTGGACCTGCGCCTAGACATGACCACAATGCAACACGACCACTGAAGCGACTAAAAACGCTGTATAAATGCATGCCAGACAAGTAATTTGGCAGTCATTTTGTAAAGAAAAACTACACGCCTGTGTCAAGTTTACACAAAGATAACGGTATCATTTCAAAACCATTTCAAAACCTGTTTCAAGGTTTGCATTCTCTAGCCGCTGGGTGCTGTTGCCGTGCAGATGAGTGGCCGGAATTATGTAATTTCACTCTGATTCCTATACTTAAGAATAAGTGTGATTCATAAAGGTTCCTAAGTGTTAAGATTTCTCAGCTCCTAAATTATTTAAGAGAACTGAAGGAGTTTTGGTTCCTTGCCACCATCGCCTTTGGCTTGCTCAGTTGGGGACACTTAAATTTCAACTATGTTACTGATCTGCCCGTACACTATATGTACAATCATAGCTTGATGCATTCCGAGAGAGTCGTTGAATGCCTCATCAAACTTAATCCAAATCCATCCATTTATTGTACAACCACAATTATCTGCTGTGTTGCAATGTCTTCCCTCAACTGTAAAACTCTTCTATATATAAAATGATAATCGAGAGGAGAATTTCTTTTGCAGAAATCAGCTAAAGCTAACAAATCCACAACCTCAGATCTCCCCTCGTCTTCAAACTCCCGCTGTAATGATGATGTATAGTTTTTTTTTTCTCACTGTCCAATGACAGTGCGTGTTACTTTTATGAGTGAGAGAGGGTTTGGCTCTTCAAACTGAGGTGAAAGTTGATTGGTTGCTCCAACATGTACTGTCCAATGGTATTTTTAACTCGACTGACAAATGGATAAAGAAAAGCATTTGGCAAAATGCCAAAGAAAAGCAATTGGCAAATAGAGAGAGAAAAGCGTTTGTCAAATGCTTTTTTAAAAAGCGATTTAAAATGATTTATTAATGTACTTTTTATTATTTTATTAATATACATTTTAAAACATTAATTAAATAAAGTTTTAAATATGTCTATTTATTTATACATTTAAAATGTTGTATTTATTGTTTTATAGTTTTATTTAACTACATTTAAAAACATGAATTAAATAAACTTTAAATATGTCTATTAATTTGTCCATTTAAAAGTGATTTATTTATATAGATTTTTATGTTTGAATTATTAAATTGATAAATTGATTCTTCATTTTATTTTTAAGTGTCACTCCTGGTCCTCCATATCAGCATGCATGCTTGTTCTGCAATGATAATCATGGAATTGAATCATGTGCACGATTTAAGAAAATTCCTCAGAGAAAAAATGCTTTCGTAAAACAAAATGTAACATCACTGAAGTGAAAAGCTTGCTGTTGTGTACAACACTGTCATCACACATGGTAAAAATCCCACCGATCAGCTTCTAACATCTCAAGCTGGACTAAGTTGAAAAGAACAGTGGTGTGATTCCTTAAATTGAAGAACATCCTTCGTTCACTTTGTACAACAAGGAAAATTATCCAATCCAATCTCAAAATTGACTGATGAAATGAATGCTGTCAAGAACTCATTTAATGCAGTTCATTACCTTAATTACCTGATTGCTCAGTGGTTGCTTTTCCTAAGCTCAGGAGTCTTAGTTGTGATTCTCATTTTAGTATTAACAGCATTTCAGATGTTTCTCCTAAAATTTCTTAAGAGAAACAAAAGTAGACACAAATAGGACAATCAAAAATATTTGAGAGAAAAATTAAAACTGAGAATATGGTTGATGAAACAGCATTTCTTTACTGTCCTCAGCAATCTCTTTCAAGGATCTAGTATAGGAATATTTCATTATTCAGATGTTACTCTTTTTGGTTGCTCAGGAGACTGAATTGTGATTCTCAAATATCTCTCATTTTAGTATCCACAGTGTCTCAGATGTTTCTCTGAAAATTTCTTTGGAAAATAAAAGTAGACACAACAAAGTTCTGAGAGAAAGTTAGACCAAAATGAGAACGGGCTGTGAGAAACATGGGAGATAATTTTATTGTCTTGCAGAGGTTAATCTTTTTTAATTAATTTTTTATGACATTGGGTTTTTTCACCTTTAATGGACAGGACAGTAGGAGGAGAGACAGGAAACAATGAGAAAGGCGAGAAGGGAACAAGAGCAGGAAAGTACCTTTAGCTGGGACTCAAACTCTTGCTGTCTGGTGCAGTTGTCTCGATGTTGATGTGCTGTCCACAAGGCTATGGCTCTGACAGAGGTTTCTCTAAGCACAGGATATTAAGTGGTGATTATCTGTCAAAGGTTACTAGTTTAAATATATCTTCAATGCCCAGCATTGTATATGCAGTATATTTTCTAAACACACTAGAAAGACACATACTAGGTTACATTAAAATCAAATGGAGACTTTTGCTTGAGTCTCCTGCTTCTCTCCTGAGACAAAAAGTCTAACACTCTCACAATGGTCCTTTAAAGTTTTAGAAGAGATCTCAACATCACACACTGTTCTCAAATTTTTCTCTTTACCTAGAGACTCTGGTGGTCTTACATTTGTCTCCTAAGTTTCAACATCACACACTGTGCTCATATTTTCAGAGACAATAGTGGGCTCACATTTGTCGTCTCTAAAGTTTCAGAAGAGATCTCATCATCATCATCCTCACACACTGTGCTCAGATTTTTCTCCTTAGCTAGAGACACTGGAGCTCTTATTTGTCTCCTCTAAAGATTCAGAAGAGGATGACGATTTCAATAACTTCACAAATAATATGTCTCAGTATGAACTCAAATATTTCTACCAATATGTATTAATAATCAAATGGTCAAGGATTGAGTCGTAAGCCTTTAATGTGCCTTTCAGCATTACTATTTCCAAGAACAAATGATGTACCCTATGCACATAAACTATACAGCTCTATTCTCTTATTGAGTGTCAGCAATTAAGAGTAATGTTAACTTTATTTCTGCTTAACTTTACTCTTCATATTGGCTTAAATTTTGTAAAGTTTTTGAGGTCTCTAAACTTTAAAAGAGATAAAAGTGAGAGCTCCTCCAGCTAAGAAAAATCTGAGCCTATAGGTGATGTTGAGATCTTCTATGAAACTTTGAAGGAGACAAATATGAGACCACTGGGGTCTTTAGTTTAGGAGAAAAATCTGAGCGCAGTGTGAGATGTTGTTGAGATCTCTTTTAGAACTTTAGAGGAGACAAACGTGAGTGATCCAGTTTCTTTAGCTAAGGAGAAAAATCTGAGCAAAGTGTGTGATGTTGTTGAGGTCTCATCTAAACTTTAGAGGAGACAAATATGAGAGCTCCAGGGTCTCTAGGTAAAGAGAAAAATATGAGCACAGTGTGTGATGTTGAGATCTCTTCTAAACGTTAGAGCAGACAAATATGAGAGCTCCAGGGTTTTTAAGTAAAGAGAAAAATATGAGCACAGTGTGTGATGTTGTTGAGGTCTCTTCTGAAACTTTAGAGGCGACAAATGTAAGACCGTTAGAGTTTTTGTCTCAGGAGACAAGTGTGAGAAGCAGGAAACTCAAGCAGAAGTCTCCATTTGATGTTAATGTAACCTCATTTTTGCTAGAATAATTTGAGATGTTAAAAAGATAGTTTTTTCTTTCCTATGGGTAAGGTTGAGTTGTGGCATTCAGAATATTATGAGTGCCTGACTTAGGATGTGACCACTTTTCATTATTAGCCTATTAGAATATTAGTATAAGTTACTATTAGTTATTGGGGGTGTTAGGGCTTATTTTGAGGTGAAAAGCAGGAATCAGACAAGGTAGTGCATCCCTCTGATGATTTAACCTTCTGGGTCTGAGGCGCTTTCTGGGCCCTGGAAGTGTTTTAACATGCCCTGACAGTTTTAGCTTATTTCAGAATCAGAATCAGAAAGAGCTTTATTGCCAAGTGTGCTTGCACACACAAGGAATTTGTCTTGGTGCTGAAGCTTCCAGTGCACATATACAATACAACACAACACAACATGAACACAAATATACAAGTATGAAAAATAGTATAAAATAAAAGTATATATATATATATATATATATATATATATATATATATATATATATATATATATATATATATATATATATATATATATATATATATATATATATATATATAAGGTCACAGTTACATTTAAGAATATATTGCACTAGTTTAGAATATACTGCACTAAACAGTCAAAGTATTGCACTTAAAGGCGGCTGGGGGGGTTGGGGGGTATTCAACTGTTCAAGAGGGAAATGGCCTGTGGGAAGAAACTGTTCCTGTGCCTAGATGTTCTAGTGGCCAGTGATCGGAGTCGCCGTCCTGACGGTAACAGTTCAAACAGGAAGTGTCCAGGGTGAGCGGAGTCTGTGATGATTTTACCTGCCCTCTTCCTCACTCTGGAAGAGTACAGGTCCTGGAGGGCTGGCAGGAGGGCACCAATAATCCTCTCTGCAGTCCGGATTGTACGATGTAGTCTCCTGATGTCAGATTTGGTAGCTGAACCAAACCAGACAGTGATGGATGTGCACAAAACAGACTCAATGACAGCCGAGTAGAACTGGATCAGCAGCTCCTGTGGGAGGTTGAACTTCCTCAGCTGATGAAGGAAGTACAGTCTCTGCTGGGCCTTTTTTACAATGGAGTCAATCTGATTGTCCCACTTCAGGTCCTGAGAGATGGTGGTGCCCAGGAACCTGAATGACTCCACTGCGCTGTTCATGATGGTGAGTGGGGGCAGAGCAGGGCTGTTCCTCCTGAAGTCCACTATCATCTCCACCGTTTTGAGCGTGTTGAGCTCAAGGTTGTTATAACTGCACCAGACAGCCAGCCGTTCAACCTCCAGTCTGTAAGCAGACTCATCACCGTTTTGGATGAGGCCGATGACGGTGGTGTCATCTGCAAATTTCAGGAGCTTCACAGAAGGGTCTTTAGAAGTGCAGTCATTGGTGTACAGGGAGAAGAGCAGTGGGGAGAGAACACACCCTGGGGGCGCCAGTGCTGGTAGTGAGAGTCCTGGATGTGAGTTTCCCCAGTCTCACTCGCTGCTGCCGGTCTGTCAGGAAGCTGGTGATCCACTGACAGATTGAGGATGGCATGGAGAGCTGGGTCAGTTTAGCTGTGAGAAGATCAGGCATGATGGTATTGAAGGCCCAACTGAAGTCCACAAATAAGATCCTTGCATAAGTCCCAGGTCTGTCGAGATGTTGCAGGATATAATGCAGTCCCATGTTGACTGCATCATCCACAGACCTGTTTGCTCTGTAGGCAAACTGAAGAGGATCCAGCAAGGGTCCAGTGATGTCCTTCAGGTGGGCCAGAACCAGTCTTTCAAATGACTTCATGACCACAGATGTGAGAGCGACAGGTCTGTAGTCATTAAGTCCAGTGATTTTGGGGTTTTTGGGGACAGGAATGATGGTGGAGCGTTTGAAGCAACGGGGAACTTCACACTGCTCCAATGATCTATTGAAGATCTGCGTGAAGACTGGGGCCAGTTGGTCAGCGCAGGCTTTCAAACAAGCAGATGAGATGCCGTCTGGGCCTGAAGCTTTCCTTATCTTCTGTCTTTTGAAGATTTTGGTTACCTGCTCCACACAGACCTTAAGCTCAAGTTGGATGGCGGGGGGGGGAGGAGAGGGGGTGCAGGAGGTGTTGGGTGACGTGTGAAGTGCAGATCAGAGCGGGTGTGAGGTGTGAGATTGGGTTTCTCAAACCTGCAGTAAAATGCATTCAGCTCATCAGCCAGATGTTGATTCTCAGCAGGTCGGGGGGATGGTGGCTTGTAATTGGTAATATTCTTCAGGCCTGACCAGACAGCAGCAGGGTTGTTAGAAGAAAACTGGTTTCTCAGCTTTTCAGAGTAGCTTCTTTTAGCAGCTCTGATCTCCTTTGTCAGTCTGTTCCTGGCCTGGTTATACAAGACCCTATCCCCACTTCTGTAAGCATCCTCTTTGGCATGACGAAGCTGTTTGAGTTTCCCAGTAAACCATGGTTTATCATTAGTGAATGATAAGAATGTCTTGGTAGGAATGCATGTATCCTCGCAGAAACTGATGTATGATGTTACAGTATCTGTGAGCTCATCCAGATCAGTGGTAGCAGCTTCAAAGACATTCCAATCAGTGCAATCGAAGCAGACTTGTAGGTCCCGCTCTGCTTCATTAGTCCATCTTTTTACAGTCTTTATTACAGGTTTAGCTGATTTCAGTTTCTGCCTGTAGGACGGTATAAGATGAACCACACAGTGATCAGAAAGCCCCCAAAGCTGCCCGTGGGACGGAGTGATATGCATTCTTTATTGTGGTGTAGCAGTGGTCAAGAATATTACTGTCTCTGGTGGGACATGTAATGTGCTGTCTGTATTTTGGCAGTTCACGGGAGAGATTTGCTTTGTTAAAATCCCCAAGAATGATTAAAAGAGAGTCTGGATACTTTTGTTCAGTCTCAGCTATTTGTTCAGCCAGCTGTTGTACTGCCGCGCTGACACACGCGTCTGGAGGAATGTAAACATGAGAATAAACGAGGAAAACTCCCGCGGTGAATAGAAAGGTTTACAGTTTATGAAGTGGGCCTCTAGGTTAGGAGAGCACATCTTCTTCACCGTTGTTACATCTGAACACCAACTTTCGTTGATGTAGAAACACAAACCTCCACCTCTCGTTTTCCCGGTTAGTTCCGTGATGCGATCTGCTCGGAACAGCTGGAAGCCCGGCAGATGTAGTGCGTTGTCCGGTATGGCTTCACTCAGCCAGGTTTCAGTGAAGCACAGTGCAGCAGAGTTGGAAAAATCCTTGTTAATCCGGGTGAGGAAAAGCAGTTCGTCCGTTTTATTAGGAAGAGAGCGGAGATTAGCAAGATGAATACTGGGAAGAGGAGTGCGGAGGCCGCGCGCGCGGAGTTTAACCAGCGCACCGGCTCGCTTCCCCCGCTTGCGTCTGGCCGCGCAATTTAAAGAAACAGTCGCGACTCCAACGAGGATATCAAACAAAACGTCTGAATAATCAAAAACTGCAGACATATTGTCTGGTGTGTGTTTCCTAATGTCCAGTAGTTCGTCTTTGGTGAAACTGATCGGAAAAGAATGACTAAAAGCAGAACAAACAAACAAAAACAAAACAAAAGCTGAAGAGCTCCACACCGAAGCAGCCATCCGCGGCGCCATCTTGTGTCATTAAGTTACTTATAACATTTTAATGGATAAAGTCTGATTACACTGTATTCAGCACAAACTCTGCTACAATAATATGTGATCAACATGTATGTAAAAATTTAAAGTTTTGAGAAAATGGCATTTATGTGTGGTTTGCACATAAAAAAATTGTCACTGAAATAAAGCCAAAAAACCCATACTGAATATTTGTTCACAGAACTGGATCAGGTAGCCTAGAATTTTCGATCCAAAACGATGTGAAAATTATCATGCCCACTATTCTTCCAAACAGCATGATCTAAGATATTATAAATAAAAAAAAAAACAAAAAAAAAAACAGAATAATTAAAATCTTATCACACATAAATTGTGCATGAAAAGTGTTTAAATGTGGAATTGGTAACTGCATAATTCACACAAAACTGGATAATTCACATAAAAACATCTATGCTAATATTAGTCTCTCTGTTTATCCCGAGGTTTATTGCAGTCAGACGGATCCAGATGTGGACCTGCACCTAGACACAACCACAATGCAGCCCTGAAGTGACTAAAAACTCTGTATAATGCATGCCAGACAAGTAATTTGGCAGTCATTTTGTAAAGAAAAACTTCACGCCTTCGTCAAGTTTACTTGAAGATAACGGTCTCGTTTCAAAACCTGTTTCAAGGTTTGCATTCTCTAGCCGCTGGGCGCTGTTGCCATGCGGATGAGCAGCCGGAATGATGTAATTTTACTTATTTACTCTTATTCCTATACTTAAGAATAAGTGTGGTTCATAAAGGTTCCTAAGTGTTAAGATTAGGTCTCAGCTCCTAAATTATTTAAGAGAGCTGAAGAGGTATCCTAACCTAGTTAGGAGTAACAAGATGGCAGCAGAGAGAACACACACCTTCCTATGAAAATATAATGTATAGGAGTTAAATGATGACACGGAGTTGATAAAACGATGCATTATCTTCTGTTATCACTGTAAAACGGCTTTGGAACAATCTGCAATGTAAAAAGTGCTATATAAATAATGGTGACTTGAATTTCATAAAATCCTGATTGTCAAGGTATTCTTTTAATAACTTCTCCCACTCTACAAATCAATGCTCTAACTGCAGAAATTAAAGCAATTAAATTTTTTGGCAACAGCAAAACTGCAGCAGTGCACTGGTGATGACTTCGACCCATCAGTCCACAGTAAGCAGGGTCTTAAATAGCACTATTTTGGCACTGACCATACCAAACATGTCAAAGTGCCACAGGCCAAAATTGATGTGTAGGTTTTTTTTTTTTTAAATGTCCCTACAAGTTTGCTTAAACCATCAACGATAGGACAATATTTTTATATTTATATATTTTTAAATATGAGGGAAGAACAAAACACTAAACTTAATTTATCTGACAAAATTATTTGGCAAAAAAGGCAAACTACAGCTAAATGTTCTAGAACAACAAAAAAACAGGTGAACAGGTTGAAAACAGGTGTAAAACACTCACAGGTGTAAAAATTAATAATAATAATAAAATAGAAATAGACTGCAACATAATCAGTTATTAATATTTCATTATCCGTAATTTCTTTGTATGACAGGCTGGAAAATTATGTCCGTACAATTTGGCAGGTTTCATTGAGTTATCACAAATAAAAAAAAACGCTTCCAAATCTTTAACACAATTTTAATAATATTTGAACAAAGCGTGAATGTCAATTTTCCAAGGCCGGGCATCACTTTTGACCACTACTTTATGGGAGTTCATTGACTGCCCAACTAACGTTCAAACCCTGCGGCAAAAGCAAGCCACTTTTATGAGGACCTGGGGCTTCCCTGAGTTGTGGAGTCTTTGAGGGAACTCATGTTTGCATCATTCCTCCAACTATAAATGAGAAGACATATGTTATATATACACATATATTATGTGTATACACACACACACACACATACATATATGAAGCGCAGGTGTTTTCTCTGGGCCAAGGCTCATTTAAAATGGACTGTGGCAAAGTGGAAAACTTGTACTGTGGTCAGACGAATCAAAATTTGAAGTTCTTTTTGGAAAACTGGGATGCCATTTCATCCAGACTAAAGAGGACAAGGACAACCCAAGTTGTTATCAGCGCTCAGTTCAGAAGCCTGCATCTCTGATAGTATGGGGTTGCATGAGTGCGTGTGGCATGGGCAGCTTACACATCTGGAAAGGCACCATCAATGCTGAAAGGTATATCCAAGTTCTAGAACAACATATGCTCCCATCAGACCTTGCATTTTCCAACATGACAATGCCAGACCACATACTGCATCATTACAACATCATGGCTGCGTAGGAGGAGGACCCGGGTACTGAAATGGCCAGCCTGCAGTCCAGATCTTTTACCCATAGAAAACATTTGACGCATCATAAAGAGGACGATCTGATAAAGAAGACCTAAGATAGTTGAGCAACTAGAAGCCTGTATTAGACAAGAATGGGACAACATTCCTATTCCTCAACTTAAGCAACTTGTCTCCTCAGTCCCAAGACGTTTGCAGACTGTTATAAAAAGAAGAGGTGATGCCACACAGTGGTAAACATGGCCTTGTCCCAACTTTTTTGAGATGGGTTGATGCCATGAAACTTATTTTTCCCTTAAAATGATACATTTTCTCAGTTTAAACATTTGATATGTCGTCTATGTTGTATTCTGAATAAAATATTGAAATTGAAACTTCCACATCATTGCATTCGGTTTTTATTCACAATTTGTACAGTGTCCCAACTTTTTTTGGAATCGGGTTTGTAAAAGAAAATGTGATTCAACAGACCAGGTCACCTTCTTCCATTGCTCCACGATCCAGTTCTGATGCTCACGTGCCCACTATTGGCACTTTTGGCAGTGGACAGGGATTTGGAGATTTCCCTCCAAATCATTGAATTCATGTGTTCCAATCACTTCCATGGCCACAGGTGTACAATATCAAGCACCTAGGCACTCAGTGAAGTCAAGTGTGGTACCGGGATTTCCTCACTACTAAATATTCCACGGAAAACTGTTAGTGGTATTATAACAAAGTGGAAGCAATTGGTAACAACAGCAACTCAGCCACGAAGTGGTAGGCCACGTAAAAAAATAAAAAAAAATTCACAGAGCGAGTTCAGCACATGCTGAGGTGCACAGTGTGCAGAAGTCGCCAACTTTCTGCAGAGTCAATAGCTACAGACATCCAAACTTTGCGTGGCCTTCAGATTAACTCAAGAACAGTATGTAGAGAGCTTCATGGAATGGGTTTCCATGGCCGAGCAGCTGCATCCAAGCCTTAAATCACTAAGTGCAATGCAGTGGTGTAAAGCACACCACCACTGGACTCTAGAGCAGTGGAGATGTGTTCTCGGAAGTGACAAATCAGGCTTCTCTGTCTGGCAAGCTGATGGACGAGTCTGGGTTTGTGCTAAGTGTAAAGTTTGGTGGAGGGAGGATTATGGTGTGGTGTTTTTCAGGGGTTGGGCTTGGCCTCTTGGTTCCAGTGAAAGGAACTCTTAATGCTTCAGCACACCAAGACATTTTGGACAACTTTGTGGGAACAGTTAGAACAGCCCCTTTCTGTTCTAATGACTGCGCACCAGTGCACAAAGCAAGGTCCATAAAGACATGGATAAGCGAGTTTATTGTGGAGGAACTTGACTGGTCGTGACCTCAACCCGATAGAACACCTTAGGGATGAATTAGAGCGGAGACAGGCCTTCTCGTCCAACAAATGCGCTTCTAGAAGAATGGTAAAAAATTCCCAAAAACACACTCCTAAACCTTGTGGAAAGCCTTCACAGTAGAGTTGAAGCTGTTATAGCTGCAAAGGGTGAGCCAACGGCATATTAAACACTACGGTTTAAGAATGGGATGTCATTAAAGTTCATGTGCATGTAAAGGCAGAAATCCAAAAACTTTTGGCAATATAGTGTACTAGGTACTTATTTTTTATTTTAATAACTAAAAGAACTAAACTTGAGACATTGCCCTTCTTGAGCGGAATTTCAATTAATTTTAAATGTCGAGTTTACTTTGATTCAAAGAATGTACAGAAACAGGGTACGGTACACGCCTAACACACTGAAAATCTGGAGTACAAAAGTTTCTAAAAACTTTACAAGAAAAAAAAACTCTGTCTTTAATTGGTGCTCATTTATTTCAAAATACAGAATATGAATATATTACATACCATTGGCTTTGTACCCTTGCATTTGTAAATCAAATTTGTAAATTGGGTGTTATGCATTGGGATGTCTGTTTGAGATCTTGAAAAAAAAAAAAAAAAAAAAAAAAAAAAAAAAAAAAACAGATCGGACCTGCTGTAGTTGAAGCTTTCATCATTTGTCATGTTTGTCTATAGAAACGCACTCATTTCTCAAGACGATCAACCTTTAAAATGACAACGTGTACCTCATCCTCACACAGGATATACCCAAGGCCTTACCCAAACATGAAACTCAAAATATAAAGATTTAATTCGACATTGCTAAAACAGTATTACTGCAAATGCTAAAACAATTTTGTTCATAATTTAATTCAGCAACATTGTTTTACTAATGTTTCCTGCTGATTGTCATAGTGTACTAAACATGGTAGCTCCACTTTATGGTGGGTGCTTAGAAATTATGCTTTCAAGCCTGAAAATACTGGCCATAATATTAATTTGAAAAAGCTCCTCAAGTCATGGCTTAATGAATACATTTGTCTCTTCATATACTAAAAGAAGAGATGTGAAACACAATTAAGTACTAGTCAAGTAGTATGAATAAATTGGATCTTTTAATATGTAGGGAAAGCAGAACATCTTTACTTCTTCAGCGTCACTTTTTTTTTTTTTTTTTTTTTTTTCAAAATCATGCCCTTGTTGATCCATCAGTCCCATTCCTCCTCGTCTCTGTCATGGTTGTCCTCCCACTGAGGTTCACGAAACTGGATGTTAGCCAACATGTCCCTCATGGCTACCATGAGTCTGTTCACTTCCTGGTTCAATTCATGGCCAGCACGGGCAACTTCCTGTCTGTCTTCTGGCCTCTGAACATGGAAAAAAAAAAATCATTATTAGATGCAAATTATGCTTTGCTTTTTTCAAATAATTAATGAAGCTGATCATGGTAGTATGGCATAAAAGCTTGCATAACCAGAGGCAAAAAGAGTTCAAAGACTACATGACTTTGAAGGCATTTTAGTGTTAAAAATATTTGTTGGAGTCCTTGATAGGATTTCTTAGAATAGTAGAACACACACACACACTACTATAAACACACACAATGCGTTTATAGTAGAACACTATAAACACATATATATTCTTCTAGTGTGTGTCATTAGAAGAATATATTTTCTCAAACACACATCAATCTTACACAGCACACACATCGATTTTTGAACAATGGCACATAACACAGCGTCTGTTTGTCTCACCTAGTCTGTTTATTGACACGATATTTGTTTTACTAGTGACTGTGTATACGTGACTAACTCTGCACTTGTGTATGATCATCATACACTTTTAAACATCTGAATATCATACAAGGAATATTTTGAAAAAAGCACAACATGAACTTCAGCACTTTGCAACTAAACCACAGCTTTTTGACCTGTTTGTTTGACCTTACATTGGATGATAATAGACCAGTGATCAGGCTGGCCTTGATAAACGTGCAGTCTTTTCCCATGGTTTAATGAACACACTTGATCCTTAAGAAGGGAACGTAGTCGATTCAAACAAAAATGGAAGACAGACAAGTTACAAATTTCGTATGAAATAGAGAGATTCATCATCATCTAAATTTCAATGGGCTATGAAAACTGCTAGGTCAAGATATTTCTCAGATCTCCTTCTCTACTCTTAATGACATTGTACTCAAGTTAAGCCTACATTCTCTCCTCAAGACATTGTCCCGACAAACCTGCTAAAACAAGTTATTGAACTGGTTGATTTATTTTGTCTATAATTAATAAGAGTTTACTTTCAGGAATTGTTCCCGATTATTGTAAAAATGTGGTAGTTCAAACTTTGTTGAAAAAAAAAATAATTTGGATAAGAGTGCCTTATGTAATTATAGACCAATCTCAAAAATCCCTTTCCTGGCTAAGATCATGGAGAAAACCATTCTTATTCAACTCGAGTCATTTCTGGTTGAAAATGATATCTGTGAAATGTTTCAATTGCACCATAGTACAGAATCACCTTTACTAAAGGTTTTTAATGATATTTTTATGACAACTGATTCTGGTAACACGACTATACTTTTGCTTCTAGACCTTACTGCAGCGTTCAATACAATCAATCACCCACCATATTATCTCTCATTTAGAAACGTGTGGGTATAAGTGGAAATGCACTAAATTGGATTAAGTCTGATTGTGCTGCCTTTATGACTTTTATAAAACCTTTCATTTTGAAGTTAATGTTTGAAATGTGAAATGTGTCAGAAATGTGCAATTTACCTGCCAGTAGTTTGCTTTGCATTTTGTATGCGTATTCTGTGTGTTCTGTATTTTCAGTTTAAAATCTAAAAAGGAATTCCAATTAAAATCAAGAAAAGTTACACCTTGAGTCATTATTGGAGTTCTATCCCTCATGTTAGCTTACTGTCTAGCCTTGCAGAGCAATGCATCGTGAGGACTGTATAGTAAAAAGACAAGAACAACAGGTTCAAGCACAAGAAAGTACTGCGCATCAGCAATGAGTCTACGCTCAGGGAAACAGTACCAGTTAAAAAGTAATGAAAATGAAACTGAACTGAAATGAAACATTAAGAGCAACAATCGGAAAGTGTTAAGTCTGCAAGAAGTGCTGACAGCAAGTAAAAACAAAAACAAAAAAAAGCAGACAGTCTTCCATTGGTTCTGCAACCATCAGAGCACGAGCTAAGGCTGAAGCAGCCCATGCTCAGCTGTCCTTTTTATATTTAAGGCAGATTTTAAGGCAGATGTAATGAAGTAGCAAGCTGATTTAGAAGCAAGTCTACATCTTCTCAAGTCAAAAGTTAGTTGCTGTTGCACTAACAGAGGCTGCAGCTTATGAAGAAGCAATTGAAAGTGGAGCGTTAGTAGAGGAACCCCAAGTCCCAGAACAACCTCTTAGCCCAGCTGAATGGACTAGAAATTATGTGCAAAAGCTCTCAAGTATGTCTTGAAGACATCCCAGTCAAAGTTGAACCACCGCAACACTTCAGGAAAGTGAGTGAATACTCAGAAATACCAAAAGTGGATATTCAACACAATTGACAACCTGCTGACAGCCAGTTCACAGCAAAAACAGATCAAACTTACTTCCAAAGATGGCCACAGTATTCAGTGAAGACAGAGAAAGAGCTTCCACAATTCCAGCCAACCAGTTCTGACCTTACAAGACATCTGATCCGCAAAGAAATGGTAATCTCTAGTCTGTTTAAGTTTGAGGACCATGCTGAGAACTATGGTCATGGAAAACATATTTTTAGAGTGCTACAAAAGATCTTAACACCCCAAGAAGAGCTTAATTTGTTGACAAAATGGCTTGGACCCGAGTCATCAGAGCATGCTAAAAGAATTTGCTCCATAAATATTCATCATCCTGAACCAGGCCTTAACATGTTGTGGCAAAGACTGAAGGAAAGTTATGGAGCACCAGAGATGGTGGGGCATGCCTTGCTGGAAATGCTACTTCCCAAGACTTTGCAACAGAGAAAGTCACAAACTCAGAGAGTTAGGAGATATCCTACTAGAATTGGAACGACAGTGTCCAATACACAAAAAGCCCCACCCTCTGAAAAAGCGCAAAAGTTTCAGAAATATGTCTTTAGATGCCCGAAAGACATTTCTCAAGGAGAAAATAATTGCTTCAGGTGCTGTGGATCAACTCAGCATGTGGCCAAAGACTGCGAAATGGAGATTAAGTGTCTAGAATGCAAAAGTGAAAGGCATTTATCAGCTATGCATCCAGGTCCTCCTGTTTCAACTCAAACAGTGGCTGAGCCAGAGAAAGAGGATGGATAAACTAAACGAGGACACACCCCTCTCAGTCACATCAAACTGTACAGAGATATGTGGTAAGGCTGATACACAGTCCACATTCATGCTCCAAAATCTGTCTAGTCAAGAGTTTATCCAGCTGGTAAAAGGGAAGCAGCAGTAACAATGTATGCAGTGCTTGATGAACAAAGCAACCGTTCACTTGCAAAGACTGAGTTATGACATCTTTGGCATTAAAGGATTAGTTCACTTCAAAATGAAAATTCCCTGTTATTTTACTCACCCCCATCTAATCCAAGATGTTCATGTCTTTCTTTCTTCAGTCGAAAAGAAATTAAGTTTTTTGAGGAAACCATTACAGGATTTTTATTCACATAATGGTTTTCAATTGCAACCAACTGGTTGAAGGTCCAAATCAATGCAGTGCTTCAGAGGCTCTGCGCGATCCCAGAAGAGGAATAGGGGCTTATCTAGCGAAATTATCAACACAAAAGACACAAAGAAAGACACAATCATCTTGGATGAGAAGGGGGTGAGTAAAATATCAGGAAATTTTCATTTTGAAGTGAACTAATCCTTTAGACATCAGGTAGAAGAGCTACTAACTTAATGATCGAGCCTAAGAATGGGAAGCTTCAACTCCAGCTCCCTAGTCTAATAGAATGTGACATGATACCTGATGATATGTCAGAGATTCCCTCTCCGGAGGTAGCGCAGCACCATCCTCACCTGCAGCCAGTGGCAGATAAAATTCCGGCTGTGGATCCCAATGCTACTATCCTGATGCTGTTAGGACGAGATATACTGAGGAGTACATACTCCCTTTGCTCAACGACTTGACTGATGAGGTTGGGTCATCGTGGGTGAAGTCGGTTTAGGAACAGTTCACAAACCACCAGTCGTGAGTGTTCAAGGCAAATGTGCTTCTAAATGGTCGTGCATCCATCCTTACTCCTTGCCCAAATAACATCCAAGTAAAAGAACATTTCAGTTCCAAACCACTGAATAAAAGTCTGCACACTTCATCCTGTATGGAGTACCAAGTAATAAGCAAGGAAGCGTTTCTGCTCTCTTCAGAAAACATTGGAAAAGAAACCAGACATGAAACTACACTTCACAGATTTCATGCAGAAGATGCTGGACAATGACCATGCAGAAATTGCTTCACCCTTGGAGAAGGGCAAGGAACACTGGTATCTTCCAACATTTGGAGTATGTCACCCTCAAAAACCCAATCAAATAAGAGTCGTGTTTGACTCAATTGCCGAATATGAAGGAGTGTCATTGAGCGATGTGCTGCTTCATGGCCCAGACTTAAATAACACTCTTTTGGGGGTCCTTCTGCGCTTTAGGAGCGAGCCTATAGCATTCTTAGCAGATGTGCAACAAATGTTCTTTTGTTTTGTCGTTCAGGAAGAACATCGAGATTACCTCAGGTTCCTGTGGTATGAAGACAATGAAATCGAAAAAAATGTGATAGACTATAGGATGAACGTACACGTCTTTGGTAACAGGCCATCCCCTGCGGTAGCCATTTACTGCATGAGGAAAGCAGCTCAAGAGGGTGAGAGAGAACACGGCACTGACACCAAAAGGTTAGTGGAAAGACAATTTTATGTAGATGACGGTCTTGCCTCGGTAACTACCCCTGAAGAGGCAATTGATATTCTGACAAGAACCAAAGAAATGCTTGCAGAATACAATTTGTTACTACAAAAAGTCACCTAACAACAAGCAAGTGATGAGAGCTTTCCCAGTGGAAGATCATGCAAAGAGTATAAAAGATCTCAACCTCAGTGCAGATTTCCCTTCCTGTCCAGCGACGCTTGAGACTGTCGTGGAATTTGGAAACCAAGCTTCACATTCCAGATCTCTTGTGATGAAAAGCCCTACACAAGAAGAGGCATTCTCTCAACAGTGAACAGTATCTATGACCCTTTGGGATTCGTGGCACCCATAACTATGCATGGAAAAGCTATCATCAGAGAACTCACACTTGAACAGCATGAGTGGGACACGCCACTTCCATCTGAAAAACAGTCAGAATTAAACAAATGGAAAGAATCACTAAATGCCATTGAACATATCAAGATTCAAAGGTGTTATATTCCAACTTCACTGAACTCAAAGAGAATGAAACTTTGTATCTTCTCAGATGCCTCCACAATAACAACTGGAGCTGTCGCCTGCCTAAGAGCCATCAACCATGAAGGCCAATGTCACGTTGGATTTATGGGAAAATCCAAGCTAGCGCCTAGGACCTGCACATACAATTCCACGGCTAGAACTGTGAGCAGCTGTGTTAGCGGTTGAACTGTATGGTCTGCTCAGAGATGAGATGGACAAATTCGCTGTTAAATTCTTTACAGACAGCAAGATAGTGCTGGGGTACATTCACAATACTACCAGGAGGTTCTATGTGTCCAACCAGGTGTCTCAGATCAGAAAATCTACAAACCCTGATCAATGGTCCTACGTCTCAACTGAGAAAAACCCTGCAGATCATGCCACAAGACTTGCACCAGCAATTCTACTGCCACACGCAAACTGGCTATCAGGGCCACCTTTTCTATCACAAGTCCAAGTAGAAGAGTGTCCTGAAGGAAACATACTCCCTCGTAAATCCTGAAACAGATGATGAGATTTCACCAAAGATGAACTACTGGACATTAGGAAACACACACCAGACAATATGTCTGCAGTTTTTGATTATTCAGACGTTTTGTTTGATATCCTCGTTGGAGTCGCGACTGTTTCTTTAAATCGCGCGGCCAGACGCAAGCAGGGGAAGCGAGCCGGTGCGCTGGTTAAACTCCGCGCGCGCGGCCTCCGCACTCCTCTTCCCAGTATTCATCTTGCTAATCTCCGCTCTCTTCCTAATAAAACGGACGAACTGCTTCTCCTCACCCGGATTAACAAGGATTTTTCCAACTCTGCTGCACTGTGCTTCACTGAAACCTGGCTGAGTGAAGCCATACCGGACAACGCACTACATCTGCCGGCCTCCAGCTGTTCCGAGCAGATCGCATCACGGAACTAACCGGGAAAACGAGAGGTGGAGGTTGCAAAACAAGGAACTGTTAAAACTTTTTTGAGGCCAGTTATAGAAATCATAGCTCTTCTGTCGCAAGAACAGACTACTAAAGATTGTGTTACTAGATTGCACTAAGTAACAGTGACAAGTGGAGAGTGTGCTGCCGCCTTTATCACGTTTATGAAAACTTTTGAAGTTAATGTTTGAATAACACTGCCATCTAGCGGCTGTTCAGCCATTTTGTTTAGTTGAGTAGGAAGTTTGATAGATGGTGCATCTAATAATTTTCTTTACACTGTTCCTGGGACACTATTTGTCTGTAAGTGATTGAAAGTTGTTATTTTCATTTTTACACTTCTATGCACTATAGCATGTAAATTCATATTCAGAAATGTGCAATTTACCTGCCAATAGTTTGCTTTGTATTTAACGTTTTATTAGTGTTGTAGCGTATGGACGGTGCTCATAAATGATCAACGGACCAATACTTTGATTAGTTATAATGACTCAAACAAGACCGGCGCCGTGAAGTCTACAGACCGACAGGTTAATGGTGCTAAAAGGACACAAGCCAGGCCTCTGCAGCCCACAAGCACCTCATTATCAAACCAGCCCCCACCTCACACATACCAAGGGACATCCGAACAAATTATATGACTTTTAACTTAGTTATTCTTCATTTTAGGTGTGCTGTTCCCTGTATATATGCATGCTTTTTGTTATAACCATTTTAGATGTGTTTGATAGGTTAGAAACTTATAGCCAGCGAATGCTTAAGGAAGGATGGCGTCAATCCTCGCCATTCCTTTAACTCTTGGGTTAAAACCCCCATGTTTGGTCTCGAAATCTTTGTCTCGCAATTTGTAGGCCAGCTAGGCGGGTTGTGGGGTGCTATGATGCACCCGACTCTTTCTTTCATGCCAAAACCCCAAAGTCTGCATACCAAAACCCCCAAGTCTGCCCATCTGTGAGAGTCATAAAACATGTTAATGAGGCGAGACCCAAGACAAAGGGAGATTTCCGCTTCTGAGTTCCTTCGCTCTGATTGGCTGTTCCGACCAAAGAGACGTGCCCTGTCGCGGCCCTTTAAAATTGGGCCACAGACGGCTTGCTCGCTCTCTTGCTCTCTCTCTTGTCCTTCTCTCTTGTCTCTCTCTCCGGCTTCTTCTCTCTTCTCCACTCTCTGCCATCCTTCAACGGATCTCATCACACAAAGGAACCAAAGTTGAATTTCCCGCGGACTCCAAGGAACCACCCGGCAAGATCGAAACACGGACTGGATCGCGGAATTCCCCTAAACACACGAGCTCACAACCAAGGAAACATATGCAAGTATCCCTTAAGCTGTCGTTATAAAGTTGAGCTTATACCAATAAGATGGACTGATTCCTTGTTTATGCTCATAGGTTGTGTCGATAATATCACCGTTGCTCTGTCTCGCTCTGTCTCGCTCTGTCTCCTTCCTGCCTTCAGTTAATTTGTGTATGTTTGTTTATTGTTTGTTGATTTTATTAAAATATATACATTCACACGTGATCGCGCTTGGTTTGCTCATACATAGGTCACTTTTACGATGAACCGACCCGGTTACAAATTAAAAGAAAGATATTTCTCCTGGCCAGAGAAACGTTGTTTAAGAGTTATTAAAAAGGTAGATATTTGGTGGACAAGTATCCGTCCTTTGAACTCAATTCTAGAATCAAAGAAATTTCTAAAAGTTGAATTAAGCCCTAGATATTAATAATTGTTTTAATCCGTTTTAATCAATTGTTAATATCAAAATTCCCCTCTGTGCGGATCTGTGCATGTTCGATCGTAACACGATTAAACGCATGCATAAATCCCGCACCTTTTCCCCTGGGGCTCGATATTCGTTACAGTGTGTATGTATGTGTGTATTTTGTGTGTTCTGTATTTTCAGTTTTACAATATAAAAAGGAATTCCAATTAAAATCAAGAAAATTACACCTTGACGCATTATTAGGGCCTGCGCACCAATGGTGTGAGGACCCTATTGGAATTGCTCCGTTTATTAGGGCCCAAGCCCTGAAAGGGCAAAGGCCTTGTTCTTCTAAGGACAATTTTGTTTTTTCAAATATTCGGGCACTTTTGGGGCCCTTACCATGCTCGAAAACTCTTGAAACTTTACACACACATCAGAATCTGCGGCCATCAGGGCTGGACTAAAGCTGGTACTCAGGCGTGGCAGGGGGGCTCGACAGCGCCCCCTTAACTGGGTTCTGAAATCTTGGTCCATATATCAAACACACTTGCACGCAGATGTATGAAACTCTGTACACATATAGACTTCATCGGACCGAACAACTTTCGTGCTCCAAGTTATACGTCAGCCCAACAGGAAGTCAGCTATTATGGGTTATTCAGAAAATGCATGCTCTGAAATTTGATATACTCCTCATAGGCGATTGACCCGACCAGCAGCAAACTCGGTCAGCATGAGGTCAAGACATTGAGGATGCTAAATTGTGAGCAGATTTTTGATATCTCAAACGGTTTACCCATGGCAAGGAGACAAATTTATGGCGAGAAAAGGGAAACAGGAAGTGGGTTATAAATTTTGCAAACATTGACTGATTTGGATTCGTTTTATCTACAGTCACCAAACTCTGTATATATATTGTTCTCTTTGAGCTGGACAACTTTCTAATTTACAGTCATTAGCTCCAACCAACAGGAAGTCAGATATTTAGGGCTTGAGGTGTGAGGACCCTATTGTAATTGCTCAGCCCATCATTATTCTTCTCCCAAATGAATCACATTTTTGAGGGCCTAAACACGCACGAAAACTCGGAAGCATGGTGAAACTCAGAAGTAAATTTTCACCACTTCTGATGCTTCTGATATGGCAGGGCTCGACATTAAGCCTTTTCATGTGCTTGTCCTTTGGACAAGTAAATCTGTCACTCACTTGTTGGAGTAAAAAATTTGCTTGTCCGGATTTTACCTTTTATAAAGGGCATTTTTCCATAATCATATTAAACATAGGCTATGCTTCCGCTTTCTTTTTTTATTTTATTTGATCTAGAAATTAAATTAGAAAAAGGCACTATAGGAACTATCAAATTAAATAATTTATACACACACAAAAAAATACAACTCCATTAAATGTTATGAGATAGTTTTAAATGTTTGAATATACAAATAAGAAATGTTGGAAAGATTAAACCACCAGTAGGTGGCAGCAGGTGACCGTCTTAATGAGTGAGTCATTGAGTCATTTAAGCGATTCATTCAAACGGATGATTCATTCAAAACGCTGATTGATTCAGTAACACTGTTGCTGTGAGATGCGTTATGGTTCTGCTGTGATCTTTGTTTGGAACTATTTTTGCTGCTGAAATCTAACAAAAACAGTCGATATTGCATCTAAAATGTAAGTGACAATGCTAATTCATTGTTTATGGAACTGTAATATATAATTGAGACATTTTCAGTTGTGATGGTCTTCAGGAAAACGGCACTCTTGGTTCGGTGCTCATTTGTTGTGATTTCACCTCGAGAGGCTGCGCGTCAACAGCTCAACCTTGTTACCGTCAGTTCATTATACATTATATATTATTATCCACTATCGATCGCCACTTACACTAAATGAATGCAGAATCATTCTTGCATTTTGGTGATTCCCTAGTTATTTTTTGACGTTTTAATCAGGATACTAAAGTAAAATTATCTTTCACTTGCCCCTTCAAAAAATCCACTTGTCTCAGACAAGCGTTAATGTCGAGCCCTGTTATGGGTTTTAGAATTAGGCGTGGCAAAATGGTTCGATAGTGCCATCTACAAAATTTCAATTAAGCGTCATTTGCGCTTCGTTTCATGTATGAGTATGAAAATTCGGTAGACGCATTCAACAGCTCAATACCTACAAAAAACGTCCCTGGGCGCCAAATCTGAAAAGCCAACAGGAAGCGAGAGCTTTTGAATTTTCTTTGGTAAATTGGTGCAGTTTTTGCCATTGCTAGACGTTGTACTTTAACAAATGCCTCCTAGAGATTTAATCAGACCAACATCATATTTGCAGTCTAATCTAAAGGCCTTTGCGATGTTACATTGTGAAGATCTTGAGTTTTCCCTGGAGGGCGTGTCCGTGGCGGCCTCGCAAATTTTGATGTTCCGCCATGACACAGGAAGTTGTTGTAACTCGGGCATACAATGTCCGAGCTGCCCCAAACTTAACGTTTAATAAGAGTCCTGGCCTGAAGACATCTACATGCCAATATTCAGTTAGTCATAGCGCCAACTGCTGGCAACAGGAAATGGCATGCTTTATACTATAATTCACTCCCAGAAACATTTAATTATGCCACGAAATCCCAAACATGCTAGAAACACATTAAATTATGCAACACGTGGCTAAGTGCTAAGGTATGTGATTTAAGCCACAGAACAGGAAGTTGTTGTAACTCAGGCATACAATGTCCGATCTGCCCCAAACTTCAAACTTCATGTTTGATAATAGTCCTGACCTGAAGACATTTACATGACAATATTCAGTTATAGTCAAAACACCACCTGCTGGCAGCATGAAGTGTGGCACATTGAAGTGATTTTGCCATATTTCTCCTATATTTACCCGCTTAAATGCATGTCGCCTACTATTTGCTGTTTTCCTGAGGTCACCGGGTGGTGGTCCCGAGTGCGAGGGCCCTTTCATTGCTGCTTGCAGCTTTAATTGGAGTTCTGACAAAGCGATAGTACAATCTTTGTATCAATTCTCAAAGTTTTATTCTTTCTATCAAATCTTCAGGATGATT
Organism: Paracanthobrama guichenoti; assembly: GCA_018749465.1. Classification (NCBI taxonomy): domain Eukaryota; kingdom Metazoa; phylum Chordata; class Actinopteri; order Cypriniformes; family Gobionidae; genus Paracanthobrama; species Paracanthobrama guichenoti. The sequence goes on from JAGHMJ010002209.1 coordinate 267,709, forward strand.
ATTTTTCTGCCGTTGTTTCCCACGAAGTTAACTTTAAGATAGTTGCCAGGAGGAGGAAATGTGTTGTCTCAAAAGAGTGAGCCAAGATGTGCCTAATCAGGGAACTCTTAAAGGCCCTATTAGTTCACACCCATTTGATGAGGTGACCAATCAAAGATGACCAGGAGAAAGTATTTGTTCTATCTTATCCCTATTTGCATGTTTATGGTGGCATGGAGACAGTTTTTACACAAAGGTATGGCAGAAATATTATGATGCATTTTTAATCAAAACGTACTATACACCATTAATTCTGAAATGAAAATGGGTTTCTTTTAATACCAACAAGATTTGAAGACATTAAAGCAATGATACATATTCTTTGGATATCAGCATTTGAAGTTGCACATAACACAACTAAAGAATCATAACTAGGCTAATATAAAATAAAGGACATGCATAAAATGCAGGAGAAATACTATATACACAGTTGGGACAGATTGATTGTGAGTAAAAATGGAGTCAAATGTCCTTGTGTATTGGAAGTTTGTCTCTAGTCTTTGACCAAATGGTTAGTACAGTCTTGTCTCCTATGCTGTCTTTGAGGGTTCCAGACATCGTCTCTGCTAAAAGTCGTTCAGGAGAGCTGAGGTGATAACAGCATTTGAAGAAAGGTGGTTTATGACTCTTTGGGCTGGACCGGTGATTAAGTTTGACCAAAGGGAAAAGGGGAAGGTTTTTGTGGCGCCTAGAGCATTTTGATCATGCCCATTTGTTACACAATTCTACTTTTTAAGCCAAACACCTCTATTGTCTTGGAAATATTGCTGGAATGTGTTGTTGAGGGTCAAGGCATGGATGTCTGTAAATTTTCTGAGCTTAAATGAATCGAAAACTGAACTGATTCTCTTTGGTCCCTCTGAACCTGATGACACGACAGAAATTAAGCTGGGTAAAAATTAAACCCCCTTTCAGAAACATCAGGTAATAAAAAGTGCACTGAAATTTGACAAACAGATAAATGAAGTTGTCAAAATGAGTTTTTTTTCCCAACTGATAATGATTTCTAAAATCAAGCCTTTCTTTATCCCGGAAAGGTCTGGAAAAGGTTATTCATGTGGTTATTTTCTCAGGATTAGACTACTGCAACTCACCATATTATGGTGCTCAAACTAAAATCTTGGACACATTACAGACAGTCTAAAATGTGGCTGCAAAACTATTGACAGGCACTTGCAAATATCATATTACCCCATTAACCTGGTATTAAGATTTCTGCACTGGTTACCAGTTTCTTTTAGGATTCATTTTAAGATTTTATTATTGGTTTTTAAATCCTTACATGGTACAGCCCCTCCGTATATTGCCACCTGATACAGGAGCAGAAGTCAAAGAGACTTTTACAATGTCAATCACAGAATCTTTAAGTTGTTCAGAGGACGAATCTGAAAACAAGAGGGGACCGTACCTTTGCAGCTGCAGGCCCAAGGTTATGGAACAGTTTACCACAGTGTATTAGACAATCATCAACCCTTAGTGAGTTTAAAAAACAAGTCTTTCAACTTTGTTCGAGAGGTAGACAGTCAGTTTAAATCTAGATTAAAGACCCACCTCTTTAACCTAGCATATACATAACATAGCATCACATTTCTATAATTCAAATCCCTAAAAGGATTGATAGGCTACATTAAATAAGTCAACCGGAACTGGGAACACATCCTATAACACCTGATTTACTTGTTACATTGAAAGAGGAATGGCATCTATGCCAAATCTGATTTGTGATGCAACACACAGTGTTCATTCACTTGGCCAGACTGAGCCTCATGAGCCACTTTCAGGCCAGTGCGAGTCAGGGCTAACGAATAGCCTCAGACCTCAAGCACCGAGGTCAAAATCAAGTTGCGTTTTCCACTGTCGGACCAGTAGCCACGCAGCGCTACCCTAAAATCCGCCCTTACCTCCATAGAACAACGTCACACAACCTGCTGACTGAAAACCAGCTAGATCACAAAATGAGCAAGATAGATGTGTTTCTGTTCAAAAGAAGTTCTGCTGACATACTGTGGATATTCACATACTGTGTATATTCCACATGCTGTGGATATACTGTGGATACACACATTTACTCACCTGCAGGTTGAAATTTGGTAGCAGTGAACGGAAAAACAAAGATAATGTGCTTTCATTTGAGGCCCCCGTGTTCTGCCTGAAAACAGACACATTTTAATACATCAAAATGAAAAGTCAAATAAGTTTTTTTAATAAAACCTGTTGGTCAAACCTGACATGATTTATTTACTAGTGAGCAAGGCAGTTAGAATATGATAGATTACTTCAATTCAGTATTTCAGTTTTTGAATAAATTTGCCAAGTTATTATATATGTAGTTTTTGTTTTGTCATTATAGGGTATTGTGTGCAGATGACTTTCCTCATCAGTCTTGTGATTAAGAGCCAATAAAAAAATCAGTTATTCAAAAAGTGGAGTGCAACGTAAATGAGTGCAAATGAATTACGTCTGTCAATTTAAATAAGCTAATTGATGTTACTCAATCATTCTGCAATTTTTCTAAACCACTATTCCTGATTGGAGGCTAGTAGACATTTAGTTTATATGTAGGATGACATGTTTAATAGAGCAAGCCCAAATATTTAGTAGTGCACAGATTATACATTAGTGCTGATAATTTATAACCTAACAATTATTAATATTAAAAGAAAACATGATAATATATAAAAATATTTTTTTTTTTTTTAAATAACTATATTCTAACTGTGAAATAAAAATAAAATTTCCCATATTGCCAAATGTACCAATACTACGCACCCATAATATTCGCTTCTTTTTACATATTAGCAAATGAAACGTATTAAAATATTTGTCATTCATACAGGTGATAAACCCATGCATATTTGTTCGTTAAAACACTATTATAAGCCCTGTGTATAAGTGAGGTAGAGGATATCTGGGTGGTACCTTTCTGGTCTGGTGTAAGACGCAATGGAGTCCAAAGGAGGCAGAGGGTCAAAACCCATTCCTGGCTGTGTGGTCACTTCCTGTGAGTGAGTGAGAGAGAGAGAGAGAGAGAGAGAGAGAGAGAGAGAGAGAGAGAGAGAGAGAGAGAGAGAGAGAGAGAGAGAGAGAGAGAGAGAGAGAGAGGAGGATTTGGGGCAGGGCTTTGTAGTACTCAACATTAAGCAATAGATAAACTATATTTGAACAAAAACTACATATTGGATTTAAAAGCCATTTAGTCACAGATGTTTCTAGACAGATTTTATCTGATAATGTAATTTATCAGTTTCATGTGCAAGACTACCATGGCCAGAAAATGGTTAATAATCTAATAGAGAAATACTACTTATAAACCAACTTAACACAAATAAAAGCAGCACAGAAATGTGTGCATGTGTGTGTTTTAGGATAAGTAGGGTTGGATATAGGGTTGCAAAATAAGCAGTGTGAACAATTAATTGTGGTCTTATATTTTGTACTAGAATGAATGTAGGGGACATGAATTCTGAAAATGATCTGAGTGGGAATAAGGAACCTGTGTTTGGAATGCAGCTGAGGATTTACATGTGAATATTATGAAGGGTGAATATCAGCCTTGCTGTGGCATTCCGGAGGTTATGTTGCATAAGCAGGGCTGCCAAGGAGTAATACGTTGCAGTAATAAAGGCGATAGTTGACTACAGCCTGTACCAGCATCTGTGTAGCTTCTTTGGAAAACTACTGAGATTTCCATTCTTCCTTAGAAAGGGTGATATCTTGGTGAGGACCCTTTTGAGGCAAAATCATATTTCATATTTGCATAATATGTAGGGGAAAGCCATAATTACAAGATTTTTTAAAATCACTTTTTAACCAGAACAGCAGATTCATTGTGAAGGGTTTTTTCCACAAGATGCTATCCAACAATTTAACATTTACATTTATGCATTTGCCAGACGCTTTTATCCAAAGTGACTTACATTGCATTTAAAGGTACACATTTTTACATGTGAATTTGAATTTGCATTATAAAAATGAATGGTTAAAGTTTAACCCACACCTGCAGAACAATTTTGAGTACAAGCTCTCCCAGATATAAACTTATTCTGCATGTATAACATAACACCACTATGTAAGTGCTCCAGTACAGTATAACAACTTAAGGAGGTCTTTAACTGCTCCATGACACACAATAAATGTAGACTCTAGATAATGCATGTAAGAGCTGATGGAAACATATACCGGTAAACGCAATTAACCGGTAGAGATTTTGGACTATTGTATCTATCACGGTTATCACATGAAGCCGCTGCTCATAGACTGCATGAGAACTGAACTGAGTGCTTTTTTGGGCTTGAACGATTAAATACACATACCCATGTGTCAAAGTGAACATGTATTTGCAAGTAAAGAGTAATTTATGTCTTAAGTGAACACACGTATATTGGATCTGTGCAGTCACTCTTAAAGTGACAGCATCCAAATTTACCTGCTGTTGTTATTTATGTTAAGCAAACAACAAAAAAGAGAGAAAATCTCTCACTGCTCGACAATCACTTGTGTAACTTTTAATAAATGTATATTTAATTAAAGACTATGCATTGTTTTCTTATCCATTTGATTATACATTTCATGTAGAATTATTTAAAGTGCTTAACGAGTTTGTTTGCCCATATAATCTTAAAATATTTAGGTTAAGCTTATTTGGCTTGCTGTGTACTGATGAGGGGCTCGATGAAGCAGCTTCAACTTGAGCTGTGATATACCCCCCCAGTGACTAAATGATTATGTAGGGCAAGGTACCTAAGATAAAGGTGGAGTGTGGGGAGGTGGTGGGATGCTGGAACATCTGAGACTGAGGAGAGGAAAGCAGCTGTTTATATACTCTGACCGTTGATTGGAAGATTAGATGGGCTTGCTCCTCCCTAAATTATGTTTAGAACTTCACTTCAAGTTTTTCAGGTAAGTAATTTTCATTTGTGTCTATTCTACTGTAGTTTGTTTTCTTTGCTCTTTCTTTATCATGGTTTACTTGTCTTCAGTAAGCTTGACAGTTTTTTAGGCTAGTATTTGTTTTTAAATGATATTGAAAATGGTGATAAGAATTATGAAATTTCAATGGTATCATCATAAAAACCTTATTTAAAGGATTAGTTCACTTTTAAATAAACTTTTGCTGATAATTTACTCACCCTCATGTCATCCAAGATGTCCATGTCTTTCTTTCTTCAGTCAAAAATGAAGCTTTGCTTCAACCTTTCCGAACTTTATAAACTAACAAATAAGTTTTATAGTTCGAGTGTGTGTGTGTGTGTGTAATCAAAATACGCGTTTCAAAGCACACGCAGCGTTACCGTGGACTAAGCGCGGACGTTAAAAACTAAGCTCAGAATCGATTATGAAATTCTCTAAATTTATCCAGAATCATTGGAGAGAGAAGCACAATGCATCGATTTTTTTCTCCCACCCCTAGTTTTGATTACTGCATTCTTACTGCCACTCTATGAAGGTGTAGCTGAGGTATGTCTCTTACTAGAGGAAGAGTAGCCGTTGCCTCCTTGATCTCAGACATCAGCACATGTCTATGGATGTTCCTGGGAGCACTCTGGTATCTTTGCTTCCTCCTGTCCAGTAAAGACAGACAGAAGAACATCAACATTCTCACCATCTCTTTCCTGTCAAAGATTCTTACACAGGCATAAAAAGAGAGCCACCCATCATAAAAAGTAAGCCATGTTGGCTCCTCTTTCCTGTTCCTTAGCCAGCAAGAGGCTCTTTTTACTGCCTCCCCCATACTGCAAACTGTTCTCTTCTCTTTTCTTATTCCAATGGCTGTTGCAAAAGATTCTGGGGTATTTGGTGCTCTTTCTTTCAAAGGCTTGGCCCCATCCTTTTTCCCATGAGACCATAAGTTTGATCAGGATGATCTTCTTCACCTTCTCAGACCACCGAACCAGATATGGCCTTAGGGTTGTTTGGACAACCTGGTGGAACCACAGCCTTACGCCAGGTTTACTTTCATTTCTCATGATTGGACCTTTTCCCAATGGTGTCCCTCTCACCAGAAAGATTGCAACCACACTGGGATGCAAGCTCCACAGCCCTCGATCTTTGTATTTCCTCCTCCTGGTACCATACTTCTTCCTAGATCATTGCACTCCTCACCTTGGTCTCTGCCTACCCTCATTGTTGGAAATGTGAAGTTTGAGATCCTTTCTGCATGTACATGGTATTCTAATAATATCATGTAGCTTCAGCATACTTTTAGCTTGTGCAACAGAAGTGTTGGCTGCCCATCTTGATATTTTAGTAATGCCAGCATATCTGACTTGTAGTCTCTATATGTCATTATCACGCTACAATTTATTATTATTATTAAGATGATTATTATTACTACTATTCAGAGTACAATAATGTATGTGAAAGCCATGATGTCAGATGTCAATGGAGCCAGAGAAAGACATTCATGATCATATTCTCCTGATCAAAATGACCTTTCAATGAAGATGGAATTATCAGCACCTCAATTACAGTAAAATTGTAATCCGGTATTAAGGTGGTAAATTAAGCATCAGCACATCAACACATTTTTAAAAAGGCACAAAAACACATCTGTGTTCATTGGTTTCTTACTTGTTTTGGCAGTCCTCCACATAAGGGTCATGTGTGTCAACCCTCTTTATCACTTTTCTGACATTCTCTTCCAACCAGAGCATCTGTCCGGCCTCTTTCCACAGGCTGTGACAGCGGCCCACATACAGAGACACTAACTCTGAGAGTGCAGGAGGCTGCCTAAAGGGCGCATAAGTAGTAAATACAACTGCATTCATACATGCTGCAATGGTTCGGTGTCAATTAGATATATTTGGATCTGGCTATTTTAAACACATTAATAGAGAGTGTGTGCAAGAGATTTAATGCTTTACCCAGCTTGGGTTGAAGGTCCAAAGAATGCATGAGAAGACACTGCAGCATCAGGCTGAACTGTGCATAAGTCCAAAAGGGGCATCAGTGCTGCAAAACACATCACACAACCTTAAAACATACTGATATATGCAGCCAAAAAGCCTGAGGGATAATGCCAGAAACATGGCACTGAAAGGGCTGTCACACTTGGGTTACATTGAAGATCAGAAAAGGATATAAAATCACAGCAATATTTGCAGCTAATAAAAGTATTAAATTAATAAAAGTATTTATTAAACAGAAAACACTATGAAACGAAACAACCATAGTATACACAAAGTAGAATGGACAACTGAACAAATGAAACTGAGGACAGAGGTAAAACAGGGAACTAAATGAACAACAGGTGAACTTAGTGATTAACTGGCACACACAAGGAAACTGGGGCTGTGTTCAAAATCACCCACTATACCCTCATTCGCTATTCCCTACATTATTCCACTAATATAGTCCACTTGAAGCAAGTGAGTGAATTCTGACACTAATTATGCCTAAAGGGCTTGCATAGTTTGTGCTTGGGGTTTAAAGGGTAACTAAACCCCTAATCACGGTCTAACCCCACCCAATGGCAATATCTGAAAAATGCTGGAAAAGTGGGCCGAGCCCAGCAGAGACAGAGGGGACAAACCGAGGGCAGGGCTGAGCGGGAGGTGTGCACCTGAGACCCGCGTGGGGACGAACCTAGGGCGGGGCTGTCTTAACTCCCGATGCTGACAATGCTAGCGAAGCAGCAGCGCAAGAGAAAATGGGACCACTAACCTAATCTATGAACAGTCAAATCCTATACGGAATGCCACTAAACAGATCAGATACATGTGATGTATTTTTATTCAAATTAACTGAATCAATAGGCAGCACAGGACCAATAATTTCAAACCTAATAGCCTATTATAAACAGATTTCCTCTAATAAAAGTTAGACTATATACGCCAGCACGTTACGGTATTGTTGTTTGTTACCACGGCAACCACTTGCGTCAGTTTGAAAGCACGTCTCATGTATGAAAAGTATGTGTACACATGATGGGCGGCAAAAATGTCACAAGAAAAGCCTGACGTGTACTGACAACTGCATTATTTAACCGTATTTTCTTCATTAGAATGTTGATAGCAAGTGTCAAGTAAGTTTCATTCATAATGTTTCTACTTCATGTAACATGAGAGTTCATACTGAAGTGAAGCTGTTCTCATGTGATCAATGCGGGAAACCATTTCTTAGGGCGTGGTGAGCTCGTGTCAGGGGTGTGGATAGTGAGCCGTTGGAAGAGCCAACATACGTCCAATAGGAAAATTCAACTGCTTTAAGAAAGGGTCTGTTAGTGATCATGATTTAGACTTCAGTGAAAGTTGCATTATTATGCCAATAGCTGGTGGCAAAGAGTGTCTTTATGAGTGATTCAGTAGTAGAGCCCTGCACGAGACCGTTTTCCTAATCCCGCTCCCGCAAAGTTTTTGTTCCACTCCTGCCCGCACCCGCATTGTTTATATCCACTCCCGCACACAACTGCAAACATTGTTACAGCTTGTAGAAATTGTGAAAAAAATTACACAAACATTAGGGCAATGCTAAATGTTCAGAATAACAGACATAAAACATTGCGTTTAATTAAACTGACAATAAGATAAAGCAATGCTAGCACCACACATGACAAACACATTCGGCCAGTTTTTAGCCTTATAAAACTATCAACTGTTAAAACAAAACATCACAACTAGTGAGCCTAAAACATATTTAAATGTATGTGTAACAACAACAACAACAACACACACACTAAACTCTGGTAAATAACAAGGCACAATATTTAATTATTTTATAAGTAATTCAAATAAATTTTGACCGTAACATGCTGTTTTCCATTAAAACAGTAATATACCGTAGAAAACAATGCATTCTGGATAATATTTGTCATTTTCAAGAAAATAGCCAACAGGAATATACTGTGAAATTAACAGTGCTCGAAGTCGACACTCAGAGGCAAACAAATCACACCCGTGACCCTATACCCTCATTCACAATCCCCTACTCTAGTTTACTGATATAAACCACTTGACAGAGTGAGCGAAAAGTAGTGAGTGAATTCAGACACTAATGAACACTTTACATTTCACTGCCGGTTGTATATTCTGTATATAACTGTGTATGTGACAAATAAAACTCTTGAGCTCTTGAATCTTGAATGAACACCTGCTGTTATCACTGAAGAAAAGAAAAACATGAACAGAAAAAAGTTGATTTCATCAACTGAAGATAAAAGACATTAAATCTCTGAAGATCTCAGCAGAGGAGGATTAAACTACACAAACAGCATTACCAGCTTTACGCATTACTAACCAGACTGACTTTATTTCTGTCATAAGTCTACAGATGCTCTTATTGAGAAATGACAGATGTTGTTTTATTGTTTCTTTTGATGTTACCACCATGGTGATCAGTGTTTGCTTTAGTTGGGCTCTTGAACCTTGAAACAATAATATTAGTTTTTCTCTTGCTGCTGTAATAGTGTGTTTTAAACATTTTTTATAGCAAGCAAAGCCGAAAGAAAACATAAAAAGATGATGTTGACTACTTATTAATGGTCTGATTCACTGAGCTCCATCAGAGTCTAATCTATAATGATATAGATGATATTTTTTATTATGGTATCCCAATAATTCTACAGCATGAGATCCATCAGTGTTGCAACAACCAGATAATTTGAAGGGCATGAAAACAGCTTGTGGTCAAAACATTTATCATTCAGACTTGCATAGACATCAAGAATCTGCGTATGAATCTCAACAATGGTGACAATCAAAAGCTTCATTCTGCAATGCATGCTGGGTACCGGCATTGTACAAAAATTGTCCATGACTCCCAGCATGCATTGCGGCATGAATACATTATGCTGCTGAATTGCCTGGTTATTTTCTTTAATTCTTACCATTTACCTTTATTTTTGGTGTTGTTTTTGTGTTGACTTTTAGTAGTGTTTTGTGATGTTCAGAGTTGATTGTCACCATTGAGATTCATATGCTGATTCTTCATGTCTACGTGAATCTAAATGACACCGTAGTTCAAACAATTTTTGTCAATCAAATCAAATTTACAAAATTTGTAAATGTTTTGTTTAAAAATCCTTAAGGATCAAGGGTAAAATGATACGTATTTTTAAAAGAAAGGGTTTGTTTAGTGAATAGACACTGGATGAGATTAACAAACCAAGCATTCCATTATGATTACGTCATAAGCAAAACAATCAATAACACCTGATCATAATTTTCTTGGTGTTTTTTTTTTTGCTACATCAAGTGTCTAAGAAACACACGGTTACAGCAGCCAAAGGAAAACTAACGTTACAAAGTCAAGGGTCAAGAGCCCAACTGAAGTAAACGCTAATCACCATAATGGTGACTTCAAACCAAACATTTTCAATTAAACATCAACACCTAAACATCTGTTAATTTTCAATAATTCAATAAAAGCTTCTATAGACGTCTGACAGAAATTAAGTCAGTCTGATTAGTAATGTGTGAAGATGGTAATGCTGTTTGTGGAGTTGTTTAATCTTCTGATGAGATATTCAGAGATTTAATGTCTTTTATCTTCAGTTGATTTCATCTAAGGCTGTGGCTGAAGTCAGTTGTAGTTCTTGTGTTTCTCTTTCCTTCAGTGGTTCTTGTTAACAGCAGGTGTTCATCACTAATTCTCAATTATCACTTAATCTCTTAATTATCTCATTAACTTCAACAATGCTTCAATTACTGTAACACTCTGTAGTGTGGACACATATGTGTTCATTTAAAACTGAAGATTTTGCTGTGGGATTAAAAGGGTTAAAGGGATTAGATTAAAAACAGTGAAATGTAAATTAATGGTAAGCAAGTGTAAATTCATTTACGGAAAAGTACTGTAAAAAAACAGCAATTTACTGGCAACCATAGCTACCTGTAGATTACCGTAAATGGAAAAAAAAAAACAGTAATATACTGTAAAATGTTACAACGTACAATTTACCAAATGAAACTATATTTTCACTGAAATATTAGTGAAAGTTAATAGAAAAAGTTGTGGGAAGTCAGTAACTCATAAGGAGAGTAAATATTAAAATTAACTGTTTTTATGTGTTACATAAGATATAGAAGAGATCTTTTAGTTTAATTAATTCGTTTTGTGGGTCACCATTGTGCTGAAGTGTAGAGCCTGTGCTTCAGCCCAGGATGAGCAGAGAAACACTGATGATATGCTGCATTATTATATATGATGCTTTATTTAAAGGCAGTGACTGTGTTTGCTGATGCAGTTATGAGCTGTTTGTTGAGTAATTTATCACATACATGTGTGTTGTTGCTAACAATGAACTGCAAAGATTGAAGTTAAAGTCATGTTTTTATTTATTTCACTACTACACATTACGTGTTTGCAGTGTATATTAAGAAATGCTCCTTTTCAGTGGACTCAAATTAAACAAGTTTACAGTACAAACACTGTATAAATACTAGTTTTAAAATGAGAAATGTTTGAAGCAATCAGTTTTTAAAATGAAAAGAGTTACCTTTCATGGTATTATTATGGTAGTATACTGTAAAAAAAGGAGAGCTGTAAGTTAACAGTACATTGCTGGCAACTACAGCTGCCAGTAGAAGAGAAACTCCTGTTCAGTTTCCAAGAGAAATTACACAAGGATCCAGGTATAAGAAAGACCATAATGTATATTTTCCTCCATTTAGCTTCTTTGTCAAATTTGTTTGCAGACAAGCGAGAACTAGAAATGATCCTAGTTTTGCACTCACTTCAACTGGTAACAACACACAATTTGACGTTGAATAACAGAACATCTGTCATCGTTAACCCTCTGGACCCTGAGGCTAATTTGTGTCCCTGAAGAAGTTTGACATGCTCTGACATTTTTTTCAGTTGCTTTAAAGCATATTAATGGCCAAAGTCTGATTACACTGTATTCAGCACAAACATGGCTACAGTAATATGTGAGCAATATATACATAAAAGTTTGTAGTTTTGAGAAAATAATGTTTTTGCGTAGTTTTTGAAAAAACTAAAATGTTAAATATCTGAAATAAGGCCATCTAACACACTTTAGACATTTGTTCACAAGGCTTTTCAGAACGGGATGTTGTTGCCTAGAGTTTTTTCTTCAAAACAATGTGAAAACCATTTTGATCACTCAAGTCATACAAAACAATATAGTCATTTAACTTTTGTAAGACACTTATTGTCAGAATGGCTGTATGCGGGGAGGGTGTGGATCATCATGAATATTCACAGCTGAGGCATCAATGACTCCTCCCTGAATATCAATGAGGAATGTGACTGTGAGGAATGAGGGAACTATAATGAATGTGAGGAGATTTAATGCTTGAATGTGTTTGTTTTGAGGTGATGGAGGGAGGGGGCGTTTACAGGTTCGTGTTCCTTCCTCGTGGACGATTTGCATGCAAATCGCTTTTCATGCGCGTGGGTGTGGTCACATTACTACGGTGGCCGAGAAGCGCAAAACAAATCCCAATTCCGAAAACAAAATTGCAAATTATAAACGCAATAACAATTCTGGAAACAAAATAACAAATCAGAAAACACAATGATAAATCTAAAAACAAAATAGCAAGTCAGAAAACACAACGACAAGTCGGACAAAACGGAAAAGGTAAGTATATGTGGCGAATGGAATACTGACCACTGATTGGACGAGCCATCTGTCAATCAAGACATGCAGAACGTACAGCAGGCTGCGGCAAGAGAAAGTTGATTTGCGTGTTCATGTGTAAATATTAGAGCTGTCTCTTTTTTTACAGGCTAATTTAGTGAGATTAATTATGGAGGAAGAAAAACTTTTCATATGAAATATGCTTACCACTGTCTGGATGAGTTCCTTTCTTTTCCCTATCGCTTATCAGCTTGGAGAGGCATTTCATTTGAAATAAAAATAAAAGGTGTCTAACAGGTAGCGTAGGTCTACTTAATAGACCTACAATATGATAATCTATTTGCATTAAATGGCGTCTTGCACATCTAGAATAGCCTCTGCCAACTTTAAATCAAGAAAAGTTTCCATTGGCAAGGAAATGGAATTTAGACAATGCATTTGCACTGCATGCTATAAGAGTAATGTTTTGTTTGAGTATTGATATATGAAATTACTTTGAATTAAATTATAGGCTACACACGTTTTTTGTGCCTACGTTAATTTTTCGGAATCACACGTACACACATTTGAGAAATGATCTTAGATCAAACGTTGGACAGTTTCTATGCAACATTTCATATGTTTGATGTATGATAGACTGCTTTCTATTAGTGTTTTTGTTTTTTGCAAAGTTAGTGTCATAATTTTAGCTCGCAGCTTTGCAGATCATTAAAATAATTATTGTAGACGATACATCTCTAATATTTACACATGCAGACGCTAAACACCTTTCTCCTGTCGCAGCCTGCTGTACGTTCCGGATGTCTCGACTGACAGAACTATCTCGTCCAATCAGTGGTCAGTATTCCATTCGCCACATATACCTACCTTTTACGTTTTGTCCGACTTGTCATTGTGTTTTGTGATTTATTTTGTTTTCAGATTTGTCATTGTGTTTTCGGATTTGTTATTTTGTTTTCTCATTTTTGTCATTGTGTTTTCTGATTTGTTATTTTGTTTCCGGAATTGTTATTGTGTTTTCTAACTGGTAATGTGTTTAGACTTTCCATTGCGTTTATAATTTATTGTTTTGTTTTTGAATTTGTTATTTTGTTTTCGTAATCGTGATTTTGTTTTGCACTTCTCGGCCACCGTACATTACAGATAACGAGCAGCCGCTTGAGAAACTGAACCTCTCACTGTTTTCTTTTCTACATTCAAGGATGTTACAGCTTTCAGACACTCAACGCAATAGCTGCACGCGCTCGTGATTCTTTAGCTCCGCCCACACGATACGCCTCCAGGCAGCTAGGTTTTATTCGGAAAGACTCGGTACAGTGTATCTTTCTTTTATAAATATAATAAAACTAAAGACTTTTCGGAGATATGAAGGATGCAATACTCTATCGGTACTCAAGATTGAAATGAGATTGACTGAAACGGAGTGTTTCACGAAAAGTGTAAAATCGAAAAGATAAAAACTTTTTAAAAAAGATAAAACAAATCTAATGTTTAAGGGCAAACATGTTGGCAATAGACTGTAATAAGCTGTTTTCCCACAAAAGCAGTTTAATTCAGCGTAGTGAAGAACACTGACATCCATTAAAAAAAGGCCTCTGATGTCCTTCCCAGCATACTGCAGTGGCTTAAGGCCTGGGTATACTTCATTTCGCTGCATTCCGGTCAGTATTGCGCACAGTTGAGCATGTGAGCCTTTGAAAAAGTATACTTGTCTTTGGCCGCGAGCGCATAAAGACGTGTTCGGCATGTGACCACTGTCTAGTGGAATTTGCTTTCAAGTCACTCACACATTTGCTATAGTACGCGCATGTTGTAGCGTGCAGACTATCGTGGAACACGGATGGCCGAAGTATACTTTGGGCTAATGCCTATGCCTTACTCACTCTGAAACTAGTGGAGTGGCGAAATCAACATTCAGAATGGTAAAACAAACAGGAAAACATATAACCATACTGATAAAGCAAGCAATAATCTTGGACAGCTTGTCTAAGATTATTTTATATTATAAGATTTAGGTCTAAGTAACCTGTTATAAAGCACTGCTCACACGTTCACGATAAGGTGCACTGACGTTGACATTTCTCTTCATGTGTTACATGTAGTAATAACTATGTGTGTGTAATTAAATGCAACTAATCCTAAACCAAACCAAACCCTAATCCTAACCCTTTAGTAAGTACATGTAATATTACGTGTATTATCAGTATTTAAATTAGGGATGCATCGATCCGATACTCGGTATAGGTATCGGCTCTGATACCGCCATTATTTGCCGGATCGGGTATCGGTCAGACGGGACTAATCCAAATCGGATAATGTGCGTATAATATTCTGTGTTATTGTTAAACCCCAGTGCCACACAAAAGGCACAAAAACATTATAAAGCATCATCAACGCTTCGTGCACTATTATAAGTGTTCTGAAGCCATTCCATAGTTTAACACGAGGTACAGATGAATATTTAAGTCATTAAATTCAAGTTCAATGCATGCTTCCCTCCGATGCGGCTCTGCCACTCTCCATTCAGCTTTCAAACTGTGTGTTGCGTTTGGTTACGACAGTCAACATGATGAAACTCTCTACAAGATGATTCAATGTTCCTGCTATTATGCTTGATCTGTAGATAACGATTTATGGTTTCGCATAAAATTACTTTATCTTGCTGGCGTTTATAATTATTGCTGTAAATCGTGTTACTTTCTACCGGGTGTCTGTTAGATCACACGCGGTAACTGAAATGTTAAACTGTTAAAAGAAACGGCTCAATAAAATATTGCATAGATAGATACACTACACGTCGATAAATTTTCCCTTTGTGTTTTGAACTTCTCAATGCTGACAGAGCGGGAGCGCTGTGACTCCATGTTGCTTCAAGCGCATCATCCTGCGCACAGGATGTGCATACGCGCTTTGGGCCGCTCCGTATTGGAGCCGTACTTATTATAATACTTTTGCGCTATGAAAGATTATTAATAGCCTTTCTTGTTCTGCCCTATCTATAATATGTTGCTGCCTCATTAAAAAGATGCGTTATACATTTAAAATAAATTTAATTTCTTAGTATATAGGCCCTATTTCTATAAATATATTTACTTGTTTTTCCATGAATGTATTTTACGACAATGTGTAACATTTTACCAGATTTAGAGCTACACTTATTCACTTTTATGGTTTCTTAATTTTTTCCCCACTAAATGTTTAGATTTTATAAAATGATTGTGCACTCATGATTTTTCTAGAGTAACTTTTGCTCCTGAATTATCCACTAATCTAGTTTATCCACCATCTAGTTTATAGTAGTATTTTTGTCATAGATTATGATTTATATATACACATTTTTTTAAATTTGTTGTTTTTCTTTTTCTGCATTTAGTAGATTGTGTCTAACACACAAAAGAGTGATTATCAGTTCAACACTGAAGGTATAGAAATTCTACATAGAATTTTTAAACAAAACTGCATTGGTATCGGAATCAGCCGATACTCAATTTTATTTTGGATTGGATCGGTTCGGTTCTGAAAAAATGGTATCGGTGCATCCCTAATTTATTTGGAATGTTATACATATGTCTTTCAGTGCCTTTTTGTTATTACAACTGTGATTTGCACATAGCTGCACTGTGAGGGTTAGTTTTGTATTTATTGGTTTACAATGCTGAATGCTGTGGTTTAAATTGTTTTAACTTTAAACATGTTGGTAGCTTTAAGTACTGAAGTACCTGTATTTTTATTTATTTATTTTTATTTCTGTAGTGTTTAAATAAAGGGTGGCACTCTTTTATAAATCAACTGTTGTTGTGGACTATATACTGAGAAGTATTTGTTCTCCATTTGAGTGAGATCAGATGGCTAATTGAGCAAAGTGCTTCCATTTATTTTATTATTAGTAGTATTAGTAGTAGTATTAGTTCAAGAATAAAATAAAAATATTAGATTGATATCAGAATCGGCAAATAGCCAAAGCTGTGGCATCGGTATCGGAAGTGAAAAAGTGGTATCGGGACATCCCTAATTTAAATGTATAATTACAGTGTAACAAAGACACCTTAAAATAAAGTGAAACCCTCTTTTATGGTCCACTTCAGCTGCCAGTAAATGCCTCACTGTTAGTAGCTCTGCCACCACCATGTTTCCAACACCTGGCCCCACCTTGATACAATTACTGACAGGGCAGGGCGGGGACGTGGTAGGCTTGG
This sequence comes from Paracanthobrama guichenoti, assembly GCA_018749465.1. NCBI lineage: Eukaryota > Metazoa > Chordata > Actinopteri > Cypriniformes > Gobionidae > Paracanthobrama > Paracanthobrama guichenoti. Next base: position 284,488 of record JAGHMJ010002209.1, read on the forward strand.
ATTGCATTTTCAATCCCACATTGACTTTATTGCAGGCCATAGAATGATAATTCAATCACAAGTGTCTTAAAGGGATAGTTCACCCAAAAATGAAAATTACCCAATGATTTATTCACCCTCAAGCCATCCTAGGTGCATATAACTTTCTTCTTTCAGACGAATACAATCGGAGATATATTAAATAATGTCCTGGCTCTTCCAAGCTTTATAATGGCAGTGAATAGAGGATGAAATTTTGAAGCCCAAAAAAAGTGCATCCATCCATCACAAAAGATATCCACATGGCTCCGAGGGGTTAATAAAGGTCTTCTGGAAGTGATGCTTTTGTGTGAGAAAAATATCAATACTTAAAACTTTATAAACTAAATTAACTAGCTTCCAACACACGGCCGTACACATTGATTTACCACGAAAGAGTAACCCCTGACCTGGCATTGACGAACGCAGAAGTGCGGAGGGATAGAGCAAAACGACGTTAACAAAGTAGAAGTCTAAAACAAGAATTTTTAAAGAGAAATGTCAAAGGGTTTCGATATAAGACAAGAGGAGCTTCAGTTTGTTACCAAGCCCCATTTGATTGAACTGCAAGAGGTGTCAAAGCTTGCGCTACTCCTACATCTCGTCAGAGGTTACTCTTTTAGCGCCGACTTGTGTAGACCACCTGCCGGAAGTTATTTTAGTTTTTGAAAGTTTTTAAATAGTTTAACACAAACGCATTGCTTTGCTTCAGAAGGCCTTCAGAAGGAGGACACAGGATTTCTTTAGTTGTTGATTCTCCACAGGTGAAATGTCTTCCTGTTGGCTCAGGTGATAGTAGGAAAGAGCCACGGAAAGGGAAAAGTTAGGCAGCTGGGACAAATTTTGATGGACTGAATCAGAAGTAGTTCAGAGAAAGTCAATGTGAAAAGTACCATAGTGTGAGGAGTGTAATGTTTAGGAACTAAGGACAACTATTCACCAAAAAGGAATTTTTGTGGTGTGATAAAGATGTTGAGAAGGTATTTTAGTAACTGGTCAGAGATTGCTCATAGATTGAAACCTACAAACAAGTACAGTGGATTTAAAGTCTACACACCCTTGTTAAAATGCAGCTTTACAAAAAGAATCCAAGATAATTAATGTCAGATCTTTAAAGGACTTAAAAAAAACCTGTCTGCACAAAATTAACCAGGCTATTTTACACAACAAGCCAGTATTTAAAACGATCTCCTTACCTTAGCCCGATTCACAACGGTAAGCTTGTAATAATGTGTTATAATTAGAGTGGTATGGTGGCTTTCCGTGGGAAATTCAAGCATGTCTTTGCGTCATTACATCAGGATGAAGTTCGGAGGGCACTCAAGCGTGTGGACGTCAGGAAAGCTGCTGGGCCAGATGGTATTTCAGGCCGTGTTCTGCGGTCCTGTGCTGATCAGCTCGCCGGGTTGTTTACATCTATCTTTAATGAGTCCCTCGCTACATCTGTGGTCCCCACCTCCTTCAAAAAAATCCACTATCATCCCTGTCCCCAAGAACAGTAAACCCTCTTGCCTAAATGACTATCGTCCAGTGGCTCTCATGTCTATAGTCATGAAGGTCTTTGAGAGACTCATTAAAAACACCATTTGCGCCTTCATTCCTGACACTTTGGACCCTCTTCAGTTTGCCTATCGTCCCAATAGATCGACTGAAGATGCCATCTCTCATGTCCTCCACTCCTCCCTCACTCACATCGACAGCAAAAGTGGGAACTACGTAAGGCTGCTATTTATTGACTATAGCTCAGCCTTTAACACCATAGTTCCCATTAAGCTAACCGCCAAACTCCTGGATCTCGGCCTGAATCCTTCTCTCTGCCACTGGATTGAGGACTTCCTCACTGGCAGGCCTCAGGTGGTGAGAATAGGCCAGTCCACCTCCTCCTCCATCACCCTGAGTGTGGGAGCTCCACAGGGCTGTGTTCTGAGTCCCCTGCTCTACTCTCTCTACACGCATGACTGTTTGTCCACACACAGCTCCACCTCTATCATCAAATTTGCTGATGATACTGTTGTCCTGGGCCTCATTTCCAACAACGAGACGGCATACTTGGACGAGGTGGAGCATCTAACATCATGGTGCCAGGACAACTGTCTCTCTCTGAATGTTGGCAAGACCAAAGAAATGATTGTGGACTTCAGGAAGAGACAGCAACGGACATACTCCCCCCCTCATGATCAGCGGGTCACCAGTAGAGAGAGTGAGCAGCTTCAAGTACCTGGGAGTAAACATCTCCGAGGACCTGACCTGGACTGCTCACATTCAGACACAGGTGAAAAAAGCCAGGCAAAGACTGTACCACCTGCGCCAGCTGAGGAAATTCAGGGTTTCACCAGCTATCCTGAAAACGTTCTATTTAGGGGCGATAGAAAGTGTATTAACTCAGTGCATCACAGCGTGGTATGGGAACAGCACCAGTCATGACTGCAAAGCCCTGCAAAGAGTCGTGCGCTTATCCGAGCGTATCTCAGCTGACCGCTCTCCCGTCTCTGCAGGACGTCTACACCAAACGCTGCAAAGGTAGAGCTACTAAGATCATCAAGGACTCTAATCACCCTGCAAACCCTCATTTCACGCTGCTGCCATCTGGTAAGCGCTTCCAAGCCTGATGGCCAAAACTGAGAGACTCAGGAGGAGCTTCTTCCCCCAGGCCATCAGACTCCTGAACTCAGTCACTTAACATCACGTGACTTCACTTCAGGATAAACATCAATACACTGACATTGCACTGCACTTTCTGTTCTCGTTGTTACTGTGTAACAACCTGTTATAAACCTGTTTGCACATTATACTCTTTATACATTTGTTAACCACATATTTATAAGTCTACAGTTTACTCACTGCACAGTTTACTTCACTTATTTTATTCCACTTCTTTATTTTTTATTTTTTTACTTTTTCTTCTCTTACTTGACTTGATTATTTATAATTCTACAGAGATATATATATATATATATATATATATATATATATATATATATATATATATATATATATATATATATATATATATATATATATATATATATATATATATTAGTACTTTTTTATTCTATTTCTATTATAATTTCCTCCTTGTGTTTTTAACTGTGCACTGTCCATGGAGCGGACCTGTTTACATTTCACTGCCGGTTGTATATTTTGTATATAACTGTGTATGTGACAAATAAAACTCTTGAATCTTGAATCACATCTGTATACATAAAGGAGGAGTCTGGCTAGTAGTCCATCGCATGTGAGGAGTGGATCGCATGTTCTTCAGAGGATCATTTCTAGTCTTTTCTCACAGCAGCTGGAGTAATTAAACTTATCACTTTGATGGCGGATTGTAATCCAGAAAGGCCCAAATGACATCAGTGACAACTGGAGATTCACCCGTGGTCAAAAGCAAAAAATTAAACTGTACAGAATCTACAGGTAACGCTAATACATACTAAATACACAGTCACGCAATGCTAAGGCTGTTAACATTAACAATTTGAGAACAAAGAATAACAATAATAATAATTTGCACGGTTTGATGTTATATGAGCTCCCACCACGTGCTGCGCGTAGGGCACCAAGTGCTGAGGGGGCACCAAAAGAAGACACCACCAACAAAAAAAGAACTAAAAAAGGAAACTCATACCTTTGTCCATTTTTAATGTTTTGGATTCAGTCAATAATTGATCCAGGCATTATTTAATAATTCCTGTAATACCTAGGTAATTTACTCACACCACATCTAATGGTTTCCTCACGTTTTGTTGATAGCAAGACAACAGTAAAATTAGAAAAGCACCACAGCATAACACAGTGTTGGCGCACACAAGATCTTCCTCATTTTCTCTCTAAATGTAAATTGATTTAATTGACAGCTTCTTCGACAACATCAACAGAAAAGATACTTGAAAATTAACTGATATTAGTTATCAGCTATAGTCTTAAGGAACATATAACAATAATACAAAAATCCATGTCATGACCCTCCTTTAAGTTCAAATAATGTGGGAAATAAGTTATAAAGTGATTTGAAACTCACCACCAGGAAACATGATTAGAGCGTTTTGCAGGAGCACATTGGATTTCTGTTTTAGTTGCTGATTCTCCACAGGTGAAATGTCTTCCTGTTGGCTCAGGTGATAGTAGGAAAGAGCCACAGAAAGGGAAAAGTTGGGCAGCTGGGATAGATTTCGATGAACCTGAATCAGCAGAAGTACAGAAAAAAGTAAATGTGAAAAGTACCATAGTGTGAAGAGTGCATTGTTTAGGCGCTGAGGAAAACTAGATATTTCACAAAGACAAAGATATTTCAGTAACTGGTCATAGATTGAAACCTACAAATAATTAGTGGATTTAAAGTCTACACACCCTTGTTAAAATGCAGCTTTTTGAGATGTAAAAATGAATCCAAGATAATTAACGTTAGATCTTTAAAAAACTTAAAATACCTGGTTGCACAAGTGTTCATACCACTCAACTAATACTTGCCAGTCATTCTTTTTAAATACGATCAACTTGGCACATCTTGATTTGTTAATTTCCCCCCCACTTTTCAATAAAAAGGAGGTCTAGATTGAACACATTGTGGAGGGACCTCCTGTGTACAGCCCTCTTAAATATATTTTATATAGATATTTGGATTTAAGTCTCTGACTGGGTCATTCCAAAACATTCTTCTGAAGCCTTAGTTGACTTAGATTTGTGTTTGAGACACTGATCTATATAGAGATGGGAGAGAACTGGATTGCTCATGACGTCATAAAAACTCAAGCCACCACGCCACCATATTGGTATTCCCTATAGTAAGCTCACACATTCTGTTGAATTACTAGGAAATTATATGATTTTACTGAGAAAACATTGCCTAACGAGACACCGTTTTTATATCTGAAGTCTCCCTGTACATTCCAACAACGCAAACATCCTAAGCATGTAAGAATAATTACAGATGTCAAAGTGTGCATTCTGAAATCATAATAAAGATTTATGCCTTGTAACCTGAAATCACCTTGTACTGCTGTGTTTATGTATTTATGTTGTGTTGTAGTATTGTTTTTATTCATACAGTAGGCTAACTGCAAATATTTCAACAATGATTTCATTAACATCATGCATTTTGAAGCAGTTAATGATTTAAACGATTAAATGAATAGTTAATTCAACAACATAGCCTACATAACACTTTACTCCTATGGAAACTGTAATTCTAGTAAAACGCCATAGGATCTTTAAGAGACTGAAATAGATGTTGCTCAATCAGAAAATAAAATGCATGCATCATAACTTTTTCAGACAAATAACGCTGACTACTTTATTTCCTAAATGATGAATAGTAAACTTTGAATTTTAATACAATATAGTAACAGAGGCTTGTATTAGGCCTAATATTTATTGTATTAGGCTATTTGAATCAATTTCTGCAACTAAACAGATATAGGTTCATGTTTAATATTTCCTCCATAATTACTTGCATAAAGAAATATATTTGTGTTTTAGGTTGGTTACCTGTGTTAGAAGTGTGCAGTAGACACACCTACATTAACGATTTCAATATATGACTTATCCTCCTTGAAAAGACCATAAACATTACAGATAACATCTGAGGTTACAATTAATTTACATACATATATCATAAAACTAATCCTGTGAGACTGCCATTCAGGTGATTTTAGGTCAATGTTTTGGCTGTAAATCAATGATGCCCTCTGTTGGTATGGAATAGCAAGATAGCTGCTCTAACATTTCAGTGGCTTCACCACCTTCTGGCAGTTTAGAATGCAATTAGCAATCCAGTCATTATACAGATCAGTGGTTTAAGATTATTATGCTGCCAGATAATTAAACTAAAAGGTTTTGTGCCAAAATGACATTTGAAATTTGTGAAGTTCTTATAAAGTATATACACTGATCAGGCACAACATTATGACCTAATATTGTGTTGGTCCCCCTTTTGCTGCCAAAACAGCCCTGACCCGTCGAGGAATGAACTCTACTAGACCCCTGAAGGTATGCTGTGGTATCTGGCACCAAGATGTTAGCAGCAGATCCTTTAAGTCCTGTAAGTTGCGAGGTGGGGCCTCCAGGGATCGCACTGGTTTGTTCAACACATCCCACAGATGCTTGATTGGATTGAAATCTGGGAAATTTGGAGGCCAAGTCAACACCCCAAACTCGTTGTGCTCCTCAAAACATTCCTGAACCATTTTTGGCTTTGTGGCAGGGCGCATTATCCTGCTGAAAGAGGCCACAGCCACCAGGGAATACCGTTTCCATGAAATGGTGTACATGGTCTGCAACAATGCTTAGGTAGGTGGTACGTGTCAAAGTAACATCCACATGGATGGCAGGACCAAAGGTTTCCCAGCAGAACATTGCCCAAAGCACCACACTGCCTTCTTCCTATAGTGCATCCTGACACCATGTGTTCCCCAAGTAAGTTACGCACACGTGATTCATCAGACCAGGCCACCTTCCTCCATTGCTCCGTGGTCTAGTTCTGATGCTCACATGCCCACTGTTGGCACTTTCACTTGCCCATTTTTCCTGCTTCTAACGCATCAACTTTGAGGACAAAATGTTCACTTGCTGCCCAATATATCCCACCCACTAACAGGTGCTGTAACGAAGAGATAATCAGTTTTTTCAGTGGTCATAATGTTATGCCTGATCGGTGTATATAGCATTATACTGACATATTATATTGTATTATACTATTATTATATTGAATTATATTATTATTGCGTATTAATATATGGTATAATGTAAAGGCCTCTTGCTCTTGTCTCACCTAAAAACAATCTCTGATGGATCCCCTGCATTTATATCTCCCACACAGGGTGGCACAATGGTTCACTGGGTAGCACTTTTGCCTCACAACATGTATACATAATTTTAAGTCACGTGACTGTCATGGAGCCCTGGAGGGCAAAACAGCCATAGAACTGCAGCACAAGCCTATTAATTTTCCATCTTAAAAACCAAAAATATGTGAACAAGATGCAAATTTTAATATTTCAATCACTAAACAGTGGGACGTTCTAAAACACTTAACATGAAAAACACTAGGGTGGGTTGCAATAAGGATTAAATTGTTTAATGCTAATAAAGAATTTGTTGATCTGAGTTTTATTTTAAATCGAGTTGTGTTGCACCACCATTTTAAAACACAGATTAACTACGCAGAAAGACCAAATTAGAATTAAAAGGCTGATCCAGCAGCATAGGCAGAGGGTGAACCGACCTGCGGCAGGCTAAGGAGATGTTTAATCCTTATTAGTGCAACACATTCTTAAAGTGCCTTAATATACTAAAACAGTGATATTAAAAGATCAAATTCAGTTTACACCTTTTTGATTTAGCATACTATATGCAGGCGAGCAGATGAGCCTAGAATATGAACTTTTTCTTTATAATTGGTTTTCGATGGAAAAAATGCTTGAAACTTTGTATTGCATTAATATTCTGTGGTCATTTGCTTTCCTGTACAAAATATGCATCATAAATAAGGTGTATATTGAATTTTGTGTTTTAATATCACTGTCTTACTACAAACCTGGTAAAAATGACTGGCGGGCAATGGAGGAAAGCCTTGTTTTGCCCTCCAGGTGGGCGTTCCTATAATGTTGTGACGTCATGTGAAAACTATGAATACCTCTGTTTGAGTCCTGGCTGAACCAGGTGGCGACTGTGTACATCTTATTTGTGTATTTGTATATTATAGATTTATACGTGTATAAATAATAACATGACATGTCAAAAATTATTATACATACATATTTGGCTACATATATTTGGCTAGGTATGAGCTAGATCAGTGGTTCCCAACCTTTTTTACTCGAAGGCCCCCCTCCTCTCCGATTCAATACTGAAAGGCCCACAGACATTTTTTACAACTTTGAAGTATTTAATCTGCTCAGTTATACAGTACAATAAATACAAATAAGCACACATCAACCTGCCATAACAAACAAGACCACAGGGAGATGCCAAAGGGCCGCATATAACTACTATACGAATCCATTCATAATTAATAAACACACTAATATACAAATGAAAAATAAAATAATTCTGAATGTATGGAAACTTAGCCATCTGATGTCATCAGTGAACAGTTCCTCTGTCAGAACAAGCAATCACGTCTATGGAGCTGATGCCCATGTGTATAAACACCACTGATACTCACAAACTTCTCCAAAACACACTACTTTGGCGAGCATCCGTTATAAAACACTCACAGTCCATTCATTTTGACAACTACATGAATATATTGAACTGCGTTCATGCAGAAATATGATGTTATAGCGATCAGTGAGCCGATACCAGCACGTCACTGCAATCTCTTTACCTTCATTACAACCGTCATCCATCACTGGTTTGCTTTATCCAACTGAAATGTGTAGTGTGCGTATCCTGTGTTCATGAAGCGGTTGGGTGTTTTGAGACACCGTTCAGTCTATATTTCACACAGTGCTATTACGCCTTGGGCTGCACTGAATCCAAAACAATCACAGAATAAGTAGAGAGGTGGTTCTTTGTTGTAATTTATATTTTTTCATTTATAGATTCAAGTTCAAGATTCAAGAGTTTTATTTGTCACATACACAGTTATATACAGAATATACAACCGGCAGTGAAATGTAAACAGGTCCGCTCCATGGACAGTGCAAATTCACAGTTAAAAACACAAGGAAGAAATTATAATAGAAATAGGATATAAAAAAAGTACTATATATATATATATATATATATATATATATATATATATATATATATATATATATATATATAATCTATATCTCAAGAATTATAAATAAAAAAGGTAAAAAAATAACAAATAAGGATAAAGTGGAATAAAATAATTGAAGTAGACTTTGCAGTGAGTAAACTGTAGACTTATAAATATGTGGTTAACAAATGTATAAGAGTATAATGTGCAAACAGGTTTATAACAGGTTGTTACACAGTAACAACGAGAACAGAAAGTGCAGTGCAATGTCAGTGTATCGATGTTTATCCTGGACGTGAAGTCACGTGATGTTAAGTGACTGAGTTCAGGAGTCTGATGGCCTGGGGGAAGAAGCTCCTCCTGAGTCTCTCAGTTTTGGCCATCAGGCTTCGGAAGCGCTACCAGATGGTAGCAGCGTGAAATGAGGGTTTGCAGGGTGATTAGAGTCCTTGATGATCTTGGTAGCTCTACCTTTGCAGCGTTTGGTGTAGACGTCCTGCAGAGACGGAGAGCTGACCCTGAGATACGCTCGGATAAGCGCACTACTCTTTGCAGGGCTTTGCGGTCATGACTGGTGCTGTTCCCATACCACGCTGTGATGCACTGAGTTAAAACACTTTCTATCGCCCCTAAATAGAAAGTTTTCAGGATAGCTGGTGAAACCCTGAATTTCCTCAGCTGGCGCAGGTGGTACAGTCTTTGCCTGGCTTTTTTCACCTGTGTCTGAATGTGAGCAGTCCAGGTCAGGTCCTCGGAGATGTTTACTCCCAGGTACTTGAAGCTGCTCACTCTCTCTACTGGTGACCCGCTGATCATGAGGGGGGAGTATGTCCGTTGCTGTCTCTTCCTGAAGTCCACAATCATTTCTTTGGTCTTGCCAACAAGACATAAATTAAATATAATTTATCTTTTATCATTTAACGTATCAATAATAAAATTAAAGAATTATATTAATATATTCAAATTAATTTTAAGTTATCTCACGGCCCACCCGGAGGATCAGCCACGGCCCACAGGTTGGGAACCACTGGGCTAGATATATATGGTGTAACAGTTCAAATGACTCATGGTTCATATCACGGTTTTAGGGTCACGGTTTCGGTACAGTTCAGTATGTGCTATGTTCATGAGAAAAAGGACTACTGTCAAATAAAATTAAAGACAATAAAGGACAAATAATCAAACTACAAGGAATGATACAAATAAATACAATAGAGCAAAGATACAAATAAAATAAACAATGCTTTTCAGGTAGGACTAAGTAGTTTTCAGGTACAGAAATTGAATAATCAAATGTAAAATAACCCTGCATATAATCTTCACTGTATAAATTAAATAAAGATGAATGTATTAATAGATAATAAATAATAGATTATGAGTTACAAAAATTTGTCAAGAGCAGTGAGTGATTTCTTTGTCTTTTGTTGTTTAAATAACATTAAAAACAGACAGCAGCAGGAATATTAGGATGCTGTCACAATGCACAGATCCAATATACTGATACTGTACACATACATTGTCTCTCTCAATGGTTCATGTTCACTTAAGACATAGCCTACAATGTTTGCTAGGATACTCGCCAAGACAGGCATGTTGACTACCAGTATTTGAATGTTGAGCCGTAGCTCATTGGCTGCTGATGCAACAGCAACCAATCACCTGCACTATTATATGTAGATAAAGATGTAATCGTTACCAAAGTTAAGTTAAGTTACCTTTAAACTATACAAGCTGCTTAAACGTATTTAATCAACTTTTTTTTATTATTGTCCATGTTGCTGCTACAGGTCTATTAGTATGCATTTACACTACAACACTTAATAGACTTTCACTCACAGGAAAACTCCTGTTATAATTAATCTAACTACACACTGCACAATGAATCTCCAGTTTACAGTTACATTTGCAAGTGTGTAGAACTTAGTCAGAAAACTTTGTTATGTGTTTTGAGGGATATTGAGTGGATTCTACAGTAAACACCTCTGACTGGCCACTGCTTTCAACAATCATTCCTAGTATTGACTACAAGACTTAATGCTGCAAAAACATGTGGTAAACAGAAACCTTTCCCTTTGTAATTAAAAACCAGAGCGCACACACAGATACTCACAGGAGCGAAAAAAGCTTTGAGCAAGTACAGAATTAAGTTCGCATTACTGGTATTGTAAAAATGCTTTCCCACCCCTCAACCAAACTCTTGAAATCTACACATATTACATATTCTGCATTCAAAAAAACCTATCGATTTAAATGGACTTGAATTAAGTAGAATTCTTTACCTCCCATTCCTCATAGAGACGGACGAGGGTGGTGTACTCGCGACAGCGCAGGCACAGGAAGTCAAAGAGCAGCAGCATGCAGAGAGGGTCATTATCTGGATCCAGACTGAAAGCATAATTAACAAATCTAAAAAAAATGATCTGTCAGGTTTAACACACTAAAACATCTGGCTGGCTGAATGTGGTGGTACAGTGATGGTGTCAGATGGTATTACCACAGTCTCAGTGCCCCAACAAACACAAACAGCACCATTTCAGACATTCTAGTTGGCTGTTTTCATTTTTGAATATTGGGAAACAGCTGTCATTTTAATACACATCCATATTTTATAAGGCAGTGTGAACTAGCCTTTACATGCTAAGGTACTTCAAAATATCTTGGAATTATGGTTCAGTATAAGGAGTGTATGAAGAAAGACTGAGATGTCAAGGACTATGTCCTTGATTATTATAATTAATTATAAGTAGTACACTATACTACACAATATAGATTTTTTTATGGCTAATGATGAGCAATACATATGATATCACAAAATTCAGTTTAAAGATAGTAAAACACATGCATAACAAATGCTGAAATTAAATGTATATTTATTTCACAAAATACTTATATCAGAAATAAATCATTTATATTAATGTGAATTTAACATCTGTACAATTTAACAGATGTATTGTGTTAGGAACTCTGGATAACGGATTTTGTATTATGAATGATAAGGTAATCATATTATTCTAATGTGGTCTGATACCTCAGAATCAGTTTGCAGTACTCTAGGGCTGTGCGGGGACAACCTCTCTTCTCCAGAAATATTACATGCTTGAACAGCACCAAATAAAAAGCCCTGCAGATACAGAAAAGAGTGAGAAAGATTTTGTTTATCATGGTTCTCTCATGGTACCAATACCATGGTATTCCAAAAAAAAAAAAAAAAAAAAAAAAGATAAATGGTAATAATAAAGCAGATCTTCAATTAAATTCTTCCACACACAGCCTTCGGTCTCACCTGTTCTCTGGTCTGCGATAGTCCAGTCGACACATGCCTGATGTCAGGCTGAACACAGGGTGGAATGAACACTCAAAACTATATAAAGCCCTTTCTGCAGAGATGAACAAAACAAATAAATGCTGTATATATCTGTCCATTTAAAAAAACATTAGCATACATCTCTAGTATATATCAGAAATAATTTCAATTATTTATTATAGCATAAAAAAAAAAAAAAAAAAAGTGTATTTTCAGTGTCTCGGAGCAGCTTGGTTCACAGTAATTGCGGCTTCATACAAACTCCATTTCTGCAAGTGCAGTGAGTCTGAGTCACGTTACGCATGATGTCCATCTTTCCAAATTCGTAATGAGAATCACTTTAGTCAGGGTAGTATTTGATTTTTGACAGGAATGAAAACGAGGCTGTGAGGGGCAGAAGTACAGTACATTAAATGGATTGTACTATTGTTTAACATACCTGTTCAGCTGACAAAATGTCATTCTGAAACATTCAGGACACAAAAACTCCATTCCAACAGTTTTACAATTGTGTGATCTGGGACCTTTATACAATGTGTGCCACATGTAAATAAAAGCCCAAATTCAATCTGTTCATCATATAAAGTGATTGTGTCTCTTTAAAAAATTTGGACTAAACCATTCAATTCATATAGATTAGTTTTACAATCTCTTCATGAACTTTTTAAAGCGTCAAGGTGGTAGTTGCATAGCTGTCAATGGAGAGACCGAAAGCCCTCAGATTTCATCAAAAGATTCTCATTTGTGTTCTGAAGATGAACAAAAGTCTTAAAGGTTTGGAACGATATGAGGGTGAGTAATTACTGACAGAATTTTCATTTTTGGGTGAACTATCCCTTTAAATGTTACCATGTTGTTGTTCTACCGCCTACCATTGTATGCCACTATTGCTCTTGTGTGGTAAGCTTGCATACAGGTATGTAGTACAGAAAGATAGAGGAAAGCATGGCTTTCCCATTTCTTTATATCATGATTGGGAAGCTTATGGTTTTATGCTCAAAGTAAGATCATTTTCTTGTATATTCACAGATTGGCTGTTTAAATTGCATTTCATTATTGTTGAGTTTATACTAATATTTAACTAATATTTTTTTTACCGAAGAACTCTTTTTCTTCCCTATTTTTATAACTAATGGAGCATTTGCTAACTCATGGTATTTTTCGAAAATTGAAAGGACTGATTTGCCTGCATTTTATCTAACCACTGTGTGTCACCTAAATTGGATACCATTCACAAGAATAAGGACTAATCTCTATGGGGTTAGAATTGTTGAATTAAATAATAGATTGAAAATAAATATATTGAGTTTCATAGATGTATATAGAGATACACAAAACTTAATAAAATCCACAAACAAATTAAATTAGATTTGCAAATAAAAAAAGTCACTAATCGTTAAATCGCTTCCTGTGCATTTGTGAATGACACACATTTGTGGATTTGAAACCTTTATAGAGTCAAGATGCGCAGACAAATAAGTGGACTTCACCCAAACAAATATATTTCTGTATGTACACAATTATGCAGAAAATATTGAGCATGAAAATTTTTCATGAAATTGTGAAGCGTACATTTCGTACATTTCCTGATGTATTGTGTTGACCTACGTTCACTTAAAACTCTTGGAGATCTTGGAAACAATGACAGTTAAAGAGCTACAGGACAGCGCAAATAATCCATTTAGGATTTAAATGTTATATTTTTATATCACATTGTTTTATTTTTTTGACTTAAATCAAGGCTGCAAACTAGGGTTGCATGGTATACTGATACTGCAAAAATACCAGTATACATTATATTTCAAATTATACAATATCATGATTTTTCTAATTTCAGTACTTTATACACTGCCGTTTCGAAGTTCATGTAGAAGTGTTGCATTACCAAACTGATGTGAAACCAACAAATGTGACAACAGAGGAACAAGACAACAGCGAAAACTCACTCTACACGATAATTGTGCTGACAAAATAAGATGTTAATGCTCCCGTGTGTATTAGTGTCAAAGGTTTCTATTTACCAACGTTTTTGCAGCGTTGAGCATTGTAGCCAATCACAGACAATCATTGTAAAGCGCAATGCATTCCATTGAATATTCATTGTGAATTCTCGATGTGCTGACTGACATATCCACGTGTGCACATATAACACAGCGCCTGATACACATACAGTGCATCCAGAAAGTATTCACAGCACTTCAACAGCATTTTGTTATGTTACAGTCTTATTCCAAAATTGATTATTTTCCTCAAAAGTCTACAAATAATACCCCATAATGACAATCTGAAAGAAATGAGCTTGAAATCTTTGCAAATGTATTAAAAAAAAACAACAAAAACAAATCACATGTACAAGTATTCACATTCTTTGCTCAATACTTTGTTGAAGCACCTTTGGCACCAATTACAGCCTTAAGTCTTTTTGAGTATGATGCTACAAGCTTGGCACACCTAATTTTGGGCAGTTTCTCCCATTCTTTTTTGCTCCAACAGGTTGGATGGGGAGCGTCGGTGCACAGCCATTTTCAGATCTCTCCAGGGATATTCAATTGCGTTCAAGTCTAGGCTCTGGCTGGGCCACTCAAGAACATTAACAGAGTTGTCCCTTGGCCACTCTTTTGTTATCTTGGATGTGTGCTTAGGTTCGTTGTCCTGTTGGAAGATGAACCTTCGCCCCAGTCTGAGGTCAAGAACACGCTGTACCAGGTTTTCATCAAGGATGTCTCTGTACATTGCTGCATTCATCTTTCCCTCGATCCTGACTAATCTCCCAGTTCCTACCACTGAAAAACATCCCCACAGCATGGTATTGGCCAGGTGATGAGCGGTGCCTGGTTTCCTCCAGACATGACGCTTGTCATTCAGGCCAAAGTGTTCAATCTTTGTTTCATCAGACCAGAGAATTTTGTTTCTCATGGTCTGAGAGTCCTTTAGGTGCCTTTTGGCAAACTCCAGATGGGTTGTCATGTGCCTTTTACTGAGGAGTGGCTTCCGTCTGGCCACTCTACCATACAGGCCTGACTGATTGAGTGCTGCAGAGATGGTTGTTCTTCTGGAAGTTTCTCCTCTCTCCACAGAGAAACGTTGGAGCTCTGTCAGTGACCATCGGGTCACCTCCCTGACTAAGGCCCTTCTCCCGATTTCTCAGTTTGGCTGGGCGGCCAGCTCTAGGAAGAGTCCTGGTGGTTCCAAACGTCTTCCATTTATGGATGATGGAGGCCACAGTGCTCATTGGGACCTTCAATGCTGCAGAAATGTTTCTGTACCCATCCCCAGATCTGTGCCTCGATACAATCCTGTCTAGGAGGTCTACAGACAATTCCTTGGACTTCATGGCTTGGTTTGTGCTCTGACGTGCACTGACTATTGGACCTTATACAGGGTTTTTCCTGGGTCAAAAATGGTCTTCGGTGGTGGCTGACAGACAGGGTCATCCACACACACAGTAAAAAAGTACCCTACCCACATGATCTGCTCTGACGTGCACTAACTATTGGACCTTATACAGGGTTTTTCCTGGGTCAAAAATGGTCTTCGGTGGTGGCTGACAGACAGGGTCATCCACACACACAGTAAAAAAGTACCCTACCCACATGATCTGCGAGCGTAATACTGACAATAAATGTAAAATAAATGCAAAGAAACAGTTTGTAATTTTTGCTCATCTTATTTTGATCTCATATTATGTATGATCTCTTACCTTGATGTTTCTTTTGTTCTTCATTTTTTACACTACTTACTGATAATTGTTTTGGTATATAAATCATATCAATATTAAAAAGTAGCATTAAAAAAATTAATAAATAGCCCAATTTTCACATTTTATAGAATTTAATTTAAAAAAATTATCAGCTAGCTAACAACAACTTTGTTCTGGTTTAACTAACTCTGGTTTTCAGTCTAAACTAAATGATTTTATACATTTTACTACACATTGTCAATATAAATAACCTGAAAATACTGTGGATTATTAAGACTAATTCTTACTAACCACTCTTGCTAAATGGGGTGAGCACACTTGTGTTCTCATTTCAGAGGTGTTCTGAGTAAGGAGTCATTAGGTCGCAAATCGAACATTAGCAGACGCGTTGTGTGCAAATCCCGTCCGTGTTAGAACATCGCAAAAGATTTGTCAACAGAGAAAACTGAATATAACTGAATATAATTTTTTTTCAGTTTATTGAAAGTATGGTTTATGACAGCTGGTCAAAGAAGAGTCAACGTTTTTTGAGTGTAGTTCACACCCAGCGGTAATTCAAGGAAAAAAATTGTCCGAATGTGCCACGTGCCACATGGATTCGGTCTTCTGACCTTTTGATTTTTATTAATTTGTGAAATGAGAAAGCTAAGACAGTGCTTATTTTGAAGACAGAGAGAGAGCGCACACACACGGGGGAGGAGCTCTCTGCTTGTTCTCTCCATCACTCAGTTAACATGCGCCCTATCACAAATGCAGCAGTCATCTACATCACTCATAAATCACAAATCACTGATCGAATAAGGATTTGGCGGGGCAAAAATTTGTTTTGGCGTCTGCCAAAAAATGTTCAATGCAAGAAAAACCCTGCTTATATAGACAGGTGTGTGCCTTTCCAAATCATGCCCAACCAACTGAATTTTCCAAAGGTGGTGTAAGGTTGTGAAAACTAGTAACTGCCCGAATGTCTGATTGAGGAACGAGAACTCTGAGAAAATAAAGGAAATTAGCATCTAAACTCACTCCCTCACTCTCACATCCCCATTTAGTGTCCCCATCCGAGACGACGTCACACTGAGTGAATCATCTAAGAATGACTTTACATGCCTTTCCTTTCACCTGCCTCTTCCCCCATCCCTCCAGAATTCACCATCAAAATCTATATGGTTTGAAATGTCTCAGTGCAACTGGTACAAAGGTCTCATCCCCACAGAAGTAAACTTAAAGGTAATAAAGGTTTTAAGAGTTTAGAGATATTTTGCTTAATGTGTGATGGCTGTGGTGTGTCTCCGGCCAATTGGTCTTTACCTCCTGTCTATAGGACTATAATGAGAGTTTTACATCTTGGTCTGATATTTAAGGAGATGTCTCAGAAAGGGTCAGGGCTTGAACTTTTATATTGGTCAGCCCGTAACACTGGGTATCTACTAGATGCTCAGCGTTTGGTAACTTTAAGAAGTCAGGTATCCATATTTTATTCTTTACTTCAGAGTATTTGATGTTATGTTGGACTATCTTTGAATTGATTCTGTAATTGACGTTATACATTTATCTGACTGTTAATAAATTGTTACATTTTGATCTATTCTGATTTACTCTAGAATTAACTATCTCTAGTAGATTATGAATGGGTATAATTTCAACAAAGGATTAAACAGAATAATTAAATGCGTGTTAACTATTAAATATAAATGACCAAATAACTAATTGGCATTCTAACCTAAATTCGAAATTATGATAAATGGAGTCAGATAAAGATAAATTGGAATAAAATCCTTTTGCCCAACTGAAGATACAGAACGCACAGCGACCTTCACCCGCAAATCTATTAGCCTTCATTGGAACGATTTTAGCAGGCCTTACAGTGGACTCCAATCAATTTGTATAAACATCTCAAGGATGATCAGTGGAAACAGGATGCACCTGAGCTCAATTTTGAGTGTCATGGCAAAGGCTGTGAAAACTTATGTACATGTGATTTTTTTGTTTTTTTATTGAATACATTCGCAAAGATTTCAAACAAACTTCTACAAACAATACCCCATAATGAGAACGTAACAGAATTGAGGAAAATAATGCATTTAAACCATTTTGGAATAAGGCTGTAATTAAGTAATTAGTTACTGTAATTTAATTAATTTTCCCTTGAAAAAGTAAGGGATTACTCTTATTTTTTTCTGTAATTTAATTAGTTACTTCTGATGTTATTGAACTAAATACTGTGTATAGACTGTAGAACAATTATATATAATACAATAGTGGAATTAACATCAAAATTTAAAGTCTAACTTTAAAATGCATGCTTTTATGTATCCTTCTCACAGTTGTAATACTTTAGTCAGTTAATAAGAATAATTGATGTAATTTTATATTTATTTGAATGAATAAAAAGAGCCATTTCATGTCTATCCTTGAATCACTTGATATAGGATTTAGAAAGTAATTAGTAATAAGTAATTAAATACTTTTGGAGATAGTAATTTGTACAGTAATCTAATTTCACTATTGAAGATGTAATTTGTAACTAGTAATTAAATACTTTTTAGAGTAACTTACCCAACACTGGCTTTAACTTAACAAAATGTGGTAAAAGTGAAGTGCTGTGAATACTTTCCGGATGCACTGTATACACAGAATTACAGTATTTAAAAATATATGTCTTGGTGAGTATTCACACAAATACAACATTTGGTTAACTATTGGTGAAAAATATCTGATGTGTAACATTATATTAGATCCGTGCATTACAGTAGGTCTTAACATACAGGCAGTCTGTCAGAATGTTAATCAAACAATTGTGGTATCATGAAAAAAAAGCTTGTGAATGTGCACAAATTCACAAAAAAAATGTGCATGTGTGACCCTGGACTACATTTTTTGTGGAGTTTTTGTGCATTTATTTTTACAAGGTGAAACAGGTTAACGAGCTGTTTTGTTGTTTTGCAATCTTTTAAATTAACTTATCAGAAGGTAAACCTTTTCATAATTAATTTTGTCATAACTGATAAGCTCCGCTCTCTCATACCTACTTGTGCATATATATTTTGTGGAACTGTGCATATGTATTTTTGTGGTACTGACTTCAGCTGTGCTTCTTAACGCTTTCCTGCCAAACACGTAATTTTCCATTATTTGAGAGAACACTTCCCTGACAAACATGTAATTTTCAGTGTTTCCACTGTTATACACTAGGGGGCGCTATTACGCATCTTCTGAATGAGTACAGAATAGTAGTGGGAAGTTCGGATCATTTTACTGACTTGGATCTTTGAATCTCGTTCAGCAAAATAAACAAATCTTTTTTCAAGTCATTTTGTTCATTTCAGCAGAATCTAATTAAAATTATACACGTTACATTTTCCAACACATTTAGTACTAATTTTGGAATAAAAAATTAAAAAACAGTGACAGCCTCATATGCAACGCATACAGTCACCGGAAACAGAAAAGATTAGTTCATCTCTCGAGTCAGTCTTCGGGTACGAGTCTCGTTCTTTTGTCACGTGACCGCTTCCCGGTTCAGTGTCTCACAACATATACAACATTACATTTGTATTATTGACTGCATGTTGTAATATATTTATTATTATAAAATCATCAGAAGATGTGCAATAAACATTTATGTTATGCCTATCCATTCTGAACAAACCAATGTGTCCAGTCTTCATAGGAAAATCAATTGTTATTAAAAAACTGAACTAGACAAACAGACCAAAAAAAAACTATGCACTTGTTCGTAAGGAAGGTTGTGAACGAACAAATTTCTGTATCCAAAATGGCTGTCATGTGACAAAAGAACCCAAAGACTCTCTTTCTCGCTCTTTCTGTTTCTGCATTCAGCCTATGGGGACTTGAACGAACAACTCGAACCCGAAGACTCGAGAGATGAACTAATCTTTTCTTTTCTGTTTCCGGTACATTGAACGAACAACTCGAACCTGAAGACTCGAGAGATGAACTAATCTTTTCTGTTTCCGGTACATTGAACGAACAACTCTAACCCGAAGACTCGAGAGATGAACTAATCTTTTCCGTTTCTGGTACAGACTGCATAGCCTTGCCTATGGGACTGGGACTTGATGAACGAATGACTCAAACCCGAAGACTCGAGAGATGTACTAATCAATTCTGTTTCCTGTACAGAACATATGGGATGTTGCGCATGCGCAGTCAACACAAAATGAACAAATCGCTCTCTGAGACAACTCGTTGTTCTCGAGTCATATTAAAGATTTGTTTAAAATGAACGAATCATTCATGAACGACACATCACTAGTACAGAATCTCCTGATCAAAACAGACGAGGAAGATGCAAAAACACAAGCGATCGTATGTAAGCAGATGCATGTAAAATAACGTGATCATCAACATTAAACATCATATAACTCAAAACTGCCTAATGTTATTGAATGAAATGTCGACCCAGGACGAGCTATAGGACTGTGCAAGCATTAAGGGTGTTGATGGACTCGATCTACTCTGTGATCTAATCTTTGATTTAATCTGTGTTTGATCATTGTTCTGAATCTGATCTGGATGTAGTCTGACAAAAATGTGTTTTTCTCAGCTTTTTGTTCAAAAAGTTGCTTTTTTTATAAAACTTATAAAACCCACATTTAAGTGTTGATAAAAAGGAATGCATGAAGCTAGAACAAAACTTTTTTTTGTTTGTTTAAAAGTAGAGGGTCTGCTCTTTCTTTTGATACGCATGCTCAGATATCCTACAACAAAATATTCTATGGGCCACTACATTTTTGTGAAAATGATCAAAAACCCTGGCGGTGGCTGGCAACTTTTAAAAAAAAACGTTGGCAGGGAAAGAGTTAATGTTTGGCTGTGCGCTTAAATATTTAAAATGAAAAATTAAAATACTTTTTTAATTAAGTGTAGATCTCCGTTTTTATCAACACTGTCTTACACAGGTCACTGGTCTCATATTCAGCGCATCAGTGAATATCCTCACCAATGAGATCTCTGGCTGTCTCTTGATCTTCCTGCATGCGACATACATCTGACAGCTGAAGGAGGGAATCAATATGATACGGATTCAGTTGCAGGAGAACCTGAAGGAAAAAAAAGAGAGAAATAGAGCATCACATACATAAATGTAACACATCTGTCTCCCGTGTGCATTAAAAAATAAATATCTAATCAAATCAGTCCATAGCTAATAACATATTCAAATAAAATTACCACAATGTTGTTGGGGTCCATTGACTCGACAGCATCAAAAAACTTGAACTGGACTTGCTGATATTCACGATTATGTTCAAAGGTGAAGTGCTGAATGCCATCTTTAGACTCCACTAGACTCATGGAGATACCTAAGAGACAACTACAGTCAGCTATATTTCACATTAATGGTGTTAAGTAATTGCAAACAAACAAAAAAATATTGCTAACTGTACACGGAATTCAGTCCAGAATAGAGAAAGTCTAGCAAAAATAGATTCGGCATTGCTGAAAGTGTTAAATTATATTTTTCTATCTCTAGATAAAACAGCATTTGACATGATTGACCATAATATTCTTATCTTGTGCCAGGAACACACAGTAGGTCTAAAACACACGGTCTTGAAATGGTTTAAATCCTTTGAATTTTTCAGTCAATTATGGAAATTCGACATCTACCAAAAAACGCCTTTTGTGGGGTGTACCACAAGGGGCTATTCTATCTCCCACACTTTTTTCTTTGTATTTGCTTCCATTGGGCAGCATTTTTAGAAAGCATGGAGTATCATTCCACTGTTTTGCCGATGATACCCAGTTGTATTTACCATTAAGGCACCCAACAAAATCTCTGGACTCTCTTTTAGCTTGCCTAAACAATGCTAAAAACTGGATGCCCCCCAAAAAAACAACAAAAAAAAACATGTTAAACGAGGACAAAACAGAGGTCATTGTATTCGGTCAGTCTAATGTCCCTGCCAAGGTCCTTTTAGATTCGAGCCCGATAATTGACGATAAATTAAAAATGGAAAAGCACATCAATTCTGTGGTATGGGCCTGCTTTTATAATCTGCGTCTACTAGTAAAAACCAAACCTTTCTTATCTAATGTAGACTGAAAGAATCATTCATATTTTTGTTTTCTCACATCTCGATTATTGTAATTTCGTTATACTGTACTTGTACATGTGTAATGACAAATAAACTTGAAACTTGAAACTTGTAATTCTCTTTATGGTGGCATCTCTGCCACATCTCTGGCACACCTGCAATCTGCTGTAAGGCTCTTAAAGAGGGTTAAGAAATTTGAGTCCATTACAACAAAATTTAACAAATTAAATTAAATTGAATTGAATTTAAACAAATTAAATTGCACTGGCTCCCGTTCATTTTAGAATCAAATATAAGATCTTAATGTTTGTATATAAAGCTTTAAATAATCAGGCCCCCATGTACCTTACAAATCTGTTGATTCCTTATAATCCCCTTAGAGCACTGTGGTCAGACAACCAAAAACTACTTTCAGTACAAAAAGGCGATCATGCCTTTTATGATCATGGCATAATCATGCCAAGATTATGGAAAGAGTTGCCTTTACCTATTAGATCTGCTACGTCCTTATCAGTATACATTACAAATATAAAACTGCAGCAAATAATACAGATATTACAAATATGGGAAAAATACAAATACTGCAAACAAAGAAACACCATAAAAAAAAAAAAAAAAAAAAAAAAAAAAAAAATAAAAATAATAATAATAATAATAATGAATACAAATAAAACTAAATAAAGAAAGTGTTATCCATTTGGAATGCAACAATTTCTTCTAGTATATCTGATTATTGCATTGTTTCCTGCTCCACTTACTGAAGATGATATCGTCTTTTGTTGAAATTAATCAAATCAGAGTAATTGCCTTCACCTACAAAATTAGTTCAAGTCAACATCTAGCAATCCAAATAACAATTAAACATCTAAAATTATCTTTATTTGTACATTTTCTGAGAGATGAACCTCCTAAATCTTTCCTTTGTTTTAATAATCCATAAAAATAAAAAAAGTTTTTCCTCTGCTCACTTCTCAACGACTGGTGCTTCGCTTCTATTATTATTATTATTATTATTAATAATAATAATAATAATAATAATAATAATAATAATAATAATAATAATAATAATAATAATAAGTAAAAATCCATCTAAACAGGCGGTTCTGACGTCACATTAAGGCCCACAATAACAGCCAATAAGGGGCTCCAAGTTTTATAAAAGGAACTCCGTGATCCTCATTTTTTTCAAGGTGGATGCATTGCAAAACCTCCCTTATCCAGCCATCGTGTGATGGAGGCGAGGCATGCTTCCATTTAAAGAGGATGGCATGTCTGGCCAACAAAGTGGTAAAGGCAATGACGCAGTGTGCGGTGACTGGTATATCCAGGTTCGGAGAAAGGCCAAACTGAACAGTCAAAGAATTAGGGGCAATGATAGTATTTATGGCCTGTGAAAGAGGCCAGTAGTCCGTTAGCATTGGGCAAGACCAGAACATGTGAAGATGATCAGCTAGGGATTGTCTACATTGGTTATAGGCATCAGTTCTGTTAGGAAACATTTTTGCCAGTTTGGCATTAGTGAAATGGGCTCTGTAAAGCACTTTACATTGTATTAGGGCGTGTCTAGCACAAATCAACCCTCTACAATGCGAGTAAATCACTCGCATATGCGAGTATATTTCACTCTGGACGACTAAACAATATCTATCATTAGCCATTGGCTAATAAATGCTTAGATTTTACTCGCCAGTGTGTGTGTTAGAGGCTAATAATAAGTTTAGCATAGATATACTTTCACTCGCTGAACACTCAGACTGAGCACTTGAGAGTTTCGCTCTCGTCAAGCGATCTAACTTATACGATTTCAAATCAGCTCAGTCTGATGTACCGTAAACTCTAACGTTAGTGTGAAGGCGCACAACTCGCCATCGCTTTGCTGAACGCGTTTCTCACACACACGCATGTGCATACACAGCGTGAGAGTCTTACATACCACGCAAAATCGACGCGCTACATGTAAACCATATTCTTTGTTGTATTTTCCTGTCAAAATACCAGAGTTCATTTAGAATTATTCAGCTTTTAAGAACAAGCAGAAGATATGCCGTTTTTTTCCGGTAGTGGGCAGAACTGATGCGCAAACGGCAATCTCATTGACTGGCGCTCATCTTTTCCTGTCCCTGTTTTGATTTCAGCAAATCAGTTTGAGCGAATGCTGTCAACATGATTAATATTCATGAACCCAGCAGCCCATCAATCCTTAGTGTGTTGTATATTGTTATTAGTAGTAGAATTAGTAGTAGTATTTTTATCTTTTAATAATATAATATCATTATTCTTATCCATTTTTTACAGAAACACTGAAATGACTAACAATATCTTAAGCACCACCATCAGTCCAAAGTTCAGTTAAATGACAAATATGCATTTATACATGGTTACCAACAGTTTTAGTTCTAATTATTAAAGTTCTATCATTAAATAGTGCTTGATTATCATAACAGTCTAATGCTTGATTGACTGATATTAAGAGTGTACATTCAGATATTTAAAAAGCTGTGCCATTTTACAAAGATATGGATAATATATAATTTTACAAAGATTTGGTGGTATATATAATTTTGTTTAGTTTAGTCGCCAGACTGATATACTTTATTATATTATACTTCAAATCAGCTTAGTCTGATATACCGTATAATAAAAAATTATACAGTATTTATATAAAAAAAAATTGACTAGCCAATGGCGATTCTATTGCCAAGGTGTGCATAGAGGGTTGACAAATAGACGAAGAATGAACTAAACCAAGTATGTTTTTCCACTGGTCCTTCCAGGTTTGCTTAAGGGAATCAAGCAGAGATGAGGTTAGGGATATCGGCCGTTTTTGACCAGGGTCGAGGGTGAGGAATAAATCAAGTTCTGATTCGGGTGGGCGATTGGGGTAATGAGGAAACAACTTTTAAATAAAGTGCCTCACTTGGAAAAAACTAAATATGGCTATCAGGAAGGTTGAATTTAGCTGATAAGGAAGAAAAAGAGGAGAACACATGGTTTTCATACAAGTCATTGAGAGTAGAAAGGCCCTTAGCTTCCCAAATATCAAAAACGCTGTCTGAGAGAGACAGGGGAAGTGATTATTTGAAATTGGCATATAAATTTAGGCTTTGTGTAGACCGAATTGTTTCCTGAACTGAAGCCAAATCTTAATAGTATTGATAACTATTGGATTGCTCAATTTTGCGTACGCCAAGGGAAGCTGGGAACAGATATTAGAAAGTATAGAACGAGAGGAAGATATCTCTATATGCACCCATGGTGGGCTAGAGGCACATCCTTTAAAGCCAACCCAGTAGAGTAATTTATTAAATGTTAAATGCCCAAAAGTAGCATCGAAAATTTGGAAGCGCTAAACCCCCTTCAGATTTGGGAAGCTGGAGGACTGATTTCCTGATGCGAGGCGGCTTATTATTCCAAAGGAATCCGTTCAATTGCTGACCTAAATTGGTGAAAAAAGATTTACTAATGTAGACTGGAACATGCTAAAAAAGATAAAAGGACTTTGGCAGGATAACCATTTTAATAAGGTTTACACGACCTATTATATAGAAAGGGAAAGGGAATTCCACCTAGTAAAATCCGAAATGCATTTGTCCAAAAGTGGCGTAAAATTCTTAAAAAAAAACTAGTTTTTAAGCGAACTAGTGATAAATATCCCCAGATATTTAAACCCATCCAAAGCCAATTTAAAGGGGAATGAAGAATGAGGAAGAGACTTAGCCAACTGGTTAAAACATAACTCAGCCAAACTGATCCAGAATGGATAGTATAGGGAGGAGAGAGTCTATGGGGTCAGAGACATTGGGTCATTGTATGCGTAGAGAGAAAGTTTATGTGCCCTACCGCCATGGTGAACGCCTTTAAATGCATCGTGGCTACAAAGTCAAATTGCCACGGGTTCAATAGCTATATTGAACAATAAGGGTGAGAGTGAGCAACCTTGACGTGTCCCCCAATGGAGCAAAAAGGGTGGCGAATGAACACCGTTGGTGTGCACCGATGCAGCCGGGAAAGCATACAAGAGTCAAATCCAAGAAATGAATTTGGGTTCGAATCCGAATGTTCCTAACGCAAAGAACCGGTATTCCCACTCAACCCTGTCGAAAGCTTTCTCTGCATCCAGTGAAACTATGACTTCAGGGGTATTGGATGAGGGAGAGAAAATAATGTTTAGTAATCTCTGAGTATTAAAGAAAGAATGTCTATCCAATGTAAAGCCTGTTTCATCTAACAGAATTATGAATGGCATTACATTTCAGAGGCGGAGAGAGAGAATTTTGGCTAGTATCTTACAATCTACGTTTAGCAGAGAAATCGGTCTATAGTTACCACAGGAAGTGGGATCCCTGTCCTTCTTTAACAGCAAGGATATAGAAGCCATATACAGAGTCACTGGGAGTTGGCCTTCTAAAAAGGAATCATTTAACATCCTTGCTAAAGGCTAAGGCCTTCTAAAATTCAACGGTAAACCCATCAGGGCCTGGGGATTTCACATTTTGCATTGATATAATTGCTTCTTGAATTTCTTGGGAGGAAATGGGGCTGCCTAATTCTTTTGCCGTACCTTCATCAAATCTAGGGTATGTTAATGAATCTAAGGGGTTAAGGATCATTGCCGAAGCGGAACAATACTCAGAAGCATAGAGGTTAACATAGAAATCCAAAAAAACTGTTAATTTCAGCTGGGTCTGCAGTAAGATTGCCACTAGGTGAAATAATTCTCTGAATTAATCTAGAGGCACTGGCCCAACAGGCCTGTTGGGCTAGAAGTCTGCCCACCTTATCACCATGTTCGAAAAAACGATCTCTACAACATGCGTCATTAAACTATCGAATTCTGATTGTAATAGAAGTCACTTTTTGTAGAGGACAGGAGAAGGAGAGACGGCATGTGTTTCAAGTTTGAAAATCACACCCAAAATGTCCTGCCTTTTAGCCCTTTCAGCCTTACGAAGGCACGAAAAAAAAATAATAATAATCTGACCTCGAACAAAGGCTTTAAGAGCTACCCATAAAAATCCACTTTTGACCTCAAGGGTATCATTGAATTCAATGTAGTTACTAATTTGAGTGGCCATCATTTTTAAGTGAACTAATCCTTTAAATGTGTTTCAGGGAGTGAATTACAGTGTAAAGCATTCCATTTTCGGTTGCCAACAGGTGGCGCTATGACTAACTGAATATTGGCATGTAGATGTCTTCAGGTCAAGACTCTAATAAAACGTGAAGTTTGGAAAAGGTCGGACATTGTATGCCTGACTTATAACAGCTTCCAGTTTCATGGAGAAACATCCTTTCGCCCTTCAGCGAAAACTCAAGATCTTTGCAATTTAACGTCGCTAAGGCCTTAAGATTAGACTGACCAAATACGATGTTGTTCTGGTTAAATCTCAATGAGTAGTTAATCAGTGTAAAATATGACATTTCCTGTAGCCAGTAGGTGGCCTATGACTGTAACTGAATATTTGAGTGTAGATGTCTTTAGGCCAGGACTCTAATAAAACGAAGTTTGGAGCAGACATTGGCTGCATCCAAAACCTGGAAAATGCTGCCTTTGGAGGACATTTCAAGGTAGGAAGGCATCAAGGCACGTCCAAATCTTATGTTAGCTTCACTTCCTGTCTCCTGAGGCAACTTCATCTGGTCGAGTTTTGAAGGCAGCATATACAGGTGCTGGTCATATAATTAGAATGTCACCAAAAAGTTGATTTCACTAATTCCATTCAAAAAGTGAAACTTGTATATTATAGTCATTCATTACACACAGACTGACATATTTCAAATGTTTACTTTTAATTTTGATGATTATAACTGACAACTAAGGAAAATCCCAAATTCAGTATCAGAAAATTAGAATATTGTGAAAAGGTTGAATATTGAAGACACCTGGTGCCACACTCTAATCAGCTAATGAACTCAAAACACCTGCAAAGGCCTTTAAATGGTCTCTCAGTCTAGTTCTGTAGACTACATAATCATGGGGAAGACTGCTGACTTGACAGTTGTCCAAAAGACGACCAGTGACACCTTGCACAAGGAGGGCTAGACACAAAAGGTCATTGCAAAAGAGGCTGGCTGTTCACAGAGCTCTGTGTCCAAGCACATTAATAGAGAGGCGAAGGGAAGGAAAAGATGTGGTAGAAAAAAAAAAGTGTACAAACAATAGGGATAACCGCACCCTAGAGTGGATTGTGAAACAAAACCCATTCAAAAATGTGGGGGAGATTCACAAAGAGTGGACTGCAGCTGGAGTCAGTGCTTCAAGAACCACTACGCACAGACGTATGCAAGACATGGGTTTCAGCTGTCGCATTCCTTGTGTCAAGCAACTCTTGAAGAACAGACAGCGTCAGAAGCGTCTCGCCTGGGCTAAAGACAAAAAGGACTGGACTGCTGCTGAGTGGTCCAAAGTTATGTTCTCTGATGAAAGTCAATTTTGCATTTCCTTTGAAAATCAGGGTCATTTTCCAACAGGACTTGGCACGTGCACACAGTGCCAAAGCAACCAGTACCTGGTTTAAGGACCATGGTATCCCTGTTCTTAATTGGCCAGCAAACTCGTCTGACCTTAAAAAATCTTAGAAAATCTATGGGGTATTGTGAAGAAGAAGATGCGACATGCCAGACCCAACAATGCAGAAGAGCTGAAGGCCACTATTAGAGCAACCTGGGCTCTCATAACACCTGAGCAGTGCCACAGACTGATCGACTGTATGTATCCTTCGCTGCCTTTGATATCCCACAATTCTGTGCATTCCATTCTGTGACAGTTGAACTGGGGAAAAAAAAGATGGCATCCGAAAGTTGTTTGCGCTGGTCAGTTTGTGAGTAAATGTATGTTTTTTTTTTTTTTTCCATTTCATTTTCATTACATTTCATTTACATTTTCCACTTCTGTCATTTCTAGTGAGAAATTACTAATGTAATAATTAAATATTTGTTTAGTTATCACCAAAACTCTCTCGATTTTGCTGTAGATCATTAAACTGTTACGCTGCCTCAGTAGTCTGTCCGAAGTTAGTTTCATGAGGTGCCTTCATTGCAAAAACGCTGCCTTACAAGTCAATGAATCAGCTGCCTAGGTTTTCGGACGCAGCCATTGTATGCCTGAGTTACAACAACTTTCTGTTTCATGGCGAAACATTTTGTCAGGCCGCCATGGACACACCCTTCAGTGAAAACTCAATCTTTGCAATTTAATGTCGCAAAGGCCTTTAGGTTAGATTGACCAAATATGATGCTTATCTGATAAAATCTCTAGGAAGAGTTTGTTAAAGTACAATGTCTAGAAATGGCAAAAACTGCAAAAATGTAGCAGAGAAAAAATATATATTTTATTTATTTATTTTTTGTCTGTGCATGAAATGTAGCGTGAACGGCACTTAATTAAAATTTTGTAAGTGGTGTTATCGAGCCATTTTGCCACACCTATTTCTGAAACCCATATCAGACGTAAATTTTCACCACTTCGTTTAGGCCCTCAAAAAGGTTTCATTTCAGAGAATAATAATAATAGACAGAGCAATTCAAATAGGGTCCCCTCACCGTCGACGCTCTGGCCCTAAATATCCTTTATATAAATATTTTCAATAACAGTTGAACACATTTTCCCTATAGATATGGGTTTCGACTTTGTGTGTGCCAAAATTGGTGTTATTGTGGCCTACTCCCACAAATTCCCATGATTGATCGGATTGCTAACAGGATTGTAATAGAGTCGATGTGATTGATCATTTAATTAAATTACTTAAGTAATTAAATATTTAATTATTAAATATGTTTTTCATTCATGTTGTGGGCGTGCTCTTCCTGGAACATGCACTGAAACATGGCCAAATAATATTGTTCTCTTTATGTTATGTAATGTAACTTACATTTGCACAAAACAAAAAGCTGCGAATACACAAGCAAACCATCATGATGGTGTAAAACTCTGGCGCTCTCGCTTCATTTTTCCTCGTGACTGCTGCATGTTTCACGGTTGACCAGCATGCACACGCATGACCCTGCTTAAATCGATGATCGATAAGTTTTATTGATTAAATCTATTAATTTGACAATTAATTGATTGTCGATTAATCGTTAACATCCCTAGATCACAGTGGAACATTTAAATCTGTGTTGGTACTGCCACTGACCCAGAGAGTGCAAACAGTCTCACACAGCACATCTTTTTAACCACACAGTATCATTATTTCCATGTTATGATAATTCACATTATCACAGAAGTGCTGGGATAAAAGTTTACAGTTATAGATATACAGATATAAAAACTGATGTCTACAGTAGCGATAAAAATGGAGTAAAACACTTTTTGAAAGTAACTTACACCAGGCAACTGGGTGACCGTGAGACGGCATAGTCGCGTAAAAAAAAAAAAAAAAGAAAATAAAAAAATAAATACACTTTCCGATTAGAACATCAAACAGGTTCTCCCCACCCACTGAGAATCCTGTTGAAAGTGCCCTTGTTATTGGCGATTCTATTACACGGAACGTGAAAATAGAGACACCAGCCACCATAGTCACATGTTTACCGGGAGCCAGAGCGCCTGACATCAAAGCAAATTTAAAAATGCTGGCTAATGCTAATCGTAAATTCTCTAAGATTATTATTCACGTCGGCACTAATGATGTTCGACTTCGCCAGCCGTAGATCACCAAAATTAACATCAAAGAGGTATGTGAACTCCTGGCCCCTGCCCTGTTTGGCGAAGTGATGTCCCGTCTTGGACCGACTTGTAAAGGTCCAGGAGACATTGCGAACCTGCTCCATCTCTTCCATCTCAGATAGGGTTACCCGAATTTAGAGAATCAGGCAGATAGGGAACGATTTATCACCATTTTATTTTTATTTTTTAAATTCTCTTTACAACTGTTTTAATTATCCTTGTTTTTATTTTTAATTCTTACACATGGTATTCTTATTTCTTATGCATATGTTATCACTATTTTAATTCATTTCTATGTAAAGCACCTTGAATTGCCATTGTGTATGAAACGTGCTATATAAATAAATTTGCCTTTTGGGGCAGACCTGACCTGTTAAAAAGAGATGGTATTCATCCCTCCTGGGGTGGTGCTTTAATTTGGCACATAGTCTTAGAGTTGAACCTTAACAAACTGGGACCCAGGTATAGAAATAAATAAAGCTTCAACTTCTGACGTTTGCAAACAGCACAGCAATGACTTTATGAACTTCTTTACGTATAAGATTGATAATATTAGGAAAAAATTATAACTATGCAACTATCTACTACAGCATCACATCAGACAGTGTATTATAGTGTCACTGAGGAAAAATTACACTCATTCACTGCTATAGGAGAGGAAGAATTGGCTAAATTCTGTAAATCATCTAAATTAACATATGCTCAACCCTATACAGACTAAGCTACTTAAAGAGATGCTTCCAGAGGTCATAGATCCACTTCTTAATATCATTAATTCATCCTTGTTATTAGGATATGTACCAAAAACCTTTAAGCTGGCTATTATTAAACCTCTTTTTAAAAAAAACGCAAATTGATCCTACACAATTAGTCAATTACAGGCCAATCTCAAATCTACCCTTTCTGTCAAAAATACTAGAAAAGGCAGTATCCTCAACTATGCTCTATGCTTTTAGAAAGAAATGGTATCCGTGAGGATTTCCAGTCAGGATTTAGACCGTATCATAGTACTGAGACTGCTCTCAGAGTTACAAATTATTTGCTCTTATCCGATCATGATTATATCTCACTATTAGTGTTACTCGATCTTAGCGCTGCATTCGATACCATCAACCACAACATTCTTTTGAATAGGCTCTCAAATTATGTTGGCATTAGTGGAATTGCATTGGCATGGTTTAAAAACCAGTTAGCCTGCACCCCCGCTTCCTAAGAAAATGGCATACTCAGACTAAAACCGATACAGTTCATGAATCCTTTGCACTAAAAGCATAAGTATGGTCTCATTTGAAAGCAGACACGTAGCAGTTTACTGTAAAGTCAAAATAATTATTTTCATAATCAAAAATAGCTATAATAAACTTCAAAGTTTTGTAAAGTTATTAGAAATGTATTTGCATGAAATATCTTTATGAAAATAAAATTGAAGTTGTCCTTGTAGCAATCTAGAAATGCACTACAGCTAAAGCTGACCATGTTATCAATCATTAATATTTACAATGTTGGGAAAAAAAAAAAAAAAAACGTGTATATGAGTATTTCTGTGACAAATAAACTCCTTCACTGTCTACTTGCTCACTACCAAAGATTCCGGAGTGGCCAGGTACCCAGCAGAAAGCAATATTACAATTCTAGAGATGTCAATTTGATTCAAATCTTCACAGTTGTTGGGTGATCAGTTTTATAGATTCCAATGCTTCAAGACATGAGTTTGAATCCGTTATTAAAAAAAAAAAAAAAAAAAAAAAAATTTAGTGAAGAAAGCTCTATAAATCTCAATGCCAGGTATTTGCCGCTGCAGTGAAAACTGAACTTTGGTCAGGGATGCGTATAGTTGATTTGTTACAAATCAGATTTAGATCTGTGTATATCAAGGCATGTTGTGGAAACATTGCTCTTATGTCCAAAAATTGCTGCTGATAATCATTGGGATGAGTTTTTGATTTTTGGTCTCTTGCTAAATTCCATGGAGGAATTCTGCAAAAATGTGTCTGTTCCAAAATGTTTAAATCCTCTTTCGGATTCTCCAGATGAGATTTAATAGACCAAAGCAACGTCTGCTATGGGTAAATAATGACAGAAAGATTATTATTAATATTACTGACAGTTCTCAGAATTAAAGATAATGTTTAAAAGCATTTAAAGAAATTTTTGTCAGAGCCCTTGTTTTTCTTAATTTTGACATTAATTTTCATTTTTACACCAGACATACTGTATATATTGGTTCAAAATATTGGTTATCTGTCTACTTGATCTGTAATAATCAGTATCGGCCATGAAAAACGCATATAACCTCTAATCCAGATTTCCCATTTTCATCCATTTTCAGAAAGAGGTGAGATAGATTCTTTAAAAATTGTTAGTGAACTTTATCTGGTCCAACAGCTGTGTTCTGGGATTAAGGGCTCATCGTAGCTTTTCTATTGAAAAAAAAAAGCTGGTTTTATGGCTCTCTCTTACTAGAGCTTAAGAGTTAATTATCTCCTTCCCTTATTGAGCATGAAAAGTTCGGAAAGCAGGAAGACAGTTCTCAATTGATTATTTATTTTCAAAAGTTTTTGCTAAAATGTTTGCAATTTCTTGTTTTGAAGTCTATTGTAATTCATGATGTTTGATGTGTTGCATTTGAGGACCACTGTTTTTGCCCTTCATTTTTCGTATCAGGTTCCATATTTTGTTTAATGGAGTACTTGCTGACATTCTGGAAACAATTCTTCTCCAGTTTTCCTTTTACAAACCCGATTCCAAAAAAGTTGGGACACTGTACAAATTGTGAAAAAAAATAAAATAAATGCAATAATTTTCAAAATCTCAAACTTTATTTTATTCACAATAGAACATAGATAAATCAAATGTTGAATGAAACATTTTGAAATGTCATGCCAAATATTTGCTCATTTTGGATTTCATGAGAGCTACACATTCCAAAAAAGTTGGGACAGGTAGCAATAAGAGGCCGGAAAAGTTAAATGTACATATAAGGAACAGCTGGAGGACCAATTTGCAACTTATTAGGTCAACTGGCAACATGATTGGGTATAAAAAGAGCCTCTCAGAGTGGCAGTGTCTCTCAGAAGTCAAGATGGGCACCAATAACCCCAATGCTTTCTCAGTTTCTCAGAAAAATTGCAAAGAGTTTGAAGTTATTATCATCTACAGTGCATAATATTATCCAAAGATTCATAGAATCTGGAACAATCTCTGTGCATAAGGGTCAATGCCTGAAAACCATACTGGATGCCCGTGATCTTCGGGCCCTTAGACGGCACTGCATCACATTACAGTAGCATTCCTGTAATGGAAAAAAAATAAATAAAAAATAAAAATAATAATAATAATAATAATAATAATAATAATAATAATTCACAACATGGGCTCAGGAATACTTCCAGAAAACGGTGAACACAATCCATCGTGCCATTCGCCGTTGCCGGCTAAAACTCTATAGGTTAAAAAAGAAGCCATATCTAAACATGATCCAGAAGCGCAGGCGTTTTCTCTGGGACAAGGCTCATTTAAAATGGACTGTGGCAAAGTGGAAAACTGTTCTGTGGTCAGACGAATCAAAATTTGAAGTTCTTTTTGGAAAACTGGGACGCCATGTCATCCAGACTAAAGAGGACAAGGACAACCCAAGTTGTTCTCAGCGCTCAGTTCAGAAGCCTGCATCTCTGATGGTATGGGGTTGCATGAGTGCATGTGGCATGGGCAGCTTACACATCTGGAAAGGCACCAATGCTGAAAGGTATATCCAAGTTCTAGAACAACATAAGCTCCCATCCAGACGTCGTCTCTTTCAGGGAAGACCTTGCATTTTCCAACATGACAATGCCAGACCACATACTGCATCAATTACAACATCATGTCTGCATAGAAGAAGGATCCGGGTACTGAAATGGCCAGCCTGCAGTCCAGATCTTTCACCCATAGAAAACGTTTGGCGCATCATAAAGAGGAAGATGCGACAAAGACCTAAGACAGTTGAGCAACTAGAAGCCTATATTAGACAAGAATGGGACAACATTCCTATTCCTAAACTTGAGCAACTTGTCTCCTCAGTCCCCAGATGTTTGCAGACTGTTATAAAAAGAATAGGGAATGCCACACAGTGGTAAACATGGCCTTGCCCCAACTTTTTTGAGATGTGTTGATGCCATGAAATTTAAAAATCAACTTATTTTTTCCCTTAAAATTACACATTTTCTCAGTTTAAACATTTGATATCCATGTTGTATTCTGAATAAAATATTGAAATTTTAAACTTCCACTAGCCTAGAAATCTAGACGCACCCTAGCGGCAGCAAATCTAATTTGCCACGAGTTTAGTCTAGCAACTCTCGGTAGACCTGCGAGCTGGAAAAACTCTGGTCAGGCCAATCACATCGTGTATAGAGTCAGTGGGCGGGCTTAACATAGACGGCAGAGTTGCCGAGGTTCCGCATGCTACTTAAAAACAAAGAAGCTGGTGAACAGCGGTCTTTCGAATCAGCTTTGGGAGACTTGTTGTTAAACTTTTCTTTGAGAAAAGAGCAAAGAATTGTTCTGAAGTCATTCTTAAGAAAGGAAGATGTGTTCAGAGTTTTGCGTAGCGGATACGGCGAAAGTTTAATCAACTAGCTCCGCTTCACCTTCTTCGTTGCTCTGGTTGGTTGTAGCGCTATCCTATTGTGTGCAGAGGGAATTTGAAAGACAACCGTTTATCCCGCCTCTCGGATTGAGCCCTGCAATGGTGAGTTCCCAGACCCAACATCTTGATGTGATTCTGGCTTGTCAGGCTAAACTTCCACATCATTGCATTTTTATTTCACAATTTGTACAGTGTCCCAACTTTTTTGTAATCGGGTTTGTAAACTTAATTTATAGTTCTTCTTGTTTGTGCTCTACTAATCTTGAGTTTGATAAGATTTTCAGTTGATGGATGGCTGAAGAAAAGTCTTTCAGTTTTTGTCTGCTCTTTTATAGCTTCCTTACATTTATCAAACCATGGAAGCCGTCTAGATTTTTTGTTTAGAGATGTTCTGGGACAGTATCATTTGCTATAGAAATAAGCTTTTCTGTGAAATTCTGCATAGCATCTGGGCTGTCCTTCTGAAAGCGTGCAAATCTCTCACAACAGAGAGTTTGAAACTGATACCAGTTTGCTTTTTTAATTTGCCATATTTGTACTTTTGTTTCTTCCTTTCTTCCTTTAATGGTTACAATGATTGAGAAATGGTCACTTCCACAAAGGTCATGATAAACTTTCCATGATGGGTCTAAAACTGTTAACACTGTGAAGCTGCTTTGAAACAATTGAACTTGTAAAAAGCGCTATATAAATAAAATAAAGGGGATTAAAAAAAAGTTCAGGCTGACAAACTGTCAAGTCGATTGCGGAATATGTTCCATGTACCGGATGTAAATAAGTATAGGTGAAGTAGGAGCCAAAGTACTTGTGCTGCAGCAAACCACATTTCTCAGGGACCAGGAACTCTCAGCAAACGAGTCGTTTTCTTGTTTCTAACAATACTGGGATAACAAGGTTCTATTATACTACGGGTCTCCAGCAAAAAGGGTTCTACCAAGGGATACAGGAATGTGATGTTGATTAAATAGGACTATAACCCTAGCAAGGGAGGCATATGGGTTGTTCTCTCTTGCCCAAGGAGAAGACCCTAGCACTATGAAGGAAAGGTGTCATGTTTGTAGTGGTAATATAGTTTTAATATTATGCCAATATTGATAGGGCCCATTTTCATGCTCTTGTCTGGGGTCCCACAAACCCATAGGCCGGCCCTGCACAAATCCTACAAACTGATACAGTGGTGGCTCTGGGTGGTATTTCTGTGCACTGAACAAACATTCTGGGAAAATTAGATAAATTGGGTAAGGTCTGACCTGGTCGACTGAAGCGGGGCCATGTGTCTTTATAAACAGTCATCCAAGTGCAACGATGAAACTGCCTCTGTCTCTGTTTCGATCTGAATGTGAACACAAACAAAAAAGAAAACATTCAACAGTATAATTCTCAGGCTTTGTGCACATAACACAAATCTCCAGAACTTGCACACTATGATGCAAGAGATGAGATCAGATCTGTTAAATTTGTTCATTTTGGTCAATATTCTGTGTAGTGGTTGCTATAGCGATGATGCAGACATCAACACAATGCCAAGAGACTTTCAACACTTGGTCACTTCATGCGTTTCATTAATTGGATAGTTATCCAGTCATGAAAAGACCAGGGGTCCATTTTTCGTACCTCGCTAAATATATCTGAGATAATTTGATAGATCCCAGCTCTTCTAATCGTGATAACTAATAACTACTCAAAACCACGATCAGCAATGCAGCAATTGGCTGGCATCAAGACAGCAATGTAGTGACATCATATAATTAAAAGAGACATCTGACAAAAAAACAAAAAACAAAAAAAAAGACAAATTTCTGGGCCTTTATAAGGAAACAGCCAAGCAACCATTTATTTATAATATAATTACTTAAGTTATAATAGATAAATGAAATGTGCACATTTTTTTTTGTCATGATTCCCAATAATTTATATGAACGAGCTCTAGCAAAATACTTTTTATATAGAATAGTGTTGTCACGATACAAAAATTATGACTTCGATACGATACCAGACAGAACGTATTATTTGTTTTAACAATTTTTTTTTTAAACCTAAAAACTTGGCCAGCATGTTCCTGCCCTGCTTTTTGACCATACCCCCTCAGAGTCAGAGTCAGAGTCAGAAGAAGAAGAAATCATGTTAACATTCACTAACCTTTCACTATACAAGTAATTTAATATTTTTTTTAAATGTAATTACAATATAGATATTTAATTTTATAGTCACTCTGTAAATGTTCTGTAAATATTCAGTCAGTATATATATATATATATTATGTGTGTGTGTGTGTCATGTATATAGTCATGTATAAAGTCACGTATATAGTCAAGTCAGTATATATGTCAGTATATAGTCATGGTGGACCCAATACACTGTAACATCCGATTTCTCACTCACCTCTGTATACATTCACTAAAGACATACCCGACTGTATGTCTTACCTGAATACTCGCCAGGACGTGCATTCTTGCATATTTTTGACCATTCAAACAATCCAATAATCCGCGAAACTGACGTTGCGATCTGTCTGAGTGAAAGGCGTGTGCGTGGCAACGCACGCTTCGAAGTCAGAGTCCAGCAGCACGAGCACGTCCCAGCCGCGCCGCACATTGTTTTCTAATGCAAGCGTTTCTGTTGTTTAGTGAACGGTGGAAGCAGAGCTCACACACGTGTCCTCACTCCTGCAGTCACACATCGATGCAAATTAAGAAATACTGCTCTTATTAGAGTGCTGCGATTTTTAAAGTACCGGTACCAATAAAATGTCATATTGTACCCAACCAGTCGATTAAAAATATTGACGTCGACTAATCATCAGCGTCGACGCAGTCGATTGTATAGACCAATCGCGACAGGCCTACCATCTACTAAAGTTTCTTTAAAGTTATCTGCATGTCATGTGCTGCATCAAGCCACTCCCATAACAGCTGTCATGGTTCAAATTAATGCACCCACGGCATAGACTAACAGTACATCGTGTGTAAGACTCCAATAAAATGATTAGGTAATTATTCCCTCATGAATAATTATGAGTAAACGAGTAAAACTGGCTGTGTCTATATGATAGACTACACAACCTAATAATATTATTTCAAATGTATTTTTAAATCATTATTATTGTCCCTGGTTCACATTAGGGTACTCTTGTAAGAAAGTAGCAGTGGCTAGACAGACTTTAAGCATCACCTCCGCTTAAAAAGACGCAATCTAATCCTGTTTACATGAAATAAGCCTGCTCCTGAGCAGGTTTAAGTTTATGGACCTGTTGCTATGACAGCAAGTCCAGGATGAGCTTCGAAGAACCAAATAATCCAAAATCAAGCGAAATCGTCAACCATCAAATTCAGCTAACTGAGTTAGCGACGTACGAAGAACGAGCCCCAGGTGTAAATGCTCTTCAAAACGTATTTAAGATGTATTGCATTGCATCCAATCACTTAAACCACTTCAAACGATGCGACTCGGCCAAGTGCAAATGGATCTGGTTGTTCAAGGCACATACTGTATTTATTCATTTACAGTGCTGGGAGGAGTATTATTTAAAGGCATGAGAGCATGTTATATCCAGATACCACAGCTATTGTAACACGCATCAGATATAAAAATCAAACACGGGGACAAACTGCCTCAACACATACAGTGGGTACGGAAAGTATTCAGACCCCCTTACATTTTTCACTCTTTGTTATATTGCAGCCATTTGCTAAAATCATTTAAGTTCATTTTTTTCTCATTATTATTATTAATGTATACACAGCACCCCATATTGACAGAAAAACACAATTGTTGACATTTTTGCAGATTTATTAAAAATGAATTGAAATATCACATCACATGGTGCTAAGTATTCAGACCCTTGGCACACATACATTTAACTCAGGTGCTGTCCATTTCTTCTGATCATCCTTGAGATGGTTCTACACCGTCATTTGAGTCCAGCTGTGTTTGATTATACTGATTGGACTTGATTAGGAAAGCCACACACCTGTCTATATAAGACCTTACAGCTCACAGTGCATGTCAGAGCAAATGAGAATCATGAGGTCAAAGGAACTGCCTGAAGAGCTCAGAGACAGAATTGTGGCAAGGCACAGATCTGGCCAAGGTTACAAAAAAAATTCTGCTGCACTTAAGGTTCCTAAGAGCACAGTGGCCTCCATAATCCTTATATGGAAGACGTTTTGGACGACCAGAACCCTTCCTAGAGCTGGCCGTCCAGCCAAACTAAGCTATCGGGGGAGAAGAGCCTTCGTGAGAGAGGTAAAGAAGAACCCAAAGATCACTGTGGCTGAGCTCCAGAGATGCAGTCAGGAGATGGGAGAAAGTTGTAGAACTTGACTACCATCACTGCCCTCCACCAGTGGCCCGACGGAAGCCTCTCCTCAGTGCAAGACACATAAAAGCCTGCATGGAGTTCGCTAAAAAACACCTGAAGGACTCCAAAATGGTGAGAAATAAGATTCTCTGGTCTGATGAGACCAAGATAGAACTTTTTGGCCTTAATTCTAAGCGGTATGTGTGGAGAAAACTAGGCACTGCTCATCACCTGTCCAATACGGTCCCAACAGTGAGGCATGGTGGTGGCAGCATCTTGCTGTGGGGGTGTTTTTCAGCTGCAGGGACAGGACGACTGGTTGAAATCGAGGGAAAGATGAATGCGGCCAAGTACAGGGATATCCTGGACGAAGAGCACTCTGGAGAAGGTTAAGACCTCAGACTGGGCCAAACGTTCACCTTCCAACAAGACAATGACCCTAAGCACGCAGCTAAAATAACGAAGGAGTGGCTTCACAACAACTCCGTGACTGTTCTTGAATGGACCAGCCAGAGCCCTGACTTAAACCCATCTCTGGAGAGACCTGAAAATGGCTGTCCACCAATGTTTACCATCCAACATGACAGAACTGGAGAGGATCTGCAAGGAGGAATGGCAGAGGATCCCCAAATCCAGGTGTGAAAAACTTGTTGCATCTTTCCCAAAAAGACTCATGGCTGTATTAGATCAAAAGGGTGCTTCTACTAAAGGGTCTGAATACTTAGGACCATGTGATATTTCAGTTTTTCTTTTTTAATAAATCTGCAAAAATGTCAACAATTCTGTGTTTTTCTGTCAATATGGGGTGCTATGTGTATATTAATGAGAAAAAAAATTAACTTAAATGATTTTAGCAAATGGCTGCAATATAACAGAGTGAAAAATTTAAAGGTGTCTGAATACTTTCAGTACCCACTGTAACTGTCGGTCTGTGCAAATTGGAAGCAGACTGGAGAGTTCAGCTGTCACAGGGCATGCACAATCGACAAACTCTAAATTCTTGATTTTAAGCTATGCTGCACTATATCCAGTCGGCCACTATATCGTATTCATAACATACTGTATATGTATATAAATACGTACTGTATATATAAATTAGTACTACCTTTATTTGAAAAAAGAAAAGAAAAAAAATTCCCAGTGCAAACAGACTCATCAGTTTACTAAATGCACTGTTGGTTACAGTGTTTACTTCCTTTTAATTAATTTTTTTTAAATTCTATTTTAATTTCTTTTTTGCAAGAAATACTATAATAGGATTAAATGGTCAAGAAGTTGACATCTAAGGTATAAATGTTTATTTTACAGAATGTTCATATAATTAATTTTCAAATTATTTCTATTTCGTGAATATTATGTAAATAAATATCAATTTCATTTCAGCAACAGTTATGCATGTGATTTTACCATCTTTAAAATAAATCTGAAGATATACATATCAGATACCCTGCTCTCTAAGATGTTGCCAAAAAAAAAAATTCAATATCAGTTGACCATTACCTAATGATCTCAAAATCAGCTAATGATAACATGCATAACATAACATCTGTTGGTGATTATACTCTTTTGACTATCGTTAAATGAACTGTGAAGTTTAAACATTTATGTGGCCAAGCACAAATTAAACAAACTCAATTGGATAAACTCTCAGATAAACTGTAACTATGGAAAACTAACCTGAAAAAAAAAAACAAAAAAAAACAAAGTAAAACTGAAATGAGTATTTAAAAATTACCTCTGGTCTCCCAGAACAGCCCGCGCTCCAAAATACCTCTTCAACTCGGTCTCTGGATTCAGATTCCTTTACGGCCCAGAAGAAAAATAGATCATTTCAGATTAATTATTGGTCTTATTGCATTTGAATGCACAGAATAATGGCATGAATGCATCTCACCTGTGTTCCACGTACAACACAGGTCTGTGTTCAGAGGCGCTGTTGTCTATGCTCTGATGCGACAGACCTTTGCTCTTCTCCACGGTCTCTAAAATAGCGTCAATATTATCTCCCGCACCCAAATTGTCCTGCAATCACAAAAACACACTAAACATGTGAGAAAGATCTACAGCATGATTTTGATTGTGATTTTGCTTTTATAAACCAGATCAATAAACTATAGTTTAATAACTTATAACATACATTTCAGACATTGTTTTCTTTATTTTGCCAAAGACAATAGTACCCAAATAGAACCCAAATCCGTGAACAGACATGCAGAGTGATAAAAACAGGGAAACCCTGCAATGCTGTTATAAAAAAATATTGGCACTCTTGGAACATTGTACAATGTACATTTCAGGAAAAGGCATGCCTCAGACTAAAAGGCTTGTCATTGAACAAAATGGCATCGTGCCTCAGACAGTAAGGCTTCAGGTCTCAGGAAAAAAACCAACGTCAGGTGTCTCAGCTTTTGTAATTGTTTTCTTACTGCTTTAATTGTTACACTGGTTAAGTTGTATAGAACATGTCCACTGAGAATATTTTGTAAATTTGTATTATCAAATAAAAATGTATTTATAAAATCACAATAAAAACAACAGTAGCTGACCATTGTACTGTACAATACCAAACTAAAAGCATAAAAAGTACATATTAACAAAGACCGCAAAAGCAATGAGAAAGGTGGAGAACAACAAAACGCCTTTCTAAAAGTTCACAGAGATATTTAGGAGCTGATCCGGTCAGAGCTTTAAAAACAAAAGGTAACATTTTACAATCAATTCCGTAACGGACCGGCAGCCAATGCCAATTAAGAATCATTTTGAAATTGGATTGCGACTTCCAGAATCAGATCAGATCGTGAGGTTCCTACCCCTATCATTATGGGCTGCTATTATAGTTCGGAATTGGCCGGCTGAGTGAACGCTTCTACGTTGTACATTTTGATTACGGCTTCTACTTAGTCTAATAAAATCCAATGGTATCGAGGCGGTGTTTCCCTTGGACTTTCGGGACTTGGATTATGCACTCACTCCTTTTCTGGATGAACTCACTGTACTGCTAAGTTTTCATCAGCACAGTTTATGTGGCAGGTGCGTTGCCTGGATGCCGGACTGTTTTTTTTTCTGCTTCATGGATTCTATTGTTTTATTGTGGATTTCACTGCAGGTGCAGGTATCAACATTGACCATATTTATTTGTTGGTATACTCGTCTATATAAATAATTATAGGCCTATTTCAAAGTTACCATTTCTATCCAAAATTCTAGAAAAGGTGGTTTATCTGCAGCTCTATTTTAACTTGACAAATTTTAGTCCTCTCTGGGAACCATCACCTTATCGGGGTGGAGAGATGTGTGTGTCCCTATGAACCTGAGGGCTGTGTTGTCCGGAGCCTGGTGCTCCTGGTAGGGCCTCCAAGGCAAAGTGGTCTCAGGTGAGGGGCCAGACTAAGAATGGTTCAAATAACCCATGGAACAACAAAGAAGAGGAGTTACCCTGCCCGGAGGAAGCCCAGGGCCCCCGTCTGGAGCCAGGCCCAGATGGAGGGTCCGCCGGTAAGCGCCTGGTGGCCAGGGTGGCAGTGAAGGTCAGGGACCTCAACAGACCAGACCCGGCGGCAGAGGCTGGCTCTGGGGACGGGTTGGGTATCATTTGGGTTTTTTATGATACCGGTGCCAAACTGGCACTTTTAAAACATACCGTACCCGGTGCCTGAACTGATACTTTTAATAAAATAAAGAGCCACAAAACGATGGTGGATGACAATAAAGAATGGCTTATTTAATTTTTAATTTTTCTTATTTTATTTTTAATTTTTTTTAAATAAATTTATTAACTTTATGAATATATAAATAAATTCACTTAAATTCTAACAGTACTAATAACAGCAAAGTATTCTTGGTATGCTACAAGCCATCTTCAAGGTTCAGCATTATTTTGCAGAAATATGACCATATTCTCTGGCTAAATATTTTATAACGCATCGCCTTATTGTTTCCATGCGGCGCGTCGTTCTTCTCACATGTCACACAGCAGCCACAATAGCGCTGTATCACAGATACACAGGCTATCGGTTTTATTCCGTTTTTGATTTTTTATTCAAAATAAACTATGTCATGAACTAACTGATATTCTGATTTTCAAATATGTGTAAGTGAATGTGTGTTACCTGATCTATAATCAAGTCAAGTCACCTTTATTTATATAGCTCTTTTAACAAGTCCAATTGTTTCAAAGCAGCTTCACATTGTTAACAGGAAAATAATACAACAGAATTTGTATAGCCGTTCTGGTGAAACTGTGATGTTATCCAGCTAATTTCAAGTATCAAACGGGATGGGCGCCGCCATGTTAGTTTGCGCCTCAGAGAATCGGATTTACATCACGTCTCACAAAATACATGAAAGTAAGTGACCGGTGAACTGGGAGAAGAACAGAGTAAACCATATAGTTAACTATATAATGTGCATTTGATATAA
Organism: Paracanthobrama guichenoti; assembly: GCA_018749465.1. Lineage (NCBI taxonomy): Eukaryota > Metazoa > Chordata > Actinopteri > Cypriniformes > Gobionidae > Paracanthobrama > Paracanthobrama guichenoti. Next base: position 328,287 of record JAGHMJ010002209.1, read on the forward strand.
ATAAGACACGTAGTCAAATTATAACTGTCTGAAATTATTATTAATCGCCGCTTCCATAGACATCAGTGTGTGTTTTTGCTAGTACTTATGTGCATTTAAATGTCTGAAAACTAAAATAAACATTATGTGGTTGAAAACACTGAATAGTTGTGATATGTGACGAGCGCTGAGCACGTCTGTCTCTGGCTCGGTGGCAGTCAAAGCGTGAAAGCATGTTTGAATTTAAGTGTCACCGAAATCTACGTTCTGATTCAGTCCGGTACATACTGGTTATATAGATACCCAGGGTTTCGGTACCCAACCCTACTCATGAATAGAGTAGAAACAACAAAACCTCTGCGTGTGTTTTCAGACCTTCCCGCTTAGCTGTCTCCAGCACTGGAAAGCTTTTCTAAGATTAACACAGGTCCTAAAACTCTTTCCTGATCATAGCCTTTCATTTTTCAGGGACATTCTTAACAGGTTTTTGTTTTTTTTTGTAAAGTCTTTCTTCAAATCTCCCTCTTGCTCATTCTCTCTCATACACCATCATGTACCCCCTAACCATGCTTTCTTGCTGCCGTTTTCTCACCACTGTTATTTCTGTTGTGAGTTCATTTTGTTATTGAGAAGAAAGCATGCAGTACATCAGGGCCGTAACCACCATTGAGGGGGACAAGTCCCCCCACCAATAATTAGAAATGGCCAAATTGCCCCCCCCAATATTTGAAATTCTTGTATTGCTCTGCTGCACTTCATTATGCAGCGCTCTGTATGTTAGGATGACAAAAAGGTTTAAAAGTTAAATTTTTAGTCTGGTTTGCCTCTGTGGTCTAACAGCGCTCGTCAATGTCAAAATAATTGAGATGGCCAATCAAATCAAAGTAGGCGGGGTTCTCTTTTGGCTTGCGCACAGTCTTCACACACAAAGGAGCGCGTCAATCTATCGCTTAATGCTGCGGAGAGAGACTCTATTCCTTCCGGTGAAATCAAAATGCACACAAACGTGTCCCTGCTCTTAATATACAATCATTGATGAACATCTTTGATTTTAATGAAGAAAAAGAAAAAAGAAAAACTATATAAGGGTGGATTAGAACCCGGAACTTTTGACACTGTTTACAAAAATTCTACCACCAGAACACTGTATTTGATGCAAATTAATGCAAATATTGTTTGTAAATAATCCCAAAAGGATTATTTCCCAACTAGAATTAGACCTAGATTTTCGTTCACTGTTCTATTTCTTTATACTTTATAAAAATAAAAATAAATTGGGCCCACCCCCAATGTTGAAGACATGGTTACAGTCTTGCAGTACATATTTACATATTGTATCAAAACGCCACTCTCAACAGCGTGAATGGTGTCTGGATGTTAATTGAGCTCTCAGAATCAATGTGCTTCCAAAGTACTGGATTTTAGCATTGCTTATTTTGCTGACAATATGACTCTTGTCGATCTCCTTTTATTGGTTAGCTTGTATATTTCTATTGTCTTGTGAGCTGGGTCTGCTAACACCAACGATGCTCCTTTGCGCTGTTCCACGCCAGTTTACATTCTGAGATAACACTACCATGTAGCGTTTGAGTTTAAACTAAAAACAAAGCCACTGTACAATGCACTGTAGTAATTTTAAACAGCTAGGAGCTTTTGATTTTGAAAGTGAGAGGATGTTTCTTTTTTTGCTGAGTTAAAATACATATCAGGTCCCACCTTTCCATTCTCAGCTGGTGCCTTTTTCTTCTTCTTTTTTTTGTTTGACTTCTCATTCTACAACAAAGAACATTAAACAGAAAACAACAGATTTGAAAAGAATGAAGATTAAGTAAAAACGCATTGTCAAATGTTCTCAACATTGTATTTTACAAAACTCATGAACTAGATGAAGTAATGTGTATGTGGATGAAGGTAATATATATCAGTTCTACACACCTTCACAGCATCTTTCTCCAGTGGAGCTCCTTGTTGTCCATCAATGATTCCTTCTGCCAGCTCCTCATCTGACAGACATGCATCCACATCAGCCTCGCCTATCTGACACGCACACAGACACCATTACAGAATTAATATCTGACATGACAGCAGCATCGTGATTCATGACACTGACACACAGCATTATAAATACTCAATGATCTATGGGGGCAGCAGACATGAAGTAATTTCACTTGGAGAATAGCATTTGTTCAAGTGTAGCATAATTTTTACAGGGCTGTACATGTCGCACAAGCTACGAAAAAATGGGTCTGTGCGATGAATACACCCGTGCAATACAGCATGTATGTGAATTATAATGCTTGTTTGTGCTTAGTGAGTTTTACTGTGTGCTTGTTTGTGTGAGGTTAATCTAGCGCTGCAGTCAAAGTGATTGCAAAGGCTGCTAATATACGCATGTTGAATAATGCTTGTTTCATGGTGACGTGTTTTAAATCAAGTGCATTTGAAAAAGCAACGTGCAAAACATCTTTCCAAACTTGTAATGAGAAGTATCCAAGTGTCTAGTTGTCCAACAAAAGAGAACATTTCATGAAATTTTTACTCCAAACTCACTTATGTCCTTTATGAGTCTCACTTGTGGACTTTATGCACGAGGGCCCCCTCCAGGATACAATACGATTCAAATGATTATTCACATATGTAAATATGTACTACTTTAACGTGAAGACAAGACGATGTACAGCGAGCGCTTCAAAGGGGGCACAGCCACCTCAGTCACCTCAACTCTTGACGATGCCCACACCCAGCCCCGGAGTGGGTGCCATGATTTTAGTTTGTGAGGCTGTACTGCCCTGGGAAGAACTCCCATTCAAGTATGAGATACATGGATTAAAAAACTAATTTTGGATTGTTTTTAGCAAATATAAAAAAAAAAAATTATTTCAGATTCCAGAGAGAAATAAGAAAAGAATGGCGTTTGCTTTATAGTGAATTATAATAATCTTTGCAAATAATCTTTGAAAATAACAATTAAAGCTGTAGTCTATAACTTTTTTTATAAAACCAAAACCAATTTGCGCAAGTACACAACAAGCCAGTATTCAGAACCATCTCCTTACCTTAGCCCAATTCACAACGGTAAGCTTGTAATAATGTGTTATAATTAAGAGTGGTATGGTGGATTTCCGTGGGAAATTCAAGCATGTCTTTGCATCATTACATCACGTCTGTATACATAAAGAGAGTCCGGTAAGTAAGCCAGCGCATGTGAGGAGTGGATCGCATGTTCTTCAGCGGATCATTTATAGCCTTTTCTCATAGCAGCTGGAGTAATTCAATTTAGCATTTTGATGGCGGATTGTAATCCAGAAAGGCCCAAATGACATCATTGACAACTGGAGATTCACCCGTAGTCAAATGCAAAAGATTAGACTGTACAGAAATTGAAATCTACAGGTAACGCTAATAAACACTAAATACACAGTCACTAGGGATGGGCATTTCAAGCAAAAATATTATTCGATGATCGCTGGGAATTATTCGATTATTAATCGAAAATTGCAACTCCTCCCCCGCATGCACGCATGTATAGGCTACACACATAAACAGATTAAGAGAGGGAGAGAGACCCTTCACACTCTTAGTCTGTATGATAACAAACTGTTTAAATCATTAGGGAATAGGCTATATTAACTCAATCGTGAGTTGCGTTATAGCAGATTACAATGTCATTAGTTCAATAATGTAAGGGATGATAGTGTTGAGGATTTAACTTGGATACGACAGAGAGAGCCTGCAGTGTATTCGCGTGTTTTTTTTTTTTATCCTCCTGATTACACACTGTAGCAGCTATTAAAATAGTTCAGCTTTGTTTTTAATGTCAAAGTAGTTATAATTTGTTTCGTTTCTTTACGAAGTTATAAATTGTTTGTTCAATTAAAGTTTTTGTTTTTTAAAGTGACGAACAAGCAGCCAGCGGCCGACAGTGAGTTAACCATGTTTGATCAATTTAGCCTCTCAGATCAACACTTGACTTGCCTTGCCTATGATAAATTCAATAGATATAAAACACTTCAAGCATAATCACAATGTCAGTTTAGACTATGTTTACTATCACCACCACAGTAAAAAGGCGTTTTTGACATGTTGAGGCATGGGCTGATGCTGCTCGCAAGGGTGCTCGCAAACGAAACAGGCTATACAATCTACTAATAAACTAAATATACACTCACCTATAGGATTATTAGGAACACCTGTTCAATTTCTAAATGCAATTATCTAATCAACCAATCACATGGCAGTTGCTTCAATGCATTTAGGGGTGTGGTCCTGGTCAAGACAATCTCCTGAACTCCAAACTGAATGTCAGAATGGGAAACAATTTTGAGCGTGGCATGGTTGTTGGTGCCAGATGGGCCGTATTGAGTATTTGAGTAGTCTGAGTATTTCACAATCTGCTCAGTTACTGGGATTTTCACGCACAACCATTTCTAGGGTTTACAAAGAATGGTGTGAAAAGGGAAAAACATCCAGTATGCGGCAGTCCTGGGGGCGAAAATGCCTTGTTGATGCTAGAGGTCAGAGGAGAATGGTCCGACTGATTCAAGCTGATAGAAGAGCAACTTTGACTGAAATAACCACTCGTTACAACCAAGGTATGCAGCAAAGCATTTGTGAAGCTACAACACGCACAACCTTGAGGCGGATGGGCTACAACAGCAGAAGACCCCACCGGGTACCACTCATCTCCACTACAAATAGGAAAAAGAGGCTACAATTTGCACAAGCTCACCAAAATTGGACAGTTGAAGACTGGAAAAATGTTGCCCGGTCTGATGAGTCTCGATTTCTGTTGAGACATTCAGATGGTAGAGTCAGAATTTGGCGTAAACAGAATGAGAACATGAATCCATCATGCCTTGTTACCACTGTGCAGGCTGGTGGTGGTGGTGTAATGGTGTGGGGGATGTTTTCTTGGCACATTTTAGTCCCCATTGGGCATTGTTTAAATGCCACGGCCTACCTGAGCATTGTTTCTGACCATGTCCATCCCTTTATGACTACCATGTACCCATTCTATGATGGCTACTTCCAGTAGGATAATGCACCATGTCACACAGCTCGAATCATTTCAAATTGGTTTCTTGAACATGACAATGAGTTCACTGTACAAAAATGGCCCCCACAGTCACCAAATCTCAACCCAATAAAGCATCTTTGGGATGTAGTGGAACGGGAGCTTCGTGCCCTGGATGTGCATCCCACAAATCTCCATCAACTGCAAGACGCTATCCTATCAATATGGGCCAACATTTCTAAAGAATGCTTTCAGCACCTTGTTGAATCAATGCCACGTAAAATGAAGGCAGTTCTGAAGGCGAAAGGGGGTCAAACACAGTATTAGTATGGTGTTCCTAATAATCCTTTAGGTGTGTGTGTATATATATATATATATATATATATATATATATATATATAATTTATAAAAACATGCAGTTTGTCTTAAATTACACCTCTGCAAAATGAATATAAATCCGATCTTCAATTCACGTGCATCTAGCACATTCAACAAAATCACGTCAACGAAAGCAACAAATATGAGCTGTATTTTATTCATCATCAGCTCATGATCAAACACCGCAATAGAATTTATTTATTAGTGATCGGATATTAATCCGTCTCGAAAAAGAATTTAGAAAGGCATTTACTCCTGGTCTTTTCACAATCAGATGGATATCTGATCAGAGAAAGCGAATGAAGTGATCAGGTGTAAAAGGCCATAACTTTTGCAGCTGTGCTGAAGAACACTCGCTGCTGCTGGAGCAGACTGCACACGTGCGAGCCAGTCTCGACAGTCGCGTGGTCTTGTGTTGTTTCCACCAGCGCAGCACATCTCATAGTCTCTTTTAATTAATGAATGTCTAAAATATAAAAAGGAGAAGCCTAAAATCAACGCGTCACCACCACATCAGCACCGAAAATGGGGATTCTTTTAGATAATCGCACAACCTATTCGATATTCTACGATTAAATCAACTAATCGAATATTCGAAAATCGTGACTCATCCCTAATAGTCACATTAACAATTTGAGAACAAAGTATAACAATAATAATAATAATTTGCATGGTTTGATGTTATATGAGTGATCAGTATATGTAATCACCGTTGGTAGCGTTATTTATTGTAATGTTTTGTTCCCAAAAGTGGCAGACATGTTACTTACTTAAATGTTCAGATGACATTTTCTGGTGAAAATTCTTATTTAGGTTATACTCCAAGACGTAGAAACCATGAATTTGAAGTACAGTATCCACACCGGTGATTGACAGCAAGCCGCACATACTCCTCAAAACATTACATTAATCCGCACAAAGGAGCTGCAAACTCACCTACAGATGATAAATCTGCAAATAACTGCACTTGCAGATTTCAAAAAGAGAGCAGCTTTGCGAAACAGAGGCAAAACTTACGGACTGCAGCTTTAATAAAAATAAAAATCAATGCCGATTTTTTTTTTCAGAGACTGATGTAGTACCCAAACAGATTATTTATGTAGCCATTTAACATTTTTCACAGCCATTAACACAGGAGTGAGGGCGGTGTTCCTTTAGTTGTGGATGCATGCATTTAGAGCATTTTTAGGGCTCCTTAGATTCAATCCACTTTATTTTCCTCATTTTTTAAAAAATGTAATTACATATTAATAACCTATGTATACAATTATTTTATTATTAAATGTATTAATTAAACTATAAATTATTAGGCAAACTAAGCATCATGTTAGTGTTTTTTTTTTTTTTTGTCATGTAGACAGATTCAGATCTGTAGACAGATTCTGATTCTCTCTAATAAAGAATACCAGTCACAGCAGCAATCTTCGCCATGTTTAAAGTTTGTGGCCCGCACATCTCGGAAATCAAAAACTTCCCAGTGACTTGAGAGGGCGTTGATGTCCAATTTTTAACTAGTAAACTCGTATTTACGATAAGAAAACGTAACTTAACTGAGCAAACAATGTTGAAAAGGTTTCACTACACGCAAGAAGCATAATATGTTGACGACAGACACTAAATCATAAATCTCATATTTCATTATTACTATGGTATTTTGGACATTTATCTTATGGTACCAAAAAGCTTTAGACTAATATCCTGGTACGTTAATACCATGCCATTTTAGGAAAATTCAAGTAACGTTACCATGTAAATACCATGTATAGTAATCCTTCAATACCACATCAAAGTACCATAGTAATACCATCTGATCCCACCTCAGCACCATGACAATCACACATGCCAGATGTTACCAGCTCAAATATGTTGCTGATGTTCTTCTGTGTGTTACTCTTCATCTGCTCGTCTTCATCTTTGTCATCTTCCTCAGTAAGTTTGAGCGCGTGTAAAGCGGCCTGAGCGCGCTGCTCGCCCTTCAGCCTACGCAGAGCACGACTCGACATGATGGACGTCAAATCGACTGATCAGTTATCAATAATTTCGACCCCAGATATATCATAAACTTGGGGATGTTCAAGAGCAGACGCTATAGTCGTTTGAAAACACGTGACGTCACCTTAAACGGAAGTAGGTGTGTTCAAAAGTAGGCGACCCGGATGTTAATTTTATACCTTGTTTTTTCCTAATCGTTTTATTATTATTATTATTATTATTATTATTATTATTATTATTATTATCACAATTCATGGCAGAATATGAAACCTTTTTCTTCCACAGTGTCTGGTGACATGGAATGGATTTAAACAACAAAAAGGGACAACTGCATTCAGGCCAAATTAATTAATTGTCAGAGATGAGCGGTGCTTAGGCGATGCAGCTTTTGAGCCACCGAGCGCCCTCTGCATGATAAAGACTGTAGCTTCTAGCAACAGCTGTACAATATTTTTGTCTCTGTCACACTGTTTCTGTGAGAGACCCTGGCTTGTGTGCGAAATATCATACTATCATACTACTCTTACTATTTTTGCAGTAGTATGTAATACTGCGTGTAGTATGCATATTTTCTGTATGTATGGAATACCTGGATGGCCTACTATATTTGCCAGCATCTACGAAATACAACTCAAGAACACAGAAATCAGTATACAAGCGGTGTAATCTATTCGTAATAGACTACCATTCAACTCCTACTATATTGCAGTATGCAATATGTAAACTGTGAATAGTATGTGCATTTTCTGTATGCATGATTTTCCCAGATTGCCTACTACATTTGCTGTAGTAGTATCTGAGGACACTGCATCGGATACTGTTTTACATAATGCAACATGCTCGACGTGACGTGACGTTTCATATTCGTGAAGGGTGCGGAGGAACGTGTGAATTAAAATACATATGTGCAAGAATGGGTCTTTTAGATACCTGGAGACATATTTACCCACACCAAAAATTTATACTTGGAGCAATAATGATTTGACTAAACATTCTCGTATTGACTTTTGGTTAATTTCTGCAAATAGTGCAGATGATGTTGAATTAGTGAAAACTGAGACTTCAGTGTTAACAGATCATAAGGCTACACTGATTAAAATCAACAGAGATGCTGTAAGTTCAGCTGGTCCTAAAACAAATTATTGGAAATTAAAAAAAAAAACCTTGTTAGAGAATGAATGGTTTAAAAACAAAGCCATTGAAATTATAGTAAAGTATTGAAACGTGCATGTAACCTCAATTAATTTGGTCACAATTGGGAATTAATGAAATTTGAAATAATAAATTAAAAAAGAGAAGGAAAATAAATTAATTGAAGAAATAATACAATTATCTAGTAAACAAATTTTAACCAGTGAAGAATTTAAACAATTGAGCTCCTTGCAGTTACAATTAGACACAATTTATGTAGACAAAGCTAGAGGTGCCTTTATAAGGAGTAGACAGAAGTGGGTGGAACAAGGTGAAAAAAATACAAAATATTTAGTAATTGTGAATTATCATCTATACGTAAACTCATGATTAATAATAGAATATGTGAAAACAATAAAGATATTGCTGAATATGTTACCCAGTTCTATAAAAATCTATACACTTCTGAACCTTATAATGATAGAGAAACAGATCTTTTTTGAATAAAATTTCTGACACAACAAAGAAAATAGATGAAGAATTTAAATTATTTTGTAACAAAGAGATTAATCTAGAAGAAATTCAAAGTTGTATTGAAGGATTGAAGGATAATAAGTCTCCAGGGAACGATGGGCTCATTAGTGAATTCTATAAGATGTTTAATGTTCAGTTATCTATTTTTTTAGCAGCTATGTTTAAGGAATCCATTACATGCTGTGAATTACCTGCAACTCTCAAAAAGGTCTTATCACAATTATTCCTAAGCCTAATAAGGATAAACTTTACATTGACAACTGGAGACCAATTATCCTTCTGAATAATGCTAAACTTTTGCTCTAGTGTTTGCAAGAAGATTAAAGAAAGGTCTGGAAGAGATCATTGAGGAAGAACAATCAGGGTTTATGACTGGGAGACATATCAGTAATAATATCAGATTAATTTTAGATATGATTGATTATAATTGTTACATACTGACGGATTCTTTTATTTTATTCATAGACTTTTACAAAGCATTCAATACTGTAAGTCATGAGTTTATGTTTAAATGTATTAAACATTTTGGTTTTAGTGATTACATTTACATTTATGCATTTGGCAGATGCTTTTATCCAAAGTGATTTACATTGCATTCAAGTGTACCATTTTTACATTTGATTATTCCAAAAGCTGTTAGAACTATTTACAATGGGTGCAATAGTTCAGTCAAATTACTAATGGGTACAAGTGGTAGATTTGAGATTCATCGAGGTATACAGCAGGGTAGCCCTTTGTCTCTATTCTTGTTTTTATTAGTCACACAAATCATGGCCTTGCATATCAAAAAAGCAGAGTTTGAAGGTATAAGAACATTTGAAAGATTATTTAAATTGTGTCAATTGGCTGATACTACTACTTCTTAAAAACAATTTATAAATAATGAAAGCGGTTAATTGTATTAATACGTTTTCCTCAGTATCAGGTCTTAAAATGAATATAAATAAATCAGTGCTGTTTCCACTTAAAGCATGTAATTTAACAGAATTACATGGTATTCCTATTAAACATACAATTACATATTTAGGTGTTATTATACATAAAGATGAGAATGAATGCAGTGTGCTCAATTTTGAGCCTATAATTAACAAAACTAAAACAAGATTTAATATCTGGCATCAAAGGGATTTATCCCTGAATGGTAGGGTCTTATCTAAAGCAGAAGGGATGTTAAGATCTGTTTATGTGTCTTTAGCTTTAGATATGCCATCTAATGTGCACAAAGAATTGGACAAAATGTTATTTAATTTTGTATGGACGAATAAACACCATTATTTGAGAAAAATTTTATGTAAACCAAAGCGTAAAGGTGGATTATCTGTGCTTAGTTTTGAAACTTTAAACAATACATTCAAGGTTAAGTGGTTAATTAAATTCATGAAAAAAGGATAGTATGTGGTATACATTTCTAAAACGTGTTTGATATGTTAGGTGGCATAGATCTTCTGTTGAGATGTGATTATAAAATTGATAAACTGCCTTTGAAGTTAGCTAAATTTCACAAACAAGCTTGGTTGCTGGTGTTTAAGCACAATTTTTCCCCACATAAATATATTATTTGGAATAATAGATGCATTCAATATAAAAATAGATCTCTCTTCTATAATAGTTGGTATGAAAATAATATTGTGTTAGACAACTTTTAAATTCAAACGGTATTTTATTATCTTAAATTTGGGTTTCCTGTTACACCAAAAGAGTATGCTGTCGTATTTGATGCCATACCTCAACAAATTATACAGTTTTCAAGAGCGTGTGGAAGTGATTCTTCTGAGGCAGTATATGTTAAAGACAGCATGTTTTTAGGAGACATTGATATTCTGAAACACAGTTGTACTGATAAACATATTAGGGATATTATAACAGGTGAAACAGCTACTCATAAAAGCTTATTGTGGAGCAGTGTATTTAGAAATATAAACTGGAATACAGCTTGGTGTATTTGTGAAGCATACTGCTTAAATAATAAAGTAAAAGAAGTTACTTTTAAATTTTTAAAAATCATTTAAAATTTTACATGGTATATATCCAGCTAAAAGTGTGTTAGAGAAGTTTAATTTAGATATTGATTATTCATGTGATTTTTGTTCAATAGAAAAAGAATATATTATTAATCTATTTTGTGATTGTATATACACAAAGATTTTTGGTTGGATGTGGAAAATTTCATTAGAAGGAAAACAAATGTCATATTTAAATTAATGGGAAAATGTCATATACACAAGAAGAAATGGTCAGGATCCAAGCCAAATTTTCTTCATTTTCTTCAGGAGACTAAGGACTATTGCACCAGTTTGGAGAACATTGTGAATAAAAAAGCAATAATGACTTGTTATATTCTTAACGAATATACTTTTTTGATTAACTGATCAAGGGTTTGTACACTCTAGCATTTTTTATTCATTGTTCATTTTATTTTTTATTTATATTAATTTGTTTTCTTTGTTGTATATTACATGTTTTCTCTGGCTAATAAAAAAATAAATAAATAAAAGAGTGAACTGGAGGCGTGAAGTAATTATAAATGTAACACTTTTATAATATACGTTACTATAAAGTACAAACATAGCAGTATTTCCGAAAACACAACCGTTAGTAGGCTAGTACATAAATTGTACTTTAATTTCTATGGCATGCTTCCGATAAAGTCACCTTTCGATTTATTTATAAACCGTTGTTTAATTAGGATCAGTTGAACCCTTTGTAAATTAAAGAGAGCCTTGACCACTTAGGCTATTTAAAACATTATGTTCAATATCAAATCAATTCATTTTTCTCATCCTGAGTTAACCAGAGACAAAAGTGTCCCATAATAAACAATATAATGGTTCATGATCATCTTGACTTTACACCAACAAACTTGTATGGGTTAGATCAAGACCGTTGGTGAGGACAGGTGAAAGCTATGACATTTTAACTCAGGTTTCCACATAAAAAAGAATGTGATTTTGGTTAAACGGCTGAAATAAGGTCTGTGGTGAACACAAACTCAAGACACTTTCACGTTTTATTCTACGACATAAAATATGTTCGTATTATCCCACTCGTGATTTTTTGAAGCTGTTACGTGTCTTGAAAAAGGAGGTGAAAATGAAGTTCAAATTCAAGTTCATCCTAGTAACCACCAAATCTTGCCCCTGTTTTCTTTTAAAAATGCTTTTGCAAGGCTGTTTATTAGCAGATTTTGCAGTTTTATTCTTGTCCCCAACCCAGACTGGCCCTCTTTGAATGTTAAAAATCTATATTAAAGGATCGATTTAGAAATTTTAAACTATTTTGGAATAAAATAAGTCTGTCCCCAGGTTTTCCGTCATTTCCATCTACCTCAACAAAATCCTCCTTAATACATCCACTTTAAATATTTTATTTATTTGGTAACTATGGAAATATTAGTGAAAGGAAGTATTAGTTGAAGATGAAACTGTGCTCTTCGGCACAAGAAAAAAAATCAAGGTAATTCAAAATAATTCAGAATATTGTTGTGTTTCTCGTGTTCGAGCTATCAGTGTCCGTGGAGGCGTAAAGAGAAGCACACAACAAAGAGGATCCATTTCAGGAACTTTACTTAACTTATTAAGCAACACTTACAATAATGTGTGTGTGTGTGTGGGGGGGGAGGGTTAATCAGTGCTGATGGGTTTGTTTACAACCATCCGCACCGAAGCCTGCAAGCATACTGACGCTAAGCACAAACAAGCGGTGAACTAATCCCCACGTAATGACATAGCCACATCTGATTGGCTAATACAGAACACATTATCCATACAGGTAAAATAACTGTAATAAACAATGTATTTACTTAACTAACACTATAATACCACCCCCTTTTTTTTTAGCTCTGCAAAGTCCCTTCTGCACCACTGAGGGTGAACAGTTAACGTTTTGATGTCTTTATATTTGTTGTTTTAGTTTTTTCAGTCCATATAACGACTTGGGGCTTGAACAAGTCACCCTCTTTTTGTCTTCATTCCCTCTTTTGGACAGGGGATTAGGATCACAGTTAGAGTCCGTTACAAGAAGGGTCGGAGGCTCTTCCGATACAGGGTTGTCAGAGAGTGAAGGGTTTTGCGCTTCTTCCTCTGTGGCTACAGGTACCTGAGCAGTTATTGGAATTAGCGAGCCTTCCTCGGTGCAGGTGTATTTGTGCCGCAGACGCTGCATCCAGGCAGGTATGTGGTCACTTAGATAGTGTTGTAAGCGATCATAATGCAGTACTTTCTCACTCCGCCTGTCCCTGACTCGATAGAGAACCGATCCAAGGCATGCTGTGACAACGAATGGCCCTTGCCATGGGGCTTGTAGTTTTGGACTGTAGCCCTTTCTCCTGCTACTGACCCTCATTAAAACAAGATCACCTAGTTGATAGGACTTCTCTCTGACTCGTAAGTCATAGACCTTCTTCTGACGAGTCTGAGTGGAATATAAATTCTGGCGCGCCACTAGATGAGCCTGCTGCAGGTTAGCTTGTAGTTCCTGAACAAACTCAGTGAGTGCTCCTGTATGCTGCAGTGAGTAAGGGAAGATGTTCATCCGCTGCCTTTGGTCTATGTAACACTGCAAGAGGATATTGAATTTTTCCACTTGCCCGTTCGAAGCTAGATGATATGGTATGGTCCGGGTCTTGGTTACTTGTAACAGTCACAAGTTTTCTCATTCAGAGTCTTTCAGGACAGAGCGTCAGAATTGGAATGGTGTGTACCTGGCCTATGCTCAATGACAACATTGTACAGGCTGAGTTCTTCAAGGCACCTAGCCAGTTGGCCTTCTGGTCACTTAAACCTGTATAGCCACGTTAGACAGCTGTGATCCGTCCTGAGTATGAAGTTAGACCCCAGCAAATAGTGGCGGAATTGTCTTGTGAATTTGACAACTGCTAGTAGTTCCTTACGTGTGACACAGTACCTCTGGTGAGCTGGTGAGGAGACAGCTCTGGTTGGATGCATCGGTGTCCAGGACAAACTGTCCTGATGTAATTGGGAACACCAAGATTGGTGCAGTTGTGAGACTCCTTTCAAGGTGTTCGAAGGCCTTTTGCTGCTCTTCTTCCCAGGAGAAGGGAGTCCCTTTCTTGAGTAGCATTGTCAAGGGAGTAGTGATTTCAGCAAACATGGCAACAAACCTCCTGTAATAGTTGCAGAGACCCAGGAAAGACTGGCGTTCCTGGATGCTGGTTGGGGTCTTCCTGTCCTTAACGTCATTAATGAGGGCTGGATTGGTCTTAATTCCTTCGCTGCTCACAACATGACCATGAAACAGGACTTCATCTCTTAGCAGCTGGTATTTTGAGGGCTTCAGCTTCAGTCCATATTCCTGTAACCTCTGAAAAACCTCTGCAAGGCGAGCACTGTTCCACATCTTCATGAAAGATGATTATGTCATCCAGGTATATCAGCAAAGTTTCCCACTGCAAACCCTCATAAAACCAGCTCCATGGCCCTCTGGAATGTGCTGGGTGCATTACACAATCCAAATGGCATTCTGGTGTACTCATACAGACCATACCTCATCTCAAAAGCAGTCTTGGATCTGTCTTTTTGATTCATTTCAATCTGCCAATATCCTGACTGTAGGTCAAGTGTTGAGAATGTCTTTGCACCACACAGCACATCCAAACCAAATCAAATCAAATCACCTTTATTTATATAGCGCTTTTAACAAGTCCAATTGTTTCAAAGCAGCTTCACATTGTTAACAGGAAAATAATGCAACAGAATTTGTACAGCCGTTCTGGTGAAACAGTGATGTTATCAAGTATCATATAGTGTCAATGTGGGCAGATCGGTAATATAGATGAAATTTAGGTGTCCCCAACTGAGCAAGCCAAAAGCCAGAGGCAACGGTGGCAAGGAACCAAAACTCCTTCAGGGTCAGAATGGAGAAAAAAAACCTTGGGAGAAACCAGGCTCAGTCGGGGTGCCAGTTCTCCTCTGGCCGACGAACAAACAGTGTATGATTATAATTCTGGCAACATAGCAGGTCTTAATTCATATTAGGTAAAAAGATATTCGTAAGATTATTCGAAAGATTGGAGTCGTCATGCCGAAGACGGGTTTAATGAGGATGTCGTGTCGATGCAGCATTTACAGGGGGGAGTTTATTTGACATGCTCTCTGCAGACATTTCATGTCCAGGTGCTGGTCCACCATCTGATCTGGATACGGCCCGGATCCGGCTGACTGCAGTAAACCTCGGGATAAACAGAGAGACTAACATTAGCGTAGATGCCATTCAAGTTTCAAGTTTCAAGTTCAAGTTTCAAGTTTATTTGTCATTACACATGTACAAGTACAGTATAACGAAATGAAGTTTGGAGCAAGCCTCCAAAATAATTTAGATATATTTTTAAGATGGTAGAATGCAGTTTTACAGATGTTAGAAACGTGGCTTTCAAATGGAAGATTGGTATCATAGAGCACACCCAGGTTCCTAACTGACGACGAGGACTTGACAGAGCAGCCATCGAGTGTTAGACAGTATTCTAGGTTACTACTTGCAGAGTTTTTTTTGTCCAATAATTAAAAATTCATTTTTTTCTGAATTAAGTTGCAGGAAATTACTAGACATCCAATGTTTTATATCAGCTATGCATTCCGTTAATCTTGTGAATTGGTAAGTTTCGTCAGGGCGTGAAGAAATACAGAGCTGAGTATCGTCAGCATAACAGTGAAAACTAATGCCATGCTTCCTAATGATATCTCCCAGTAGTAGCATGTACAGGGTGAAGAGCAACGGTCCTAGCACTGAGCCCTGCGGTACTCCATACTGAACTTGTGATCGGTGTGACATCTCTTCATTTACTGCTACAAACTGATAACGGTCAGATAAGTATGATTTAAGCCATGCCAATGCAGTTCCACTAATGCCAACATCATTTTTGAGTCTATTCAAAAGAATGTTGTGGTCGATAGTATCGAATGCAGCGCTAAGATCGAGTAACACTAATAGAGAGATACAACCATGATCGGATGATGAGTAAATCATTTGTAACTCTGATGAGAGCAGTCTCAGTACTATGATACGGTCTAAATCCTGACTGGAAATCCTCACAGATACCATTTCTTTCTAAAAAGGAACATAATTGTGAAGACACTGCCTTTTCCAGTATTTTTGACAGGAAGGGTAGATTTGAGATCGGCCTGTAATTGACTAATTCTGTAGGATCAAGTTGAGGATTTTTAATAAGTGGTTTGATAATAGCCAACTTAAAAGTTTTCGGTACATATCCTAATAACAAAGATGAGTTAATGATATTAAGAAGAGGATCTATGACCTCTGGTAGCATCTCTTTTAATAGCCTAGTCGGTATAGGGTCGAGCATACATGTTGTTGATTTAGATGATTTAACGAGTTTAGCCAATTCTTCCTCTCCTATAGCAGTGAATGAATGTAATTTTTCTCAGTGACACAACAATGCTCTGTCTCATGTGACACTGTAGTAGACGGCTGCATGGTTATAATTTTCTTCCTAATATTATCGATCTTACACGTAAAGAGGTTCATAAAGTCATTACTGCTGTGCTGTTTACAACCATCAGAAGTAGAAGCTTTATTTTTGGTTAACTTAGCCACTGTATCAAATAAATACCTAGGGTTGTGTTTGTTTTCTTCTAAGAGAGTCGAGAAATAAGCAGATCTAGCAGTTTTTACGGCCTTTCTGTATGCGATCATGCTCTCTTTCCATGAATTACGAAAAACCTCTAATTTTGTTTTCTTCCAGCTGCGCTCCATTTTTCTGGCTGCTGTTTTAAGGGCCCGGGTGTGCTCGTTGTACCACGGCGTTGGACTATTTTCTTTAATCTTCTTTAAGCGCCGGGGAGTGCTGGAAAAAAGAGAGTCAATAGTTTCTGTTGCAAAATCGAGTTCCTCTAGGCTATCTGGGATGCTGAGGAGATGAAACTGATGAGGAAGATTATTTAAAAGCAATCTTTAGTGGCGGCAGTGATAGTTCTGCCATATTTGAAGCGAGGGCACGGCTTTGCAGCCTTAGCTAAATTAAGTATACATGATACTAGGTAATGATCTGAGATGTCGTCGCTCTGCTGCAGAATTTCAACGGTATCAACATTTATTCCATGTGACAATATTAGGTCTAGAGTATGATTAAGGTGATGAGTGGGTCCTGACATGTGTTGCCTTACTCCAATAGAGTTTAGAATGTCTCTAAATGCTAATCCCAATGCGTCTTTTTCATTATCTACATGGATATTAAAATCACCAACAATTAGTACTTTATCTGCAGCCAGTACTAACTCGGATAGAAAGTCAGCAAATTCTTTGATAAAGTCTGTATTGTGCCCTGGTGGCCTGTATACAGTAGCCAGCACAAATGTCAAACGGGATTTATCAATTACACTACATAACGCTACATAAAGCACCAAAACTTCAAAAGAATTATATTTGAAACTAGACTTCTGAGTAATACTGAAGATATTATTATAAATTACAGCAACCCCTCCCCCTTTACCTTTCAGACGCGGCTCGTGTTTATAACAATAGTCTTGTGGGGTGGACTCATTTAAAGTAATGTAGTCGTCAGGTTTTAGCCAGGTTTCTGTCAAACACAGCACATCTAGATTATTATCTGTAATCATATCATTAACAATAAGCGCTTTTGGGGAAAGGGATCGAATATTCAGCAACCCGAGCTTTATCATTTGATCATCTGTATTATATCTGTTGTTTATTTGTTTGACATCAATTAAGTTTTTACTGTTGAATGGTCTTGATGGTTTTTTGTATTTACTAATTTGGGGAACAGACACAGTCTCTATGTGATAATATCTAGGTGAAAGAGTCTCTATGTGTTGGGATTTATCTGACTTCTGTAATGGGAGACAGCTAGCAGACGGTCAGGTAAGCCAGTCCGTCTGCTTCCTGACCTGGGCCCCAGTTAGTCAAGGTTTAGCTTTAAGACTATATGCCAAATTACTAGAGAGAAGAGCAGCACCACTCCAAGAAGGATGGATGCTATCCCTCTTCAACAGGTCAGGTCTGCCCCAAAAGCTTTTCCAATTGTCTATGAACCCTATGTTATTTTGCACCACTTAGACAACCAGCCATTGAGTGATGATAGTCTGCTAAGTATCTCATCACTCCTTTTAACAGGGAGCTGCATCTGCCATCGTACTTGCGAGTTCACACACCTCTTTAATGTTAATTTTGGTGATCTCCGACTGGCGAAGTCGAACATCGTTAGTGCCGACGTGAATAATAATCTTAGAGAATTTATGATTAGCTTTAGCCAGCACTTTTAAATTTGCTTTGATGTCAGGCGCTCTGGCTCCCGGTAAACATGTGACTATGGTGGCTGGTGTCACTATTTTCACGTTCCGTGTAATAGAATCACCAATAACTAGGGCATTTTCAACAGGATTCTCAGTGGGTGCGTCACTGAGTGGGGAGAACCTGTTTGATGTTCTAATCGGAATGGAAGAGTGGTTTTTTGATCCGCGACTATGCCGTCTGATCGTCACCCAATTGCCCTGCTGCACGGGCTCTACAGCCGGAACCGAACAATGTACAACGTTCACTAAGCTAGTCGCATCCAAAGCAGTGTCTAAAGCTGTTACATTCTCACTACTCTCAAATAAAGTCTGGATGTGTGTCTCTAATTCTGAAATCTTCTCCGTCAGCCTGACTATCTCCTTACATTTATCACATGTGAAGCCCTGCTCGCCGACGGAGACAGATACACTAAACATGAAACATGTTGTTTGATGGAGTCTATTTACTAATCCAACTCACCACAGTTGTTTAGTGAACTCAGAAAACAGGAAACCCGGGTGCAGAGATGGCAAGCTAACAGGCTAGCGAAAAGCTAACGTGTGATAGTGATTTAGATTAAAAGCTAGTGATGTCAGATTTAATGTGGTAGGCAATGTTAGACAATATATGAAGATGAGTAGGTTATAATTAGCAGTTTAAACAACAGAGAATTATATCAAATAAAAATCCCAAAAGAGCAGAGCAGAGCACATGCGAGCACAGCAGCAATAGCAAACAGGGTAGGCATTCCTCTATTTTTGATAGGGGATATGCATCCTTAATGGTAAGATCATTAAGCTGGTGATAATCTATGCACCAGTGGACACCCCCATCCTTTTTCCTTACGAGGAAAATAGGGGATGCCCATTCTGAGCTAGAGGGGACAACAATAACTGAATCAAGCATTTTCTTGAGATGTGTTTCCTCCTCATTCCTGAACCCTAAAGGGGTACATCGTACTGGCTGTCGAACAAGCTTAGACATTCCTGTGTCTATGCTGTACTGCAGAGCAGAGAACTTCCCAAGATCATCATCAGTTGTTGCAAAAACTGCTTGGTGTTCACTCAACAGAGCCACTAACATCTCCTGTTGCTGTTCAGTGAGCGTTTCGCTTGCAGAAGTAAACAACTGTCTGAGGTGTTCTGGAAGGTCAAGAGCGTTTGGTGATGACACCCTTCTTATGTTGTGCTCATCTGGAAGCTCATTGTCAGGGTCTTGTGGCATTGAGTCCCCACCTTTTGCATACAACTGACCGCTAACTGGAACTGAGTAGGTTCTCTCTCCCTCCTCTTGAGCGTCAGGATATGGTTCGATGAGCACACCCAAACAGACTCCCCATAATAAGGGTCTACTGGAAGCTGTAACATTACACAGCCTGACAGGAATCCTCTGTTCCATGTTAATCATGATGCTGCCTGAAGACTACCACACTCCAAACTAGTCCTTCACACTTTGGCGGCACAGTGACATCACTCTCTAACATCACTCTCGAAATGGCATAGTCTGGCCCCTTCCCTTCAGATATATAGGCTGGGATGAGTTCAGAGCCCAGGAAAACCTTACCAGAGGCATGTATGGTGATTTTAAGATCAGCAGCTTTTAAGAAATCTAAGCCCAGGAGCAGGGCATCAAAAATTGGTCCAATGCAAACTGTCCACTCCAACACTTTTGTGCCAATTTTAAATTCCACTTTCACTCCACCTGTTGCTGACATCTCCCTTCTCGTTTCTGCATTTCGAAGACACACATTTTTCAGTCCAGAAGGTGATTTAGCAGGTAATTTGCTGTACGTCTTTTCTGACATGATTGTTGGCTCAGCACCTGTGTCTATAACTGCAATAACTGGTATGCCATCAACAGTCAGCAAAATCATTCAACTGGGCCCTCAATTCGCAGCTCTGCTCACATGTACAATAGACGGACTCTGCTCGACATGTTTGGAGCGATTTTGACTTGGGGGCTCCATTTTGGCCACAGTGTTTGCAGGGGGACTTGTAGATGGACTGGGGAACCGTAAGCAGTTTCGTTTGTAATGTCCCTCCTCCCCACACTAGAAACATGGCCCGCTAGAAGCTCTGGTGGGGCAGGTATTTTGCTGTCTGTATCTGCTTGACTTGAAAGAGGTCTGAGCTGCACGTCCCCTTTCTGACTGGACTGCCATACTGGAATTTATTTGTTGGGTGGGTCTTATAGTAGAAGGAAGAGCAACAGAAGAGGGAGGAGGCAGATGGTCTATGGCTAGTTTGAGCTTATCAACTTTGTCAATGAGCGTTTACAACTGGTGCTGCAACCAGTGCTGATGGGTTTATTTACAACCATCCGCACCGAAGCCTGCGAGCATACAGGCGCTAAGCATAAACAAGCAGTGAACTAATCCCCACGTAATGACTTAGCCACATCTGATTGGCTAATACATTATACATTATACATACAGGTAAAATAACTGTAATAAACAATGTATTTACTTAACTAACACTATAACAGTATTTTTATTCAGCGTCATTTCCACCTTGGCTGTAGTGCCGTTTTTGTGTGATATTTGTGTGCTATCGCAGGAAAAAAGAAAGAGGACTAGTGAAACCAATCTTAGAGGTCTCCAGTAAAGGAGAAGGAAAATAAAAGAAAACAGACAATGTTCTTGGTCTCATTCCTGAGCCTACGCCAGTAAAGGTATATAGCGCTTTTTACAAGTCCAATTGTTTCAAAGCAGCTTCACAGTGTTAACAGGAAAATAAAGCAACGGAATTTGATTCAGCTGTACAGCCGCTCTGGTGAAAACAGTGATGTTATCCAGCTAATTTCAATTATCATATAGTGTCAATGTGGGCAGATCGGTAAAATAATTGAAATTTAGGTGTCCCCAACTGATCAAACCAAAAGCTAAAGGCAACGGTGGCAAGGCACTAAAACTCCTTCAGGGCCAGAATGAAGAAAAAAACCTTGGGAGAAACCAGGCTCAGTCGGGGTGCCAGTTCTCCTCTGGCCGACGAACAAACAGTGTATGATTATAATTCTGGCAACATTGCAGGTCTTAAGTCATATTAGGTAAATAGATATTCGTAAGATTGTTCGAAAGATTGGAGTCCTCATGGTGAAGATGGGTTTATTGAGGTCGTCTTGTCGATGCGGCATTTACAGGGGGGAGTTTAATTGACATGCTCTCTGCAGACACTTCAGGGATGCTTTGGTCATGTCCAGGCGCAGGTCCACCATCTGATCTGGATATGGCCCGGATCTGGCTGACTGCAGTAAACCTTGGCTAGTTGTGTAACGATGTAACGAGTACATCAGGTGTTATGGGAAGTGTCCCGGTTCCAGCTGACATAGTTAATGCAGCCTAACAATCATTTAACTGATTTGAATAATAGAAATTGATAATGTTCTATGTGTATGCCATAATAAAGACGTCGACTTTTCCCCGTGGTAGTTTAATTCACAGGACCGGACACCAGTTATTTTGTCAAGAGATTTTCTTTTTATTATTTTATATGTCAGCATAGGAGAGAAAGACAATTTTCTCGAGAGATGGTCTTCATTCCAGCTTTTCTCTGTCTTCCTGGACACCCAGTTTGGATTTTATAGGTTGAATTAATTACATTACCAGGAAAACAGGTTGTTTACATTATACCTCATGCTTTCACGTGGCACAATATATCCTAGAACATATGCATAGAGAAACTTGTTGTTCATTGT
Organism: Paracanthobrama guichenoti; assembly: GCA_018749465.1. Classification (NCBI taxonomy): domain Eukaryota; kingdom Metazoa; phylum Chordata; class Actinopteri; order Cypriniformes; family Gobionidae; genus Paracanthobrama; species Paracanthobrama guichenoti. The sequence continues at coordinate 350,272 of JAGHMJ010002209.1, forward strand.
TCAAAATATGTCTTAAAGAGAACTTGTGACTTGTGTCATATGCATTGGTAGAAAAACATCATCATGCTAAACAATTCTTCCTTACAGAGAATTCCAGTCACATGTGCATAATTGGAAAACATACACTCACCTAAAGGATTATTAGGAACACCATACTAATACTGTGTTTGACCCCCTTTCGCCTTCAGAACTGCCTTAATTCTACGTGGCATTGATTCAGCAAGGTGCTGAAAGCATTCTTTAGAAATGTTGGCCCATATTGATAGGATAGCATCTTGCAGTTGATGGAGATTTGTGGGATGCACATCCAGGGTACAAAGCTCCCGTTCCACCACATCCCAAAGATGCTCTATTGGGTTGAGATCTGGTGACTGTGGGGGCCATTTTAGTACAGTGAACTCATTGTCATGTTCAAGAAACCAGTTTGAAATGATTTGAGCTTTGTGACATGGTGCATTATCCTGCTGGAAGTAGCCATCAGAGAATGGGTACATGGTGGTCATAAAGGGATGGACATGGTCAGAAACAATGCTCAGGTAGGCCGTGGCATTTAAACAATGCCCAATGGGGACTAAAGTGTGCCAAGAAAACATCCCCCACACCATTACACCACCACCACCAGCCTGCACAGTGGTAACAAGACATGATGGATCCATGCTCTCATTCTGTTTATGCCAAATTCTGACTCTACCATCTGAATGTCTCAACAGAAATCGAGACTCATCAGACCAGGCAACATTTTTCCAGTCTTCAACTGTCCAATTTTGGTGAGCTCGTGCAAATTGTAGCCTCTTTTTCCTATTTGTAGTGGAGATGAGTGGTACCCGGTGGGGTCTTCTGCTGTTGTAGCCCATCCGCCTCAAGGTTGTGCGTGTTGTGGCTTCACAAATGCTTTGCTGCATACCTCGGTTGTAACGAGTGGTTATTTCAGTCAAAGTTGCTCTTCTATCAGCTTGAATCAGTCGGCCCATTCTCTTCTGACCTCTAGCATCAACAAGGCATTTTCGCCCACAGGACTGCCGCATACTGGATGTTTTTCCCTTTTCACACCATTCTTTGTAAACCCTAGAAATGGTTGTGCGTGAAAATCCCAGTAACTGAGCAGATTGTGAAATACTCAGACCGGCCCGTCTGGCACCAACAACAATGCCACGCTCAAAATAGCTTAAATCACCTTTCTTTCCCCTTCTGACATTCAGTTTGGAGTTCAGGAGATTGTCTTGACCAGGACCACACCCCTAAATGCATTGAAGCAACTGCCATGTGATTGGTTGATTAGATAATTGCATTAATGAGAAATTGAACAGGTGTTCCTAATAATCCTTTAGGTGAGTGTATGCTACATATTCCTGTTCAAAATTATCTCTTCTCTATATCTCTCACACTCCTGTGCTCAGACACACTCTGACTAAATAATAATGATAATACAAATGATTATGAATATTAGTAAAACTGCCTTAATTCTACGAATATAATACAAAATTATATTAAACAGTAAAATTTTGATCTACATCTCCCTTCTTCTGGAACTACGGCCGTCCGTTCCACACCATCACCTCCGAGGTGGCCAACCTATCGAAGTGATAGTGAGAAAGAAGAATAGCAGACAAAGAAATAAACACAAGGACAAAAGATTAGAAACAGGAAAAGGAAAAGAACAAAACAAAACAAAGAACCCAAACCCATGTTATGTCCCCGCAGACTATGTGTCGTTACATCTATGTGTACGCATTTAATATGAACCCCAATCTTCTAAGAAAGTAAAAGCTAATGAATCTTCACCAGTGCCTGGACTTGTTCGGTACCTGAACTCCTCCAGTTCCTGGCCAAAATAACAAACTAACATAAACGTTGATGTTAAAGAATTCCTATCCCTTGGGGTTGTGAATCGGTAAGCAGGTGTTGATTGTTCGTGAAGTTGTGTTCTGTAAGCAGTGTAGTGTGTAAAATCTATTTCACTCTGTATTTCCTATTCTCGGTTTTATCCATATGGTTAGAAATAACCAATCTGACAGGTTTGGTACTTTTCCTTCTAGTAACACATTTTATGAGTTGTATTACTAACAGGAACACAAAAATCAGAACTATCCATTCCGACCATGATACATTTCCTGGAATTTGTGCTAATTTTTTCTTCTCAGACATCAATTTAGCTACTCCATTTGCTACGATAACATGACCCATTGCTTGAATTCCCTCTTCCTGAGCTGCTTTAACACTTTCCTTGACTCTTTTAACCATTTCAAAGAGTTTGTAATTCCTTTCCTCTACTAAATTATTATTCCACCACTGTGGCTCTAAGCTCTAAGTTTGTTCACGAGTGAGGGAAGGATGGAACGGGAGATTGACAGACGGATCGGTGCAGCTTCTGCAGTAATACGGTCGATGTACCGGTCTGTCGTGGTGAAGAAGGAGCTGAGCTGTAAGGCGAAGCGCTCGATTTACCGGTCAATCTACGTTCCTACTCTCACCTATGGTCATGAGCTGTGGGTCATGACCGAAAGGACAAGATCCCGGATACAGGCGGCCGAAATGAGCTTTCTCCGCAGGGTTGCTGGGCGCTCCCTTAGGGATAGGGTGAGAAGCTCAGTTACTCGGGAGGAGCTCAGAGTAGAGCCGTTGCTCCTCCACATCGAGAGGAGCCAGTTGAGGTGGCTCGGGCATCTATTTCGGATGCCTCCTGGATGCCTTCCCGGGGAGGTGTTTCGGGCATGTCCCACCGGGAGGAGGCCCCGGGGAAGACCTAGGACACGCTGGAGGGATTATGTCTCCCGGCTGGCCTGGGAACGCCTCTGGGTTCCCCCGGAAGAGCTGGAGGAAGTGGCTAGGGAGAGGGAAGTCTGGGCGTCTCTGCTTAGACTGTTGCCCCCGCGACCCGGCCCCGGATAAGCGGAAGATAATGGATGGATGGATGGATGGATGTGGCTCTAAGTGCAACAATTGCACATGTGGAACATGGATCCCACCCAATTTAAGAGGATAGAGAATCTCAACGCAAAATGGATCAGGAGGAATTGGACACAACTTCCCTCCATATATCATATTCTCACTTATTCCATCATGTAATATACACCACTGTGCTTCTGGCACCAGCCATGCACCTGTGGCTTGATCTAAAGGAACTACTTCCCAAACTGCAGATCCATTAAGGGATAGACTAAACATTGTAGAACACGAGCAAATTACCCACTCATGTTCCTCAGCACAACAGTCTGTGGTAGAAATCATTGGTGTTTCACCTTCAACCCAATATCCATTTCTCCCTAATCTGATCACCGAATCTCCTTGTCTAAAACCCATTTATTGGAATAGTCTAACTGTCATTATATTGCGCTTTCCATATTGAGGCCATACCATAAATAAAGGTAATGTCCCAGAACCTGACAAAGAATCTTCATCGATAGCGATTTTGACTAATGGAATATGTTTAGCAGAAGTCAAATTACACTCACCTAAAGGATTATTAGGAACACCTGTTCAATTTCTCATTAATGCAATTATCTAATCAACCAATCACATGGCAGTTGCTTCAATGCATTTAGGGGTGTGGTCCTGGTCAAGACAATCTCCTGAACTCCAAACTGAATGTCAGAAGGGGAAAGAAAGGTGATTTAAGCTATTTTGAGCGTGGCATTGTTGTTGGTGCCAGACGGGCCGGTCTGAGTATTTCACAATCTGCTCAGTTACTGGGATTTTCACGCACAACCATTTCTAGGGTTTACAAAGAATGGTGTGAAAAGGGAAAAACATCCAGTATGCGGCAGTCCTGTGGGCGAAAATGCCTTGTTGATGCTAGAGGTCAGAAGAGAATGGGCCGACTGATTCAAGCTGATAGAAGAGCAACTTTGACTGAAATAACCACTCGTTACAACCGAGGTATGCAGCAAAGCATTTGTGAAGCCACAACACGCACAACCTTGAGGCGGATGGGCTACAACAGCAGAAGACCCCACCGGGTACCACTCATCTCCACTACAAATAGGAAAAAGAGGCTACAATTTGCACGAGCTCACCAAAATTGGACAGTTGAAGACTGGAAAAATGTTGCCTGGTCTGATGAGTCTCGATTTCTGTTGAGACATTCAGATGGTAGAGTCAGAATTTGGCGTAAACAGAATGAGAGCATGGATCCATCATGTCTTGTTACCACTGTGCAGGCTGGTGGTGGTGGTGTAATGGTGTGGGGGATGTTTTCTTGGCACACTTTAGTCCCCATTGGGCATTGTTTAAATGCCACGGCCTACCTGAGCATTGTTTCTGACCATGTCCATCCCTTTATGACCACCATGTACCCATTCTCTGATGGCTACTTCCAGCAGGATAATGCACCATGTCACAAAGCTCAAATCATTTCAAACTGGTTTCTTGAACATGACAATGAGTTCACTGTACTAAAATGGCCCCCACAGTCACCAGATCTCAACCCAATAGAGCATCTTTGGGATGTGGTGGAACGGGAGCTTTGTACCCTGGATGTGCATCCCACAAATCTCCATCAACTGCAAGATGCTATCCTATCAATATGGGCCAACATTTCTAAAGAATGCTTTCAGCACCTTGCTGAATCAATGCCACGTAGAATTAAGGCAGTTCTGAAGGCGAAAGGGGGTCAAACACAGTATTAGTATGGTGTTCCTAATAATCCTTTAGGTGAGTGTAAGTTGATTACCGAAAACCACTAACAAAGATTCCACTATTCGTTCAGGAATTTGACCCATTCAAATAACTTGAACATCCTGTACCATTTGATCCTTTAAGTTCTGAGCTAGAAATAAGCATGCCGCACGATGTGTCTCAAAATTAGATGATTTTACTAATGCATCTGCCAATTCCTTTGCTGCATCGTTAAGATGTTGACCTGCTGCTATGATATGCAAAGAACCTTTAAGAGCCTGAGTGAGTTCTTTTCCTGTCATTTTCCCCACCCACTGAGTGTATTCACTTAATTTATTAATTTGTGCAGTATTACTTATTGAATTGACAGAACCAAATACCCCCGCTATGTCTCCCCATATACTCAGAGGTTTACGACTTCGACTATTCAATGGATCTTTAGAGATATAATTTTTGACTTCTTTTTCCAACCATTTCCTTATTTGTGTGAAATTTCCACAGTATGACTAATCATAAAAAGTAAGAAGGGATATCAAATTATAATTGATACGTTGACGCACCATATGGGCTTAATTTATCAAGGTTTTAGCTTTGTTTGTCTTTCCCGCAGAAAGATAAAAACACCGTCCAATTTCCCCAGTTTCTAGTTCAGTCTCACAATATTCATTCTCATCTTCTGAATGCCATACTCTTACACAATTTCCCTTGGATCTTGTCGTTTTCAAGGCAGTATCTCTTAGGAATCCCTCACATGGCAACACTATGGGATAAATACATTTATAAAAATAATTTGCTAGGGTTAATGTATCCCATATTGTAAGCATGTGAGTACGATTCAAAATGAAGTTAATTTCCACATTAGTAGAAGTTATGAGGTCTAACTCCACAATTTCACATTGTTCTCTTGAACAAATTTCTCGTCTTTGACCACTACTAGAATATCCCCCGTCTTTCAGATTGCCAGATTATTCTGCTTTTGTAACATTGATGGTGATAGTTAAATCTTTATCATTACTTGGCAACCAATCCCATAATCCCCATTTGGAAATAAAGGGTAGAGTAAAATGTTGGCCAGATTTCAGAGTTGCATTTCAAGTGATTCTTTGAACTTGAGGAGTCCATAAAGCTTGGCTTTCTTGGTAAATGCAACTCTGAACAAACATACCATCGTTGTTGTGTATCGAGAATAACTTGCAACCATCTCTAATCAATGTCAATGGGAATGATCCCTGAAATGGAAGCAGATAAATAATTAAACATCACTCCTTTGTTCCCAATCTTTAAAGCTAATGGATGAACATTGCTCAATTTCAGGCCATAAGATGTCATTATCATTTTGTTCATTCACTAAACAAGGTTTAACTTGTGACCAATGATACCATCTATCTGTTCCTACACCCTTCCCTTTAAGGCAAACACTCGTATCTGTTGTTAAGAGTATCTCATATGGTCCCTCCCACCTAAGCTCTAAACCTTTCCTAGCAATACATTTGACCATAACAAAACTGCCTAACTCGGGAATGTGTGGAATGTCAATAGTGGTGTGTTTTTCATCCCATTGCTGTTGATGTTACTCATGAGCCACTCTAATAAAGATTTCTGGAGATATCCACATTCTTGGATCCATGGCCACAACTAAAATCATGTAATCATAATCCCTGATAATGACAGCATTTATGATTCATGAGTTAGGAATTTTGAAATTCTTACTTCAATTTATTCTCAAAAACATCAATTAAACAAGATGGGATGATCGATATCATATATTTACCACCTACATTTTGTTCTTGGACACTTTATGCCCCTTTTCCTCTCTTATTCTCCTTTTTTGTTTTAAAGAGAATTCGGTAGCATGCTTTTATCAGCTTTTAAGAAAGATCTGTCTTGAGAGCAGAGTCTAAACTCTCTCTTCACAGCATCACCAATTATCTAATTAAAAGGTTTACCCCTGGAATATCTTCTCACTATACTAAATCCAGTCCAATTTTAGTTGACTGATAAATCGGATGAAACACTTCTTTTATAGGGTCGGACTGGTGCCTATCAAAAGAGAGCAGAGCGTTGTTAGTTTATCGAAACACGAACAACTGCTATGAAACCAGTGAATAACCAAATTGATGTTACAAAACAAATTTGAGGCAGTCTGTTACCTGCACATGAGGGAAGAGATAGAAAGTCTGGTTTAATAATCTGTCAGTTGAACATGTTACTTCCTCAGATTCCTCTGGCAGTCCTGAGATTTCTGTAGTAGGACCACTGCACTGTAACACCTGTAGCACCTGATGAAATGCACCAAGATGGCGGCGCGTGCACACGCAGCGGCTTCTCTCTCTCCCGACGGACCGGTGTTTTTGTGTTTTTCGGCGTGTAAATCACAGTGTTTTTGTACGTCCTTGTCGCGTCCGTTCATCTGCAAACTCAGCTACAGACGTGAGTTTCTGCTCGAGGTTGGAAAAACTACAGTCTTCAATCCAAGCTCGGCGCTCGCTCAAGATCTGTGGGATCATGGCCTTCTCCGGGGGCCTACCCCATCACCATCCCCCACTACTCCACAAACGGGGTGAGAGGAAACAGAAGAGGGGGAAGCGCGGAGGTATCCGTGTCAGGCTAGCGGCTAAACCACACAAGCCGGCTATCCCCACCATCATTCTCGCTAACGTATGCTCGTTGGACAATAAACTGGATGATCTTCGTCTTCTTTGCTCTACTCGGAAGACTGTAAGAGACTGTTGTGTTTTTGTGTTCACAGAAACATGGCTCAACAACAGCGTCCCGGACTGCGCCATTCAGCTCGATCGGCGCACATGCCATCGGGCGGACAGAGTGCTCGTCGAGGGAGGTAAGACCCGCGGCGGTGGACTCTGTGTTTACACCAATGATGCGTGGTGCCGCGATGCTGTCGTGGTCTGCAAACACTGCTCACCCCTGGTGGAATTTATGATTATTAAATGTCGGCCGTTTTATCTACCGCGGGAATATTCAGCTATTATACTTGTTGCTGTATACATCCCCAGCTCCAACAACAACAGGAGTGAGGCACTAAATAATCTTTATAAACACATCAGTGATCAGCAGACAGCCCACCCAGATGCTTTTCTCATCTTGGCTGGAGATTTCAACCATGCAGACTTAAAGAGTGTGCTTCCAAAAATTCATCAACACATTGACTTCCCAACACGTGGAAACAACACTCTGGACTTTGTGTACACTACACAGAGAGGAGCTTACAAAGCCCTTCCCCTTCCCCACCTTGGTGCTTCAGATCACATCACTGTTATGTTAATGCCAGCATACAGACCACTTGTGAAAGCTACCAAACCAGTCCAGAAGCAGATTCAAGTCTGGCCTGAAGGGTCATCAGAGGCTCTTCAAGACAGCTTCGACACCACTGACTGGGACATGTTTAAACAGGCTGCAACCTACCACAACGCCACAGACCTCCAGGAGTACTCTGAGACTGTTACTTCTTATATCACCAAGTGCATGGAGGATGTAACAGTCACAAAGACCATCACCGTCTGGCCCAACCAAAAACCGTGGCTGACAGGAAATGTCTACAGACTTCTGAAGACGCGTAACGCTTCAAGATTCAAGAGTTTTATTTGTCACATACACAGTTATATACAGAATATACAACCGGCAGTGAAATGTAAAATGCTGCCTTCAGAGCTGGAGATGAGGTGGGCCTGAGGACAGCAAGGGCCAACCTGTCACGCGGCATCAGGAAGGCTAAAAGACAGTACTCCAGGAGGATAGCCCATCGTTTCAGCGACAGCAGAGACACAAGGAGCCTGTGGCAGGGTATTCAGACCATCACAGACTATAAGCCCCCTGCACGGACATGTGACAGCTCCACCCCCCTGCTGAATGAGCTGAACACTTTCTTTGCTCGCTTTGAAGCACATAACAGCACCACTGCACAGAAGTCACCACCTCCTCCCGATGACCTGATGTTGTCACTGCCCAGGGACAGCGTGAGAAGATCCCTCAGCAGGGTCAACGCACGCAAAGCTCCAGATCCTGACAACATTCCTGGACGTGTATTGAGAGACTGTGCAGAGGAACTCACTGATGTCTTCACAGACATCTTCAACATCTCACTGAGTCAAGCTGTCGTCCCCACATGCTTCAAAGCAACCACCATCATTCCAGTCCCTAAGAAATCATCTCCATCCTGCTTCAACGACTACCGTCCAGTCGCACTTACCCCCATCCTTATGAAGTGCTTTGAGCGGCTAGTCATGCACCACATTAAGTCTGTCCTCCCCCCCTCCCTAGACCCCTACCAATTTGCATATCGGTCTAAATGCTCGACAGATGACGCCATCGCCACTACCGTCCATTCAGCACTCACACACCTGGAAAATAAAGACACTTATGTCAGAATGCTGTTCATAGACTTTAGTTCAGCATTCAATACAATCATCCCTCTACAGCTCACTCAAAAACTGTCACAGCTGGGACTCAGCACATCGATGTGCAACTGGTTGCTGGACTTCCTGACGGGAAGACCTCAGGCAGTTCGGCTCGGCAGTAACTCATCCAGCTGCATCATCATGAACACTGGAGCCCCTCAGGGATGTGTGTTGAGCTGACACATGACTGCACACCCATACACAACAGCAATCTCTTCATCAAGTTTGCGAATGACACGACCGTAGTTGGTCTCATTAGCAACGATGATGAGACAAACTTCAGGAGCGAGGTGAGCCGCCTGGCCAGGTGGTGTGGCGACAACAATCTCTCTCTGAACGTGGAGAAGACGAAGGAGATTGTTGTTGACTTCAGGAGAATGCACACCCAGCACGCTCCACTGACCATCAACGGTGTGACCGTGGAAAGGGTGAGGAGCACCAAATTTCTTGGTGTGCATATCACAGAGGACCTCTCCTGGACCGCCAACACCACAGCACTGACCAAGAAAGCACAGCAGCGACTCTACTTTCTCCGCAAGCTGAGAAGAGCTGGAGCCCCAGCCTATTTGCCATCGCCACTTTACCTCTATAATTCACTTTATCCATCTTTTTTTTTAATCTTTCTTCTGTTGTTGTTACTGTTAAACTTTTGTTGTTATTGTTATTGTTTTGTTGTTGTTAGGCACCTAGGGTCTGAGAGTCATAGAATTTCAATTCTCTGTATGTATGTACTGTACAGAATTGACAATAAAGCTGACTTTGACTTTGACTTTGAACTTCCAAGAGAGTTTGTACTTTCAGTTTCACGTGTCTCTCACCTCATCCAGTGCATTGTCAGTCTGTGATGAGGGTCTGATGAGAGCATTGGAGGTTAGGAGGATGTGGTTGTGTCTTTCTCTGCCACTCGTGGCAACTTGTTTCCATTATTGTTTCTGCAAGTCCAGCCCTTCTGAGATACAGGATCAGTTTTCTCTTTCAGGTGGTGGAGCTGACAGCCCATCCTTTTCTTCTCTTTGCGGCCATGCAACATCTTCTCTCTCCCTTGCTTAATGCACAGCATAGTCACTCGTGTTCATATTGGCAGTCATCCCAAAAGCCATGGTCTGGTTTCATCTGAGAAAATGAACACTCAAGAGAGAGCCTCATGTCAATTCTGACCACAACTGTATATGAGCAATCTGATGTGTTTGTCAGTCACCTCTTTCAAATGTCTCTTAATTTTTCAACTGGTTGACAGTAGCAGTTCCTCATTTATATTTTAATAAAGCAAGTTCTTCTTTGCAGAAAAAGCAAGCGATTACTTTGTTGCAGATAGAAGAATAGAAAGGAGCAGTAAACTACTCTGAATTATCTAAGTGCACTATAATTAAATAATTTTCACAAATACATCCACATGATCTATTTTGTTATAAAATATTCAATCTCAAGCTAGTGATAGTAAATAAAAATTGCACATCCAACATAAAATGTTTTTTTGTGTTGAGCTCATTTATATTAGTCACCCAATCTTGTTCTCATTCAACACAATGCAGATGTTATTTTAAATCAGTACATACCAAAATCTCAGTGTGTGGATCTAATTTCAAACTGTCTCCCAGGGATAACGAGTACCAATTTCAGACATCTTTACATAAAAGGATATAGCCTATTATAAAACTATATCTCATGACATTCATTTAATATATATATATATATATATATATATATATATATATATATATATATATATATATATATATATATATATATTATTTATTCATTTATTCTTTGTTTGTAGCCATTTTGCAAATAATTTGTCACTCTGTGTCTGTGCGCTCAGAACAGCAACAGCAACAATTCCGAAGGGAGGGCTATCCTGTTTCTCTCCCTCTCTCTCCTAATCACTCAAGGAACAAAAGAAAAGAGGGAAAAAGTTAAAAGAAAAATTATTTTATTTCGGATACATTTCTTTCTTTAGGTTTTTTAGTTTCTTTATTCAGTTGAACTCAAATATTGAACAGCTTTACTGTCAAAATCAGAATGCCCGCAATTTCAGCTACTTCAGCATGTTTAAACGTTTTAGGATTCTCTATAAACAGGACTCCCCTTTAGAGTCCAGATCCGCCACTATAAACTGCTTTTATCCTGAATCGCCTTATGGCTTTCAAGATTCAAGAGTTTTATTTGTCACATACACAGTTATATACAGAATATACAACCGGCAGTGAAATGTAAACAGGTCCGCTCCATGGACAGTGCAAATTCACAGTTAAAAATACAAGGAGGAAATTATAATAGAAATAGAATAAAAAAGTACTATGTATATATCTGTAGAATTATAAATAAATCAAGTGGAAAAAAATAAATAAAGAAAGAAGTGGAATAAAATAAGTGAAATAAACTGTGCAGTGAGTAAACTGTAGACTTATAAATATGTGGTTAACAGAAATGTACAAAGTATAATGTGCAAACAGGTTTATAACAGGTTGTTACACAGTAACGAGAACAGAAAGTGCACTGCAATGTCAGTATGTCGATGTTTATCCTGAAGTGAAGTCACGTGATGTTAAGTGACTGAGTTCAGGAGTCTGATGGCCTGGGGGAAGAAACTCCTTCTGAGTCTCTCAGTTTTGGCCATCAGGCTTCAGAAGCGCTTACCAGATGGCAGCAGCGTGAAATGAGGGTTTGCAGGGTGATTAGAGTCCTTGATGATCTTAGTAGCTCTACCTTTGCAGCGTTTGGTGTAGACGTCCTGCAGAGACGGGAGAGCTGACCCTGAGATACGCTCGGATAAGCGCACAACTCTTTGCAGGGCTTTGCAGTCATGACTGGTGCTGTTCCCATACCACGCTGTGATGCACTGAGTTAATACACTTTCTATCGCCCCTAAATAGAAAGTTTTCAGGATAGCTGGTGAAACCCTGAATTTCCTCAGCTGGCGCAGGTGGTACAGTCTTTGCCTGGCTTTTTTCACCTGTGTCTGAATGTGTGCAGTCCAGGTACACTCAGGTACTTGAAGCTCTCTCTACTGGTGACCCACTGATCATGAGAGGGGAGTATGTCCATTGCTGTCTCTTCCTGAAGTCCACAATCAGTTCTTTGGTCTTGCCAACATTCAGAGAGAGACAGTTGTCCTGGCACCATGATGCTAGTTGCTCCACCTTGTCCAAGTATGCCGTCTCGTTTTTGGAAATGAGGCCCAGGACAACAGTATCATCAGCAAATTTGATGATAGAGGTGGAGCTGTGTGTGGACAAACAGTCATGTGTGTAGAGAGACTTCAGAGAGGGGACTTCATGACTATAGACGTGAGAGCCACTGGACGATAGTCATTTAGGCAAGAGGGTTTACTGTTCTTAGGGACAGGGATGATGGTGGATTTTTTGAAGGAGGTGGGGACCACAGATGTAGCGAGGGACTCATTAAAGATGGATGTAAACAACCTGGTGAGCTGATCAGCACAGGACCGCAGAACACGACCTGAAATACCATCCGGCCCGGCAGCTTTCCTGACGTCCACACGCTTGAGTGCCCTCCGAACTTCATCCTCCGAGACAGAGATCACGTGGTTGTTGCTGCTCTGAGTAATTCCCTCTGATGCGTCACTTGGCGGAGAAGTTACAAATGTAACAAAGTTACAAAGAATTGGAGTCAGATAAAATTATTCATGGAGTCAGATTTAAAATTCGATGGTCATAAATTAAGTGAATCCAACAGAAATGCTGAAAAGGCATACACGCAGAAGTCCTTCGACCAGGCCGTTAGATTCTGTCCTTGGGCTAATGGATGGACCTTACAACATCATGAAGGCCAGATAAAGCCATCCCTGTGTCTGCCTGTGGTGGAATGTAAACGGCAGTGGAGATGACCGAGGAAAACTCCTTCGGCAGATAGAATGAGCGGCAAATGATTGTTAAATGTTCCAGATGAGGCGAGCAGGATCGCGAAAGAATGGAGATGTTCCTGGGGTTGCACCATTTCTGTTGCAAATCCCAGCACGTTTCCCGCACGTTTCCCGAGGTGTTTCTTGATTCTTCGCCTTCGACTCGACTTGCCATTGTTCAACTCGCCATTCCAACGAATCTCAGATGGCCACAGAGGATTGGTGAAAGTGTCCTGAAACAGTCCAGTGTAGCGGTAACCAATGTCCAAAAGTGTTTTGCTGTCATAGCAGATCAATGCAGATTTGTAAAAATTGAGAGCAAAAGAGAGTAAAATAATAAATAAAAGCACAGTCTGCGCGGAGCGACCTGAACGGCGACCGAACACGGTGGCACCATCTTGGATTTCAAGCTTATTCTCCCGAAAATTTGACTAAATGGTCTTCTTTACCAAAGATCCACTTTTACCCCAGCTTCATTCAAATATTTTTAAGGTCCACTGATCTGAGCAACTTATAAAATAAACCAAATCAAATTAAATTATTATTTTACTTTTACTATGTCTGACATACTGTATATATTCATTGGCAACACAACTGGTATTTTAAATAACACAGTTCTTTTCAGCAGTTTCAGTCAATGTTCATGTTCAAGTTCAAGTTCAAGTTGTGCTTTATTGTCATTCCGCTACATGTGGGGACATACAGTGGAATGAAATGTCGTGCCTCGGTGCTACATAAGTACAGACATACAACCATAAAGTAAAACTCTATAAACCTATACATAACTAACCTACTGACAGATTTGACTATAAATATACTATATATAAATATAAATGTTAACCTATACATGCCTGGGGAACAGTGCAAGATTATTGTAGTACATGAGCATGTAAACATACATATATTATAGAGTCTTTTGTGGGCTTATGTACACACAGCAGTGTGCGAAAGTGACTAGTGCGCATAGGGGAGAGTGTGTTACTACAAGGGTGTTTTTTTTTTTTTCTCGGCCCACTCACCTGTGTGTAGCACACTTCAAATTGCACTTTTTTTTGGGGGGGTTTATGTTTCAGGAGGAAGGGGGTTTGTATGGGGTCTCAGGGAGGGGCGGGGGGGTTTGAGTTCAGGTTCTGATGCTCCTGAACCGTCTTCATGATGGAAGGAGCTGGAAGAGACTGTGGGAAAGTCCAGGATCCAATTACAGAGGGAATTGTTGAGGCCTAGCAGGTTTAGTTTGTTGATGAGCTGTTGTGGGATTATTGTGTTGAATGCTGAGCTGAAGTCAATGAACAGCATTCTGACATAGGAGTCTTTGTTTTCTAGATGGGTAGGAGCCAGATGGTGGGTGGAGGAAATTGCATCATCCGTAGAATGGTTTGGACGGTATGCAAACTGGAGTGGATCGAGTGTGTTGGGGAGGCCGGTTTTGATGTTGTGCATGACTAATCTCTCAAAGCACTTCATTATGATTGGGGTTAGTGCTATGGGACGGTAGTCATTTAGACAGGACACAGGTGATTTCTTTGGTACCGGTATGATTGTTGTGGATTTGAAACAAGTGGGGACAACTGCCTGGCTCAGCGACATGTTGAAGATATCTGTTAGGACATCTGTCAGCTGTGCAGCACAGTCTCTCAGTACACGGCCAGGTATGTTGTCAGGACCCACAGCCTTGCGTGGGTTAATCCTAGATGGGGTCTTCCTTACGTCGGCTGGAGACAGAAGGAGTAACTGGTCGTTGGAAGGTGTGGGCAGTTTTTGTGCAGGTGTATCATTCTGCATTTCAAACATATACTGAATAAAAGTGGTTGAGTGCATCTGGGAGGGATGTATCATCATATTATCATCAAGCCTGTGGCGGGGGCTTGTAGTCAGTGATGGTCTGAATGGCTTGCCACAGGCTCCGTGTGTCCCTGCTGTCTGTGAAGTGGTTGTTGATTTTTTGAGCATATGACCGTTTTGCATTTTTGATGCCACAGGACAGGTTGGCTCTTTCTGTTTTGAGGGCTGCGTGATTTGCATGGTTGAAGTCACCAGCTATGATAACAAAGCCATCGGGGTTATTTGTTTGTTGATCACTGATGGCACTGTACAGTTCACGAAGCGCATCCTTAGCGTTTGCACACGGGGGAATGTAGACCGCAACAATAACAATGGCCGTGAACTCCCACGGCAGATAAAACGGTCGACACTTCACAACCATATACTCCACCAGCGATGTACAGTGTTTTGATACTACCGCAGTATTGTTACACCATTCTTTGTTGCTATACACACACAAGCCGCCCCCGTGAGTCTTGCCAGACAGTGATGAATCTCTGTACGCTCGGCAGCAGGTTAGCCCGTGTAGCTGAATGGCGGTGTCCGGGATGTTGTTGTTTAGCCATGTTTCAGTGAAAACAAAGTTGGGACAGGTAGCAATAAGAGGCCGGCAAAGTTAAATGTACATATAAGGAACAGCTGGAGGACCAATTTTCAACTTATTAGGCCAATTGTCAACATGATTGGGTATAAAAAGATCCTCTCAGAGTGGCAGTGTCTCTCAGAAGTCAAGCTGGGCAGAGGATCACCAATTCCCCCAATGCTGTGGTGAAAAATAGTGGAGCAATATCAGAAAGGAGTTTCTCAGAGAAAAATTGCAAAGAGTTTGAAGTTATCATCATCTACAGTGCATAATATCATCCAAAGATTCAGAGAATCTGGAACAATCTCTGTACGTAAGGGTCAAGGCCGGAAAACCATACTGGATGCCCATGATCTTTGGGCCCTTAGACAGCACTGCATCACATACAGGAATGCTACTGTAATGGAAATCACAACTGGAGTACTTCCAGAAGACATTGTTGGTGAACACAATCCACCGTGCCATTCGCCGTTGCCAGCTAAAACTCTATAGGTCAAAAAAGAAGCCATATCTAAACATGATCCAGAAGCGCAGGTGTTTTCTCTGGGCCAAGGCTCGTTTAAAATGGACTGTGGCAAAGTGGAAAACTTTGGACAACCCAACAAGGACAACCTAAGTTGTTGTCAGCACTCAGTTCAGAAGCCTCCATCTCTGATGCTATAGGGTTGCATGAGTGTGTGTGGCATGGGCAGCTTACACATCTGTAAAAGCACCATCAATGCTGAAAGGTATATCCAAGTTCTAGAACAACATATGCTCTCATCCAGACGTTGTATCTTTCAGGGAAGACCTTGCATTTTCCAACATGACAATGCCAGACCACATACTGCATCAATTACAACATCATGGCTGCGTAGAAGAAGGATCCGGGTACTGAAATGGCCAGCCTGCAGTCCAGATCTTTCACCCATAGAAAACTTTTGGCGCATCATAAAGAGGACAAAGAAGACCTAAGACAGTTGAGCATCTAGAAGCCTATATTAGACAAGAATGGGACAACATTCCTATTCATTCCCCCAGACATTTACAGACTGTTATAAAAAGAAGAGGGGGATGCCACACAGTTGTAAACATGGCCTTGTCACAACTTTTTTGAGATGTGTTTTTGAGATGTGCTTATTTTACCCTTAAAATTATACATTTTCTCATTTTAAACATTTGATATGTCATCTATGTTGTATTCTGAATACAATATTGAAATTTGAAACTTCCACATCATTGCATTCTGTTTTTATTCACAATTTGTACAGTGTCCCAACTTTTTTGGAATCGGGTTTGTATCAGCTATGCATTCCGTTAATCTTGTGAATTGGTCAATTTCATCAGGGCGTGAAGAAATATAGAGCTGAGTATCGTCAGCATAACAATGAAAACTAATGCCATGTTTCCTAATGATATCTCCCAGTGGTAGCATGTACAGGGTGAAAAGCAACGGTCCTAGCACTGAGCCTTGCGGTACTCCATACTGAATTTGTGATTGGTGTGACATCTCTTCATTTACTGCTACAAACTGATAACGGTCAGATAAGTATGATTTAAACCATGCCAATGCAATTCCACTAATGCCAACATAATTTTTGAGTCTATTCAGAAGAATGTTGTGGTCGATAGTATCGAATGCAGCGCTAAGATCGAGTAACACTAATAGAGAGATACAACCACAATCAGATGATAAGAGTAAATCATTTGTAACTCTGATGAGAGCAGTCTCAGTATTATGATACGGTCTAAATCCTGACTGGAAATCCTCACATTTCTCATTTCACCTCATTTCTTTCTAAAAAGGAGCATAATTGTGAAGACACTGCCTTTTTCTAGTATTTTTGACAGAAAGGGTAGATTTGAGATTGGCCTGTAATTGACTAATTCTGTAGGATCAAGTTGCAGTTTTTAATAAGTGGTTTGATAATATTCTAATGACAAAGATGAATGAATGATATTAAGAAGAGGATCTATGACCTCTGGAAGCATCTCTTTTAATAGCCTAGTATACAATAGGGTCGAGCATACATGTTATTGATTTTGATAATTTAAGGAGTTTAGCCAATTCTTCCTCTCCTATAGCAGTGAATGAGTGTAATTTGTCCTCAGTGACACTACAGTGCACTGTCTGATGTGATACTGTAGTAGACAGTTGTATGGTTATAATTTTCTTCCTAATATTATCAATCTTACACATAAAGTAGTTCATAAAGTCATTACTACTGTGCTGTTTACAAACATCAGAATTTGAAGCTTTATTTTTGGTTAATTTAGCCACTGTATTGAATAAATGTTTAAATAAATTGTTTGTAATAAATAAATAAATTTATTAAAATTTTAATAAATTGAATAAATTGAATAAGTGTTTGTTTTCTTCTAAGAGAGTCGAGAAATAAGCAGATCTAGCAGTTTTTACGGCCTTTCTGTATGCGATCATGCTCTCTTTCCACGAATTGTGAAAAACCTCTAGTTTTGTTTTCTTCCAGCTGCGCTCCATTTTTCTGGCTGCTGTTTTGAGGGCCCGAGTGTGCTCTTTGTACCACAGCGTTGGACTATTTTCTTTAATCTTCTTTAAGCGCGGGGGAGCAACTTTGTCTAAAGTGCTGGAAAAGTGAGAGTCAATAGTTTCTGTTGCAACCTCAAGTTCCTCTAGGCTATCTGGGATGCTGAGGAGATGAAACTGATGAGGAAGATACATTTACAAAGCAATCTTTAGTGGCGGCAGTGATATTTGAAGCAGGGGACGGCTTTGCAGCCTTAGCTAAATTAAGTATACAAGATACTAGGTAATGATCGTCGCTCTACTGCAGAATTTCAAGTACTGACTGTGACAGTATTAAGTCTAAAGTATGATTACAGTGATGATTACTCATTTAAAGTAATGTAGTCGTCAGGTTTTAGCCAGGTTTCTGTAAAACACAGCACATCTAGATTATTATCTGTAATCATATCATTAACAATAAGCGCTTTTGGGGAAAGGGATTGAATATTCAGCAACCCGAGCTTTATCATTTGTTCATCTGAATTATATCTGTTGTTTATTTGTTGGACATCAGTTACGTTTTTACTGTTGAATGGTTTTGATGTTTTTTTGTATTTACTAATTCGGGGAACAGACACAGTCTCTATGCAATAATATCTAGGTGAAAGAGTCTCTATGTGTTGGGATTTATCTGATTCTGGTGATGTGAGACAGCTAGCAGACGGTTGGCTTAGCCTGTTTGTCTGCTTCCTGACCTGGGCCCCAGTAAGTCAAGGTTTAGCTCTAAGACTATGAGCCAAATTACTAGAGAGAAGAGCGGCATCACTCCAAGAAGGATGGATGCCAGCTTTCAAATCAATGCTACTGCCTGGCAGGAAATTTGCCAGATAGTTGATAAGTAACTGCTCCAGTCATTTGATAGATTAGAAAATTGCAATGAGTTGAGTCCATTTGACACACATTAACTCAAACAATCCATCATATACAATCAGAACAGATAACCATATCATATACAATCTGTATAGTGGACAACCATCCTGTACTCCACCATACACTGACTGAAATCTCCACTGGACACCTCAACAAGTCTACATCCTCCTCTGGAACTTGAACTTGATGAAGCATTGCCTCAATATCAGACATCAGAACATCAGGCTCACTCAATCAAAGACAACTCAGATCTTTTCTTTCTTCGGATGGTATACCCTGTGGTCTGGGATATACCAAACCTTTCCGTCACTGCGTTCCAGAACTGTGGGTGGCACTCTCTCTGCATAGCCACTGGAAATAAGGTTATTCATGAAAGCAGTGTCCTTATGGAATAATGCACTCTCTTCTCTTCAGGTTAAGTATGCGTTGTTCTGCAATGTTATGGTTGTTAACCCTGTGTTCTTTGTTTCCTCAGAGAGTGATTGACTTTGCAGAGTGAGTGTGGATTACCCAGCAAGTTGGCCTAACTCTCGTCTCTTCACTGGACAAGGAGGAATTGCACTTACCAAGACCACAATACCAAACACTTCACCTACACAAATCAGAGACTGAGTTTGTTCGCACCAAAAGTTTGAGTTTGTTCACTGCTTTAAAGAATTAAAAGACACCTTCCGGGGTGACACTTCACTGCATTACGTGTCTGTTCTCCTCTTTTCCCGTAGTAGTGCGCTACACTGGTGGAGAATGCGGGCAGGAGATCCCAGACACGAGGACCCTAGTGAGACAGCCTCTCACCCTAGTGTGGAGGATGTAATTCATCATCTAGCCGAAATGTCAATTCGCCAACAACAGCTATCAGAACGGTTGGTAGCAGGACAAGATCAGGTGGCTGAAGAACTGACACTTCACTGCATTACGTGTCTGTTCTTCATTCAGACTACTCCAGAACCCTCTTGGCAGAGGCTAGACCGAAATGTGCCCCAACCCACGGCACTTCCAAGGATGACTGAGCAGGATGACCCAGAAGCTTTTTTACACACGTTTGAGGTGATTGCAAAGAGTGGGGGATGGGGAAAGTCAGAATGGGCCCAGAAATTAGCACCCCTTCTCACTGGGGAACCACAACAAGTTTATTTTTCCCTCCCGCCATCCCACCTGGGTGATTATGATTTTCTGAAGAGAGAGATCCTGGCTCAGGTAGGCCTCTCCCCTGTGTCTGCTGCCCAGAAGATTCACGACTGGGTGTATGATACGCTGATTCCTGTTCGCATGCAATCAGCACAACTCACTCGGCTCGTTAAACTGTGGTTATTGGCAGAGGATGTCACCGTGATGGAAATTGTGGAGAAGGTCACTGTGGATAGGTTGCTACGTGTGCTACCCCGGCCCCACCGACGCGCTGTGGGACTACAAAATCCCCAAACTTTGACAGAGTTGATTGAGGCTGTGGAACTGTCTGAAGCGGCCATGGCAAGAGAATCAGGAGAGAGAGCTGCCTCCTTTCCCCGGAGGGTTACTGGAGACCGGAGAGGGGTGAACGGTACCCCCAAGTCAGTGAGCCTGGTGAGCCCTTCTCAAGCATCCCGACAGGATGAGCCCATGCCGACTGACCCAAACCCACCTGGAGCTCACGCCTGGATGGCAGGGTGCATTCTACATTACAGCATTCCCCCGGGTGCCCCAGAGGAGGAAGTCCGAGTGAACGGCCGTCGAGTCCGAGCCATACTGGACACGGGCAGCAGTGTGAGCCAACCGCAGATTCTTGGAACCACAAAACCTGGCCGATCCCTTCTCCCAATCACCTGCGTACATGGTGACACAAGGTATGTGCCGGCCCAAACTGTCTCAATCTCTGCTTCCCCAGGAACCTGGACGGTTGAGGTTGGGGTGTTGAAGGATCTGCCAGTACCCGAGATTGGCCAGGTTTAGATCAACTGCCACGGCATCCTGACAACCCTGTGCGTTGAAGGGGGGGGGGGGTATAAAACCAAGGACTCGCCAGGCTTACCTCGTATCAGAGAGTGAGAGAGCGGGTGAGTCTTCTCAAACTCATCTTCTTCTTCTCTGATCTGTTTCAGCAGATAACAGGGAAGGGCTCCCTGGGAAGAGAACAGCGAGAGGATGATCGCTTGAAACACTGCTGGTCACAAGTCAGGGTAGTAAACGGCATTGAACACCAACCACCCCCACACCCCTCCTCACACTTCATTGTAAAGAACAACTTACTGTACTGTGTAGCGGAAAGGCGGGGGGAATTAAAGGAATTGCTGGTTCTGCCTAGGGGGAAAACCGAGATGATCCTCCAGCTGGCACACTCCCATCCCCTTGCGGGACACCTTGCAGTGGAGAACACCTTGCAGCGAATCAGAGATCGCTTCCACTGGCCTGGGATGAATTCTGAAGTACGACGGTTCTGTCAGGCCTGTGCTGTGTGCCAACGCACTGCTCCTCAAAGACTCGCCCCCGCTCCCCTGATTCCACTACCAGTAATAGAAGTCCCTTTCTCCCGCATTGGAATGGACATTGTGGGGCCGCTGCCGAAGTCTGCACGGGGCCACGAGTACATTCTGGTCTTGCTGGACTATGCAACCCGCTATCCTGAGGCCGTTCCTCTTCGTCGAGCCACGGCCACTGTCATTGCCCAGGAGTTGTTTGCCCTCTGCAGCCGGGTGGGTATTCCATCTGAAATTCTGACGGACCAGGGCACCCCCTTTGTCTCCCGGGTCATGACTGCTCTGTGTAAGTTACTGCAAGTAAAACATCTCCGAACCTCAGTTTACCACCCCCAGACAGATGGCCTGGTGGAACGTTTCAATCAGACCCTCAAGAGAATGTTAAAAAGGGTAGTTGCTGAGGACGGTCGTGACTGGGACAAAATGATTCCCTATGTGCTCTTTGGAATTAGAGAAGTGCCCCAAGCTTCAACCGGCTTTACCCCGTTCGAATTACTATTTGGACGACAACCCCGCGGCTTGCTAGATGTTGCCAAAGAAGCCTGGGAGCAACAGCCTTCCCCACACCGCACGGTGGTTGAGCATGTTCAAGAAATGAGAGAAAGAATTGAACGTGTAATGCCTTTGGTCAAGGAACACCTGATTGAATCCCAGCGTGCCCAGCAGCGACTTTATGATCGGCCAGCGCAACCCCGCGAGTTCCTTCCTGGCGACCAAGTCCTGCTCTTGGTACCCAATGTCGCCTGTAAATTCCTGGCCTCCTGGCAGGGCCCGTACACCGTCATTGAAAGAGTTGGTCCAGTAAACTATAGATTGCGTCAACTTGGGAAACGGAGAGGTGAGCAGATCTACCACGTCAACCTCTTAAAACGGTGGGTCCCAGAACGGCCGGCGATAGCCTTGATGGCAGACAAAGGAGATCCTGTGGTAGACCTGAGTCCACAGCTCGACCCAAATCAAAAGAAAGAGCTAGAAGTCCTGGTTCGAAGCTTCTCTGATGTCTTCTCTGACTGTCCGGGACGCACTTCTGTACTCTCACATGACATCCGAACCCCTCCCGGTGTCACAGTTCGGCAGCGGCCCTACCGAATTCCCGAATCTCGTCGGCAAGCCATTGACGAAGAGGTAAAAAAAATGCTCAGACTAGATTAAGACTAAGTTTCTGAGTTTGACAGCTACCCCCTGCCTCGGGTGGACGAACTCATTGAACGCTTTGGCAGGGCCCGGTATATCTCCACATTAGACTTAACAAAGGGTTACTGGCAAGTACCACTCTCCCCTTCGGCAAAAGAGAAAACGGCCTTCAGTACACCCTCAGGGCACTGGCATTACCGCGTCTTACCTTTTGGCCTGCATGGGGCACCAGCAACCTTCCAAAGGCTAATGGACAGAGTGCTCCGACCTCACCAGTCCTATGCAGCCGCCTACCTGGACGATGTGGTGGTCCACTCTGAAAGCTGGGAGGAACATTTACGTCGACTGAGGGAGGTACTGTCTGCGTTACGTCGGGCTGGTCTAACGGCTAACCCTCAAAAATGTCACTTGGGACTTTCGGAGGCACGTTACTTGGATTATCGCATTGGGCGGGGACTGATTGAGCCACAAGAAGAAAAAATAAAGGCTATCAGGGAATATCCCCGGCCCTCTACCAAGAAGCAGGTACGTGCCTTCCTAGGTTTAGCCGGCTATTATCGATGTTTTATTCCTGGTTTCTCTTCTCTGGCTTGCCCCCTTACAGACCTGACCAAAAAAGGCCAGCCAGATAAAGTGCAGTGGAATTCTGAGGCCAAGCAAGCCTTCCGACAACTACAGACCGCGCTGACCACAGCACCAGTCCTACATGTCCCAGATTTCTCCCTGCCATTCATCCTTCAAATGGATGCCTCTGACACAGGCCTAGGAGCGGTACTGTCTCAAACAGTCCAAGGACAAGAACATCCTGTAACCTTCATCAGCCGGAAACTTAGGGGGGAATGTGACGAGATATTGCTAGGTGAGATAAGCACTCACCTAAAGGATTAGTGTATATATATATATATATATTATATATATATATATATATATATATATATATATATATATATATATATATATATATATATATATATATATATATATACACTCACCTAAAGGATTATTAGGAACACCATACTAATACTGTGTTTGACCCCCTTTTGCCTTCAGAATTGTCTTAATTCTACGTGGCATTGATTCAACAAGGTGCTGAAAGCATTCTTTAGAAATGTTGGCCCATATTGATAGGATAGCATCTTGCAGTTGATGGAGATTTGTGGGATGCACATCCAGGGCACGAAGCTCCCGTTCCACCACATCCCAAAGATGCTCTATTGGGTTGAGATCTGGTGACTATGGGGACCATTTTAGTACAGTGAACTCGTTATGTCCAAGAAACCAATTTGAAATGATTCAAGCTTTGTGACATGGTGCATTATCCTGCTGGAAGTAGCCATCAGAGAATGGGTACATGGTGGTCATAAAGGGATGGACATGGACAGAAACAATGCTCAGGTAGGCCGTGGCATTTAAACAATGCCCAATTGGCACTAAGGGGCCTAAATTGTGCCAAGAAAAAATCCTCCACACCATTACACCACCACCACCAGCCTGCACAGTGGTAACAAGGCATGATGGATCCATGTTCTCATTCTGTTTACACCAAATTCTGACTCTACCATCTGAATGTCTCAACAGAAATCGAGACTCATCAGACCAGGCAACATTTTTCCAGTCTTCAACCGTCCAATTTTGGTGAGCTTGTGCAAATTGTAGCCTCTTTTTCCTATTTGTAGTGGAGATGAGTGGTCACTGACTTGAGGTCCTCACTGACTTGAGGTCCTCACTGACATGGAGGCACAGGAACTTAAAGCTGGGTACTCTTTCTAGCTCCTCACCTTTTATTTCCAGTGGCTGGAGCTCCAGTTCCATGAAATCTATTATTAGCTCCTTTGTCTTCTTGATGTTGAGAGACAAGTTGTTATCTGCACGCTACTCAACCAATCTACAAACCCGATTCCAAAAAAGTTGGGACACTGTAGAAATTGTGAATAAAAACAGAATGCAATGATGTGGAAGTTTCAAATTTCAATATTTTATTCAGAATACAACATAATATAACTTGAGAAAATTTATCATTTTAAGGGAAAAATAAGTTGATTTTAAATTTCATGGCATCAACACATCTCAAAAAAGTTGGGACAAGGCCATGTTTACCACTGTGTGGCATCCCCTCTTCTTTTTATAACAGTCTGCAAACATCTGGGGACTGAGGAGACAAGTTGCTCAAGTTTAGAAATAGGAATGTTGTCCCATTCTTGTCTAATATAGGCTTCTAGTTGCTCAGCTGTCTTGGGTCTTCTTTGTCGCATCTTCCTCTTTATGATGTGCCAAATGTTTTCTATGGGTTGAAAGATCTGGACTGCAGGCTGGCCATTTCAGTACCCGGATCCTTCTTCTACGCAGCCATGATGTTGTAATTGATGGAGTATGTGGTCTGGCATTGTCATGTTGAAAAATGCAAGGTCTTCCCTGAAAGAGACGACGTCTGGATGGGAGCATATGTTGTTCTAGAGCTTGGATATACATTTCAGCATTGATGGTGCCTTTCCAGATGTGTAAGCTGCCCATGCCACATGCACTCATGCAACCCTATACCATCAGAGATGCAGGCTTCTGAACTGAGCGCTGATAACAAATTGGGTTGTCCTTGTCCTCTTCAGTCCGGATGACATGGCGTCCCAGTTTTCCAAAAAGAACTTCAAATTTTGATTCGTCTGACCACAGCACAGTTTTCCACTTTGGCACAGTCCATTTTAAATGAGCCTTGGCCCAGAGAAAACGCCTGCGCTTCTGGATCATGTTTAGATATGGCTTCTTTTTTGACCTGCAGAGTTTTAGCCGGCAACGGCAAATGGCACGGTGGATTGTGTTCACCGACAATGTTTTCTGGAAGTATTCCTGAGCCCATAGTGTGATTTCCATTACAGTAGCATTCCTGTATGTGATGCAGTGCCGTTTAAGGGCCCGAAGATCACGGGCATCCAGTATGGTTTTCCAGCCTTGACCCTTACGCACAGAGATTGTTCCTGATTCTCTGAATCTTTGGATGATATTATGCACTGTAGATGATGATAACGTCAAATTCTTTGCAATTTTTCTCTGAGAAACTCCTTTCTGATATTGCTCCACTATTTTTGGTAGCAGCATTGGGGGAATTGGTAATCCTCTGCCCATCTTGACTTCTGAGAGACACTGCCACTCTGAGAGGCTCTTTTTATACCCAATCATGTTGCCAATTGCCAATGTTCCTTATATGTACATTTAACTTTTCTGGCCTCTTATTGCTACCTGTCCCAACTTTTTTGGAATGTGTAGCTCTCATGAAATCCAAAATGAGACAATATTTGGCATGACATTTCAAAATGTCTCGCTTTCAACATTTGATATGTTATCTATATTCTATTGTGAATAAAATATAAGTTTATGAGATTTGTAAATTATTGCATTCCTTTTTTTATTCACAATTTGTACAGTGTCCCAACTTTTTTGGAATTGGGTTTGTACATACCTCATCTCTAAAGGCATCCTCACTGCCATTTGAGATAAGCCCCATCACTGTTGTATTGTCAGAGAATTGTGTTAGTGGGGTGAACTGGTGTACAGTCATGCGTGAGTGAGGGGACTCAGCACACATCCTTGTGGTGCTCCAGTGCTAAGGGTCAGGGTTGAGGAAATGTACGTGCCCAGTCCCACAATCTGTGAGCATTCACTGAGAAAGTCCTTGATCCACAAACACAGTTGGTTGCTGAGGCCCAGGTCAAGCATCTTTGTGTATAGCCTACCAGGGATGATGGTATAAAAGCAGAGCTAAAGTCTACAAAGAGCATCCTTACATATGTGTCTATGTTACAGATGTTTCAGTGCATTGTAGAGAGCAGTATTTATTATTTGACCTGTATGCATATTGATGGGGGTCTAAGGTAGGAGGAAATGCTGTATGAGGAATTTGATGTATCCTAGAATGAGTCTTTCGAAGCCCTTGGATATGATGGGTGTAAGTACTATTGGTCTGTAGTCATTCAGGGAAGTGATGTTGGACTGCTTGGGCACTGGGATGATGGTGAGCTGGAAAACTTCAAGCTGATGAGCACAATCCCGGAGGACCCTACCTGGGATCCATCCGATCCAGCTGCCTTCTTGGCATTCACAATTCTCAGGACTCACTTAACCTCATGTGTCTGGAAGGTAAGTGTGCAGTCAGCAGAATCTAGATGTGGTGAAGCTGTGTTGTCCGGTCCTCTCTCAAATTGGGCAAAGAAGCAATTCAATTTCTCAGCCAACATGGTGCTGCATGCTGTCAGTGGTTCTCTGCTGCCCTTGAAGTTAGTTATATGATGCATACCCTGCTACATGCAAGTCATGTCCCTGAAAGTAAATCATCAATCTTTTCCTTGTAGGCAGCTTTGGCTGATTTTATCCCTCTCTTGTTGTGTCTGGAAGTGCTGGACAGTTCTTTATTACCAGATCTAAAATCTGCATCACAGTCTTTCAGAAGAAGTTGGACCTCCTTAGTCATCCATGGCTTCCTGTTTGGGTAAACACGGATGTGTTTGTTGATGGTGACACTTTCCATGCAGCATCTGATATAAAAAAGCACAGTAGATATATATTCATCTACTGTATGTCGAAATGAGTTATTTGTTGAAATAACGACTTCATGTCTCGAAATAACATATTATGTTGAAATAACGACTTATGTCTAAATATGAACAAAACAAAGGGGCCTGACCTTGGACTGTTACACCTATGTTTGGCATCAGCTGGCTTCCCTGAGAATAGAGGAAAGGTTCAGGACCAGTTCTAAAACGTATTACCAAACTCAACCATCAACAGAAATTAGGTAACAATCTACAACATCTGCCAAATAAAACAAATAAAACTCTTGAATCTCTCTGCAATCTAAACCAATAATGCGACATAATTTGGCAAATAAAATATATATACATATACACATATATACTGTATATGTGTATATATATTTCTTGTCCAGAATATTCAGCGCTAAAACTCTTATGAGGACATACCGAAATACAGAAAGAGTTACTCAGCCAGCAGATGTGTGAGGTGGGGAACCAACACCTTTGGGGGACAGTCTCCAGAAAGATTGGCACTTCCTTGGGATATTTGAAGGACCTCTACTGCCCATCCACTTTAATCCTGAGGATGCCCGGATAGGCCTATAACATGGCAAAGGCCATTCCTTTTTCCTTGAGCTACTGTTTGACTAGTTAAAATTCTTTCCTGTCCTTTTCCTCATTACCACTGCATCAAAATCCTCAAACAGCATGATAGGGGCTCTGTTGTAAGTTGTAACTCTCCGCGCAGCTTGCATGATCCAAACTTTTTCTTGGAAATTATGGACTTTTACGGTAATGGCACGAGTTTGCTGGCTTTGGCTGGAGGAAGACGACTGAGGGTGCGGTGAAAGTGATTTAACAGTCCCACCTTTGGAAGCTGAATTACAGAAGCTCTGGCAGCCAAAATTTTAAAAAGGCGGTTGGGTTGCAAAAAATATTGCCAAAAGATTTTATACCATTCAGCCATCATTTGTCTTAGTTAAAATGCAAAAACCAACAACGAGCTGCGAGAGACCGAGCACTGCGCTACTACTCCGCCATCAGCGTCACGTGACCCCTCACAATTTTCCCTCCAATACCTCCCACTCTCCTTTCCTTAACTTTTTTTGGCATGGCGGTGGAAGGTTTACAATCTCCAGCCCTATGTCAGGATATCCCTCATTCAAGCCATGGAGGAGCCCTGTGACCTAATTAATGCAGTCTGTGCAAGGATGGATTTGCCATTCAAGAAGATTCTTCCCTCACTGTCTTGCAAAAGAGGACATTGCAACTAGGCAAAGAGATTGAGGGATGCCAAAATAGCTAATGCCAAAGCAAGGTGATCACAAGGGCTGCTTATTCTGTATGCTCCGGAAGTTAATCGAAAGATTAGATGGGTTTACTTCACCTGAAATTACGTTTGTGAACTTCACTTATTGTCCCCCAGGTCAGCTAGGCCATTTCTTGGAGGAGTTAGATGTGCTACTCATCCTTCTCTAAGGATGGTACTCCTCTGGTAGTTCCTGGAGACTTCCACCTAGAAAAACTTCAGGCTGCTGATTTCCACACTCTGCTTGCCTCGTTTGACCTCAAGTATCAAGTAACTACTGTGGCTACACACAAATCAGGTAACCAATTGGACCTTATTTACACACACTACTGCTCCACTGACCATACGTTGGTCACTCCACTGCATATCTCAGATCACTTCCTCCTCACTCTTAACCTCAACCTGGATCAGGGCACAACACACACTCCTCCACAGTTCACCTTTCAGCATAACCTATGATCACTCTCACCCTCCCGCCTATCTTCTTCAATTCTATTAAATTCAATTCATATTGCTTTATTGGCTTGACATACTTGAGTACATATTGCCAAAGCATTGCACAAAGCAAAACAAAACTACACATTCAAAAAAAGTTGGGACAGGTAGCAATAAGAGGCCGGAAAAGTTGGAGGACCAATTTGCAACTTATTAGGTCAACTGGCAACATGATTGGGTATAAAAAGAGCCTCTCAGAGTGGCAGTGTCTCTCAGAAGTCAAGATGGGCAGAGGATCACCAATTCCTCCAATGCTGCTTCCAAAAATAGTGGAGCAAAATCAGAAAGGAGTCTCTCAGAGAAAACTTGCAAAGAGTTTGAAGTTATCATCATCCACAGTGCATAATATCATCCAAACAATCAGAGAATCTGGAACAATCTCTGTGCGTAAGGGTCAAGCCGAAAAACCATACTGGATGCCCATGATCTTCGGACCCTTAGACGGCACTGCATCACATACAGGAATGCTACTGTAATGGAAATCACAACATGGGCTCAGGAATACTTCCAGAAACACAGTCCACCGTGCCATTCGCCGTTGCCGGCTAAAACTCTATAGGTCAAAAAAGAAGCCATATCTAAACATGATCCAGAAGCGCAGGCGTTTTCTCTGGGCCAGGGCTCATTTAAAATGGACTGTGGCAAAGTGGAAAACTGTTCTGTGGTCAGAAGAATCAAAATTTGAAGTTCTTTTTGGAAAACTAGCACGCCATGTCATCCGGACTAAAGAGGACAAGGACAACCCAAGTTGTTATCAGTGCTCAGTTCAGAAGCCTGCATCTCTGATGGTATGGGGTTACATGAGTGCATGTGGCATGGGCAGCTTACACATCTGGAAAGGCACCATCAATGCTGAAAGGTATATCCAAGTTCTAGAACAACATATGCTCCCATCCAGACATCATCTCTTTCAGGGAAGACCTTGCATTTTCCAACACGACAATGCCAGACCACATACTGCATCAATTACAACATCATGGCTGTGTAGAAGAAGGATCCGGGTACTGAAATGGCCAGCCTGCAGTCCAGATCTTTTACCTATAGAAAACATTTGGCGCATCATAAAGAGGAAGGTGCGACAAAGAAGACCTAAAACAGTTGAGCAACTAGAAGCCTGTATTAGACAAGAATGGGACAACATTCCTATTCCTAAACTTGAGCAACTTGTCTCCTCAGTCCCCAGACGTTTGCAGACTGTTATAAAAAGAAGAGGGGATGCCACACAGTGGTAAACATGGCCTTGTCCCAACTTTTTGAGATGTGTTGATGCCATGCAATTTAAAATCAACTTATTTTTCCCTTAAAAATATACACTTTCTCAGTTTAAACATTTGGTATGTCATCTATGTTATATTCTGAATAAAATATTGAAATTTGAAACTTCCACATCATTGCATTCTGTTTTTATTCACATTTTGTACAGTGTCCCAACTTTTTTGGAATTGGGTTGTATATACACACATATTAATAATATTATTAATCCTCTTTGTGTTAATCACACTTCCTCCAAAATCCAATAAATTATACCATATTCACATAACCAAATCAATCAAATGAAAATAAAGAAACATAAACAAAAGCAATTTGTTAGGTTTTTGCCCCTTCGTGCCTCATCCCAGTCCTCTGCATTAGCAATTGAATGAACAAATACTCAGCGCTGAGGGAGAGTGTAAAATCTCACTTTATTTTAAGCAGGATTGGCAGTTATATACAAAGAATATAAGGGGTGTAGAAAAGGTTTAACCAATGAGAGAGAGAATACATCATATAGCTCAGGTTATAGGAATGGGATACATATAGAAAAACAAGTCTAAATATGGTCCAACATCCAGGCTTTCCTTGAGCTCCTGAAGACCCTTCAATATAAACAGAGACCCTTTCCTACCTCCCATTCACTCCTAGCAGAAACCTATTCCTTATATGGACTGGTCCCATATGTTAAACGTAGGAACATAGAGAATACAGCTTCCACACAGGACAAAAACCCTCTGTCCCCTTTCCTTCCATGCTGAGACCAACATGAAATCTATCACAATTGTAAATAAACATTCAATACTGGGAAAAACAGTGGTCTAATTACGTTCAGCTCCCAGGTAAGTCTGCCAAAACAGGATTACACATTGAAATACACTTACATTCACTATAAAAAAATATACAAATTGCATTTCGACCATTGATTTTAGTGAAGTACACTTTATAAAATGTTAAAATATTCAAGTTACCTCCACAATGTTTCCTGTATTAAATTGAACACGTCATAATCAATCAAGTTCAGCAACCACAGTGCCGCATTTGGTCACGCAAGATGGCGGTGTGAGCGCACTTGCGTTTCGGAGCTGTTCACCTTCAGACTTGCACATTAGTGATTCATAGTTACGTAGAGTATATTTTTGGAGATACCTTAATGCAGAGTTAAGTGCACCGTGTCATCTTATTGTTAAGCTTGTATCGTATAGAATTCTCACCTTTTAACGACACACGGGGGGGAAAAACTCGGCTAACAGCATCGCTAGCTAGCATCCCACATCTATGGCAGTATGCAAGTATCGACGGACAATCCGCTTGTGAACAACCTACACGACTACTGCATGGCAGATGTTTCTGTGATCTCCCTCGGGGACCCAGATTTCCCCCCTCTACCCATAACTCCTTCCACAACTCCCTCCAAACCTCCTGCACCAAAAGAAATTAAGCTGCAGCGCTCCGTGGATCTAGACAGTGAAGGTATTGTGCAGAGAATCTCAGTCATCTTCAACACGAGAATTGACTCCCTGTGGAGAAAATTATTTCCAATAACACACAGAAGTTTGAGGGGCTAAAGAAGACTGTTGATTTTGCCTGCGCTGAGATCAGTGAAGTGAAAGGTAAAGTGACACACATTGATAACCGAGTTAGCGTGGAGGAGAAAAAGATGAGCCTACTGGAACAACGAATTACTGAGCTGGAAAACTATTCGAGACGGTGGAACCTGCGACTCTTCGGTGTGGCTGAAAACAAAGACCAAAGCGTCCGCCAAGAGGTTATACACATCTGTCAGTCCATCCTACCGGAACACAAGGCCAAACTCCCTGATATTATTGACTGAAAGGTGGATAATTATACAGTTTAGTGCTCGTATTTACCGCAACGCTATCTGGAAGGCTGCAAAGAAGTCCACTTTCCTGCAAAACAACAAGCTACGTTTTGCTGAAGACCTGTCCCCAGCAGTCAGAGAGCGAAGGATGCAGCTGTGGCCACTGGTGGCTAAAGTACAAGAACAAAGAAAAGCTGCTTACTTCGCTGATTTGGCTGAACTGTTTCTAGATACCTGACTGTGGTAAACGTCACAACTGTCAATATGCGCCTTAAGTCGAGTTAAGCTATAATATCCTAAATGCTCATTATTCTCTGTCTATATTTTTCTATCTGTTCTGAGAAACACTATATTCAACTATTTTTATAAAGGTTGTTGAGCTCTTTAATGACACTCAACTGAATATGTTCACAAGACAACGTCTATTACATCCTGTTTAATTATTTGCAATGCTCTACAGCATTTTATGTTTTTTAGTTGCTAATATTTGGTTTGTACCAAATGCTTTATATTTCAAACTATTGAGAAATTTGGTTTTGGTGATTTTTTCTGTAAAGCTGTTAGAACAATGTACTGCAAAGGCAATAGCTCTATCAGACTTAAAAATGGGACATCACCTAGAGTTGAGCTGCAAAGAGGCATCCGACAAGGCTGCCCTGCCTCCCCCTACCTATTCATCTTATGCTCTCAACTTCTTTCCACCCATATTAAAAATAGTACTTTAAAAGGAATTTCAATTGCAGAAAGGGAAGTTATCTTCACCCAACTAGCATATGATACTACATTATTTTTAAAAGATGCCAGTCAAGTGCCAATTGCTATCAAAACAATAGAATTATTTTCAGCAGCTTCTGGACTCTGCTTAAATCTGAAGAAGTGTGAACTTTTTTTCCCTTAAAGAAAGTGACACCTCCCAGATCTGTGGCATACCAATCAAAGATAAGATCACATATCTAGGGATTACTATAATTAAAAATGAGGAGGAGAGATGCTCTGTAAATTTTAATGTGATTGGTGATAAAAAAGAAAAAGCTAACTCAATGGCTGCAGAGGGATTTATCTTTGAAAGGACGAGTATTGTTGACAAAGGCAGAAGGTGTTACGTTCGCTGACAGAAAACAGGAGGATCCAATAGTGAGACAGAACAGTAATTTATTACTCTCAATCTCAAACGGTGACAAAGCACAAAGAAAGGTTCAGCAGCGCAGGGAAACCAGTAATCAGTGACCACGCCTCCAACACAACCACACAAACACAGAGAGTAAAGAGATGATGAATCTATGAACCGTGACAGTACCCCTCCCCCTAGGAGCTCCTCCTGGGGCTCCCAGTAGGACCTACCCATCGATTGTAATCATCAATAAGGGAGTGATCCAGTATATCCCTAGCAGGAACCTAACTTTGCTCCTCTGGACCGTAACCCTCCCAGTCCATCAAGTACTGGAATCCGCGTCCCCTCCTCCTTGAGTCCAGAATACGATTGACCATATATGTTGGTTCCCCATCTATGAGACACGGTGGAGGAGGAACCGGGGCCGGCGGATTAATATGGGAATGAAAAACGGGTTTTAATTTGGAAACATGGAACACAGGGGCGGACTGCCACCGGACTAAGGATCTTGGTGACAGTGAACGGACCAATGAATTTGGGAGCTAGTTTATTACTCATGGAATGTAGAGGAATGTTCTTGGATGAAAGCCACACTTTTTGACCTACGACGTAATCGAGAGGCTTAGACCGGTGGCGATCGGCTTGGGCCTTGGTGCGTCTTCCCACCCGGAGCACGGGCTCTGCTCCATGTGTGACAACACCTCTGGATGAAGGCGTGAGCGGAGGGAACCGCGACTTTGGATTCCATACTGGGAAAAATAGGTGGCTGGTAACCTAAACTACACTTAAATGGAGATAGGCCTGTAGCCGACACTGGTAACGAGTTATGTGCGTACTCAACCCAAGATAATCGCTGACTCCAGGAGGAAGGATTCTTAGAGACCAAACATCGCAACACTCTCTCAAGATCCTGGTTGGCCCACTCGGTTTGACCATTGCTCTGGGGATGGAAACCCGAAGACAGACTAACCGTCGTCCCCAGTAATTTACAGAAATCACGCCAAAATTTGGATACAAATTGGGGCCCCCTGTCGGAAACCACGTCCATCGGAAGGCCATGTAAACGAAAGACGTGATCGACGACAGCTACCGCTGTCTCCTTGGCAGAGGGTAATTTGGGCAAGGGAATAAAATTAACCACTTTCGTGAACCAGTCCACAACGGTCAAAACGGTGATAAAATCTAGCGCTATGCGGGACCAGGGTCTCGAAGGAACAGACAGCGGTTGGAGTAACCCATCTGGGGAGCGATTCGACGTCTTACCCATGGCACAAAATGAATACACCAAAACAAATTCCCGAATGTCACGAGCCACTCCAGGCCACCAAAATCGTTGATTAACCAAAAACTTGGTTCTATTAACTCCCGGGTGACATGCTACATTGGAACCATGACCCCATCGTATAACGTCGGACCTTACTCCCTCAGGCACAAATAATCGACTCGGTGGTCCGCCGAGCGGAGGCGTTACCCCTTCTAAGGCCACTTTGACCTTCGATTTGACCTCCCATGTGTAGAGATGTAGAGATAATGAGACTCTCAGAAAAAATGCACTCGGGAGTAGATGGGCGCTTGGAGCGGAGCGCGAGATAAAGCATTGGGTTTGATGTTTTTAGAACCCAGCCGATATGAAAGAGAGAAATCAAAACGTCTGGAAAAAAAAGGCCACCGAGCCTGCCTAGAATTGAGTCTTTTAGCAGATCTGATGTATTCCAGATTCTTATGATCGGTCCAAACGATAAAAGGAACCCCCGATCCTTCTTACCAATGACGCCATTCTTCCAATGTAAGCTTGACTGCCAACAATTCTCTGTTACCAATGTCGTAATTGCGTTCGGCTGGCGACAATCGATGGGAAAAAAACGTGCAAGGATGCATCTTGTCGTCTGAGGAAGAGCGCTGGGAAAGAACCGCGCCTACCCCCACCTCTGAAGCGTCCACCTCCACCACAAACTGACGTGATGGATCAGGGGCAACAAGAATGGGAGCCGAAACGAAGCAGCTCTTCAGTTTGGAGAATGTAGCCTCGGCTACACCAGATCACCTGAACGTCGTCTTGGGAGAGGTCAACGCTGTCAGAGGCGCAGCTAGTTGGCTGAAATTACAAATGAAACATCAGTAGAAATTGGTAAACCCCAGAAACCTCTGTAGGGCCTTACGGGAATCTGGACTTGGCCAATCTACCACAGCCTTAACCTTGTCGGGATCCATGCGCATTCCCTTGGATGAGATAACCTAGAAATGGAACAGAATGTTCATGAAAAGCGCATTTCTCCGTCTTGACAAAAAGACCATTCTCTAGCAACCTCTGGAGCATTAGTCTGATGTGTTGGACGTGTTCCTGGAGAGAGGAAGAAAAAATCTGAATGTCGTCCAGGTAGACATAAATGAACTGATCTACCATGTCTCTCAGCATGTCATTAACTAGTGCTTGGAAGACTGCTGGGGAGTTGGACAGCCCAAAGGGCATGACCAAATATTCAAAATGACCCCTGGGGGTGTTAAACGCAATCTTCTATTCATCCCCCTCCCTAATGCGCACCAAATGATAAGCATTCCGTAAATCCAATTTTGTAAATATTGATGCTCCCTGCAATCTCTCGAAGACTGAAGACATCAATGGCAAAGGATAAGTATTCTTTACTGTGATGTTGTTCAGTCCTTGGTAATCAATACAAGGTCGCAGAGAACCATCCTTTTTACCCACAAAAAAGAACCCTGCCCCGCTGGAGAAGAGGAAGTGCGGATGAACACGGAGGCTAGAGAATCAGAAATATATTTCTCCATGGCCTCCCTTTCTGGATTAGAAAGAGAGTATAACTTGCCCTTAGGCGGAGACGTACCTGGCATAAGATCTATAGCACAGTCATAGGGACGATGCGGAGGGAGAGAAGCAGCCCGGGACTTACTGAACACTTCCTTCAGGTCAAGGTACTCCTTGGGCACGTTATAGACAAATTCACTGCCTCCTCCTGAAACACAGAACTAGTCACAGACGAATGGGCAGACACAAGACAAGAGGCATAACACTGATTACTCTAGGTAGAGACAGAATTGTGTCCCCCTGGGGTTGTGCTTGACCAACCAGGGATGACCTAGGACGATAGGAACCAAGGGAGTGTCAGTGATGAGAAATTCAATTGTCTCAGTGTGGTTGCCGGATGCAGTCAAGGTGATGATGGGGAGTGTCTGTCCATTGAGAGTGTGGACAGCAATTGTGTTGCGGAGGGGAGTGACAGAAATGTGGAGGTAAATGGCCAGGGAATAGTCCATAAAATTACCCTCCGTTCCGGAATCCACAGGGGCCTGGCATTTGTGTGAACCATGTGCCCATTGCAATCTTCCCGGAAGGAGAGTCGCGGACGAGGATTTCCCCAATGACGCTCCACCCGACAGTAGCCTCCTCTCTACTGTAGGGCTTGATCTTTTGCCGGGCAGCGGTTGAGGAAATGCCCCGCCGCGCCACAATAGAGACACAGTCCTCCAGCTCTCCGACGCTCTCTCTCCTCCTGGGAAAACTGAGCTCTGCCCAACTGCATATGGGCTCGGGATCGTTGGGTGGGCTGACCATGTCTCTGTCGAGGAACTCAACCCTCTCAGGAGGTCTTCTTGACCTGGAGCGTTGATCACGTTGTTCTAGTCTCGAGTCCACTCGCAGAGCTAGATCTATCAAATCATTGAGGCTGGTAGGCAGTTCCAACAAGGAGCAACAAGGATGGTTATTTTCCCAGACCGCCGTTCCCCAAAGAGAACGTCCCAATAACAAATGCCACTCTGGATCTCTCGGTTGCAAACGTGACGGGTTGTAGGGAAAAGAACAAAGAGCATCTAGCCAAGAATGATCTGCATAGATCGGGCTCACCCGTGTATCTCTCAGGCATTGGCATCCGGGGCTTGTGCTGGTTGGTGACGTCGATGGGTGTGGCAAGCAGCGAGGCAAGGGACCGTGAGAGCGGGCCGGTGGCGAATGATGATGAGCGTCAGCTATGCACCACACCGGTCTCGTCTCATGGAGGAGTGACGAGAGCATAAAAGGAGGAGCGACGACAGTGTAATACGAGAGAGGACCAGGCCTGGATTTTATGTTGTGTTTTGTTTTGTATGTAGGCGGCAGTCGTCCGTGAGGGGCTGCCACCGTTATTTTATTTTCTTTGTTTTTTTTTTATTAAAGTTTTTAAATGTTCGCAGGTTCCCGCCTCCTTCTTCCCTGAATATACAAACTTTGTTACAATGGGGTTGTGAGGAATGGACGGTGGGGTGGGCGCAGTGGGCAATCTCAGCTGTTGTATCTGGGTCGAGAGCTCGGACACCTGTGCTACTAATGCCTGCACCACCTGGGCAGTGGTGGATACCTGTTCGTCCTGGCGATCCATCCGTTGATTACTTGTGGTGAGGTAAAAAATTGGACAGTTGAAGACTGGAAAAATGTTGCCTGGTCTGATGAGTCTCGATTTCTGTTGAGACATTCAGATGGTAGAGTCAGAATTTGGCGTAAACAGAATGAGAACATGGATCCATCATGCCTTGTTACCACTGTGCAGGCTGGTGGTGGTGGTGTAATGGTGTGGGGGATGTTTTCTTGGCACACTTTAGGCCCCTTAGTGCCAATTGGGCATCGTTTAAATGCCACGGCCTACCTGAGCATTGTTTCTGACCATGTCCATCCCTTTATGACCACCATGTACTCATTCTCTGATGGTTACTTCCAGCAAGATAATGCACCATGTCACAAAGCTTGAATCATTTCAAATTGGTTTCTTGAACATGACAATGAGTTCACTGTACTAAAATGGCCCCCACAGTCACCAGATCTCAACCCAATAGAGCATCTTTGGGATGTGGTGGAACGGGAGCTTCATGCCCTGGATGTGCATCCCACAAATCTCCATCAACTGCAAGATGCTATCCTATCAATATGAGCCAACATTTCTAAAGAATGCTTTCAGCACCTTGTTGAATCAATGCCACGTAGAATTAAGGCAGTTCTGAAGCGAAAGGGGGTCAAACACAGTATTTGTATGGTGTTCCTAATAATCCTTTAGGTGAGTGTATATCTTCTCTAAGGTTGGTTGTCTAGAATTCTTACTTTTATGTGATTATAAAATAGAAAAAAATCCCTTAATTTTATCTAAATTCCATAAACAAATGCTCTTAGCATGGTCATTAATTTACAAATATAATTTCTCCCCACATAGGTGCTTTATCTGGAATAAGCTTATTAAATTCAAGAATAAGTCCTTATTTTATAAAACTTGGTTCAATAATAACATAATTCTAGTGTCCCAACTAATAAATGATAATGGATTATTGCTGAATTATTCTGAATTCTTTAACACTTTTGGCATTCCAATCACCCCAAGAGAGTTTGCAATTGTTATGGATGCCATCCCATCTGGTATTTTAACTCTTTTAAAAGGGTGTTTTTTTTTGTTTTTTTGTGGAATATGTCCAGAAACAATGGTACATCTGTTCTGGCAATGCCATCACTTTCTGGAAAGATCTGTCCCGATACATTACTGTTAAACTTATTGCTGATTTTTCTTTGTGTTGGAAAAATGTACTATTTGGTTTCCATGATAACAAGAGTAAAAACACAAATAAATATACCTAATTAATCTATTGATCATTTTAGGAAATATATTCACAAAGCCAAATTTAGTAATTCTAAACCTTCTTTCATTGCTTTTGGTAAGGAGACGGAACAGTACACCAATTCCATCCATGATTCAAAAAATAAGAAGGCTGCTAAAACCATTCTTTAATGTATTTATTTGAAACTCCCCCTGGCTCTGCTCTTGTCTATTATTTGTTGTTTCTGTATTAATGACTCTAGTTGTGCGCTCTTACTGTTTGTATCGTAAATAGTTAATAAAAAATAAAAAAAATAATAAAAAAAATTACGCTGCCGCATTTACTACAATGAAACAAACAGAACGCGCTCTTAAAAAAACAATTAACTACTGATGGTACATGATAAAAATCAACCGACCTACCAGAGTCTTACCAGCAACGTGGACAGGGAAACAGCAATGATCAGAGATGTATACAGCTCCCAATCAATGACCGTACTGGCAGGTTGCAACAAAAGCAAAACATACACGCTCATAAGCACACAACACACAAATCTACTTTCTTTTACACATAGTAAATCAACGACCTACCCGGGTATTATCAGCAGCATGAACTGAGAAAAGCAACAGACGATATAAGCTGTAGGCAGTGTGCAGAAACTCTCCACGCTCCCACCAATATCACGCTAAACCACCACAAGCGTGCCTCCCGCAGCGTCACGCCATGCATGCTTTAAATCATCTGGAGCAGAAATTATGTGGTCCGCATTTCACTGTGACGTCACCCAAACATAAATAAACCTTTTGGTCTCGGCCCACACAATACTCCATCACAACTTCTCCATTCAGCTAGGTTTGTCAACCATAACTCCATCCAGGACAGCCAGGCACCTTGGAGTTGTGATTGATGATCAGTTGAACTTAACAGACCACACTGCTAGAACGCCCGGTCAAGCATATTTGCCTATACATATTTGCCAAGGAGTTGTGTATATGCTCTGATAAGAAGGGCCTGATTGTATTAAGAGAATCAGGCCCTTTTATCATAGCATGCTACACAACTAACTCTCTCTAGTAATGACTGAAGTCATTGTAAGCTTTTATGGTTTTTGTAAAGTTTTGGATAGTAATGACTGAAGTGTTAATACATCCTTCTAAAGTAATTATTAATTTTTTGGATCAGTATTCTAAAGTGAAGCTCATGGTAACCCACTAGTAATTACTCAAGTGTTACCAAATCCATCAGATGCCATTACTATCCAAAAACTATCCAAAAACCTCAAAAGCTTACAATGACTTCAGTAATTACTAGTGTTATCATGCTTTTCACTTTAGAATACTGATCCAAATAATTACTGGGTTACTATGACCATCGCTTTAGAATTAATTACATATTATGCATTATCCATGTTAATTATGAATCTGCATATAGTAGTTCTTAGTAGTCTAGGAGGTGTGAAAAAATAGTTGTTATTGATTAACTAATAGTGAACCACCTTCAACTAAGCACTATTATTTACTAATTCATTAATTAGAGTTTCTTGTTAGTTAATAGTAGTTACTAGTGTGTTAATGAATGGATTACTCATTTGTTCCTGTGTAGTTATTCATTAATGACGGAACAGTATTCTAAAGTGTTACCACCTAAACTTACTAGGGAGAGTGGGGCACAACCTAACGCTTTTTGACTGTATCAGTTTGTGTAAATCCACTTGGGATTCAGAGTATTTATTTTTTCCCACATTAATTTTTTTTCTTGATTTACCCCGAAAGAATGGAAGTGAAATGTGACAACATGCCCCATAGGCGGTGTACATTGTAACACGACCAAATGACAGCTTAAAATGTTACCTGATATGATCAAAAAAATATCCAAGACAAACTAAAATATTTTGTCAAAATAAAGTAATGCCATTTTTTAATAATAAAAATTTTAAAAAAATTTTAGTTGACAACAAACACATAGCTAAATAAAGCTATACAGCATAGTTAAAAACAATAATAATGAATAATTTCTGAACATTGACTCTCAGTCATTATTCACCCTTTTCTCATGGTTTCTCAAAAGAATTCATAAAAGTACTATAATAGCGTAGTTCTAATAGGGGCTCATTGTAACGCACAATGCACCCCATCTGCACAACTGGGATTTCAACCGTGGCTCGTGTCTTCTGCTGGTTAGATCAGCATTAAAGAACAATCTCAACTGTTAAGATTACAATAATATCAGATTTGTCTTATTTTAAATAAACACAAAAAACAGAGATGAAAAATAAACTTAAGAAATTTACTTTTGCTATGGTTAAATAAATGTTCAGTGATATCTTCCAAAGATTTTTTAATTTTGGCACAATTTTTTCTCTAAATAATGTTGAAAATGGCATAGTAAATACACAGAGTATCGTCATGCTGGCATGTGTGGAAAGTTTTAAACCATGCGTGTTACAACTAACCCTGTGTTAGGTTGTGCCCCGCACTCCCCTACTTCAGATTTACGTACCATCCAGAAGCCTGCATTCTGCTAAAAAGGGGTGCCTTGTGGTGCCATTCCAAAAGGCACAAAATCACTTTCACAGACTGTGGCAAGCAAGACGAGGCAAGAGGGACTGTGAGAACGGGGCGAGGCTGGTGGCGTAAGTGATAATGAGTGCCAGCTGCATGCCGCACCGGTCACATGTCTCACGGAGGACAGTGAAGGACGAGAAAGGACCAGGCCTGGATTTTATGTTGTGTTTTGTTTACGTTTTAAGTTTGTTAAGCAATCACCGGTTCCCGCCACTTTCTTCCCATAACAACGAACTGTATTACATTGGTGCCGAAACCCAAGAGGAAGGAGGGACATGCTGTTGGAGAGCCCTCGCTGTTGAGGGGGATTGCGGTGCTGAAGAGGTTGGGCAGCGCAGAAGAATAAAGGCCGCGAGTGGCTGCCTGAGGCAGTGGTGCTGGAGCGAATGAAGGCCAGGTGGGACGGAGAGCTTGTTGCCGTGCTCCTGGGTTGAGGTGGAGTGGCTGCCATCTGAGAGGGAGCAGAGGAGTCACCGCCGTTCACCGTTGGGCCAGAGCCTGCTGCCGTCCACCATGATGAGGAGGAGCAGGGGACAGGAGAGGAGCTGCCGGCTGCTCTCAACCGGAGGAGCCACCGCCAGCCACCATAAAGCAGAGGTGTTTCAAGCCGTGCACCGAGTGTCCAGTACCATTGCATGGCACAGCGAGGAAGAACCTCTCAGCTGGTTGAGGACCGAGTGGCAGTATGTCCGGGAACCGGACCAAGAATTTGTCCTCTCTCATCTCTGCTGCTCCTCGTCTGTCCTTACCCTGCTGTTTGGATCAGCATTAAAGAACTAACGTGAATAAAAGGGATTTAAAGGGATAACGTGATATAAAGGGATCAGCACATGAGGATCAGGTGAGCACTGAAACGAGGACTAGACAAGGGCTGAATCCGAAATCGCCCCCTAAACTCTCATTCACTATTCCCTACTTTAGTCCACTAATACAGTTCACTTGAAGGAGTGAGTGAAATAGAGTGAGGGAATTCGGACAGCCGTTGTTTGTAGGCATAGGCTTTACACTTGTTATTGTGGTGCAATG
This sequence comes from Paracanthobrama guichenoti, assembly GCA_018749465.1. Classification (NCBI taxonomy): domain Eukaryota; kingdom Metazoa; phylum Chordata; class Actinopteri; order Cypriniformes; family Gobionidae; genus Paracanthobrama; species Paracanthobrama guichenoti. Next base: position 392,217 of record JAGHMJ010002209.1, read on the forward strand.
TGGGATTGAATGAGTGCACTCAATAATGTCCACTATGGTTTCGGACACCACTACAAATAATGTCCCTTCAAATAATGCCCTATTTAAGGGTATAGGAGACGATTTCGGATTCAGCCAAGGATTAAACAAGGGGCGTGGTAAAGGGAAACAAGGAGGTGGGACTAGAGGAACACATGACCAACACAAACAAAGACAGAGCCATGTAGTCAGACACAAGACAAACAAATAAACATTGAATAGAGACAAGACTGTCAGGGCAGGACCCTGACAATATCATCAGAAAAACAGAAGAAATTTTACACACACGTTTAAGATTGAGCAGCACAGCAGTGTGTAAGTGCTTGAAACAGAATCAGATTGCATGAACCATGTGTGTGCCATACGGTTTTTGGGTTTTGCTCAATTATTGTAAAGTTTTGAATGAAGTGTTTCATTTTGAACAGATGTGTTCTGCTATGTGTGTGTGGATGTGTGAATTGTGTGTAGTGTTCTGACAAAATGAGCCTTGTTTTTAATCAAAGTTTGATAATGAAATGCTGCTGAATGTTTAAAGGCTCAGAATGTTCAAAACCTTTAAAGCTCATATGTCATATAGCAGAAAAGTTTCAGAGCATTGTAGTTCAATGATCGCAGTCAGATCTTTCCATTCATCTTTACACAGCACTTTATTTCTTCATTGTACATGCCACTGAAATTCATATTAGACATCCAAGAAGCATTTCCTCTTTGTTAAACATTCAATCAAACAAACCACCATCAAATGAAAACTAAGTACAACGAGGTTTCATTTTTCGAGCAAGATGAACTTCCTTGTTCCTTGTGGAGTAACAGAACATTATTAAAACAAAGTGTTTTATCAGATTTACCCTCTTCCATCACATAATGACCATTGTGCATTTCTTTTCTTTGGTTATGAATATGGTGCATTCAGGAAGAACATTTTTCCTACATTTTTAAATCGTTTATAAGCCACACAGAATTAGGTTATATGCACAACACACAAAAAAAGAGGAAATGAAACTTAGCAATATTTTAACTCTATAAATGACAAATTGAATTAAGCAAATCCTGAGTTACAAATTAAGTACAATTTGTAAGTACAAATGAAGACATAACTATATACACTACTTTGAGGTAAATATACAAAATCACTTAACATTTTGACAGAATCGAAGTAAACTTATTTTTCCTTCTATGATTATATTAGACGATAAAAACTGATCTCACATAAAAATCACTCCTCTTATCAATGACAATAAAAATGAAAATGTATGCAAGTAATTGGGATGTATCAAATTGATCAAGAGGTACACACCTAGATATAAAATAAACCCAATACAAGTCAGTGCCATATCTGTCTCTCTCGCTCTCATCTATCTATCTATCTATCTATCTATCTATCTATCTATATCTATCTATCTATCTATCTATCTATCTATCTATCTATCTATCTATCTATCTATCTATCTATCTATCTATCTATCTATCTATCTATCTATCTATCTACAGTTACTTGTTGCTGAAGCCTCCTTGAATTATAGGAATTATAGGTAAACTATTTTCACACTGGAATCTTTATTCGTTGATAGTCACAGACATAGGATTGTCATATGCAGCAGTGTCTAGGTTTTCCACTTTCTTTCGGCGGAGTTCGGGAGGAGGTCGAGGTGGAGGGTTTTGAGGAGGTTCTTTGATGCTCTCCCCAACGCGCTTTGGTGGCTCTGTCCGGGGCAGTATTGGCTCCCAATGTTCTCCATGAATAGCTGCCTGTGATGCCAGTTCAAAATCATGTACAAAAGACTGAATTTCATGTGAATACTCTCTACACAACCAAATGCATCCAAACATAGATGTTGTACCAAGACTTCTTCTGCAAGTGACAGTTCATATGAGTCTAATGAAGTGAAATACACTGTACTAAAATAATGTGGGATGGATCATCATATTACACTCATATCATCTGTCAGCATCCCTTGTCAGCACAAAGAACCATATTAATGTTTTTAAAGCTTGAGTTCACTCAAAAGGGAAAATTCTCTTTTAATTTTAATTTTTAATTTACTTAATTCACGTTTTCTTTCTTCAGTAGAAATTAAACAGAGAATGTGAATGTTTCACAGAATGTGCATATGGACTACTTATAACGTCATATGAGTTTGAAACCACATGTGGGTGAGTAAATGACAGAATTGTCATTACGGTGAACTGTTCCTGTAACAGTTTGAAAGTGAAAAGGGGATTTTATAAGAGGAAGCAAATGAGCATGAAGCAATCAGATGTTCTTTTAGTTTCCTATCTTCTTTTAGTTGCTGTTGCATTCACATTCATTCAGTCATGTTGTTTATCTGGAGTTCAGATAAATCAGTATACTGAATTATTTTGGAGGAACTTACCGAAAGGTAGATTACACTGGCAATTGCTAGACACACACATCCCAGAACTGTGGCTAACATGAATCCTCCAGGAACACACAGCCTGCAGGGTAACACACACAAAAACACAGAAAGATGCTGTCTTATACCACAACAATAAAAGTGGTCACATGACAACACCTGACTAAAGAATGACAGACTTACGCAGCGTGCAAGAATGCTCTGACGTAATAGTTTCTGGTCAGGGGTCCAAAAGCCTTTACACACACTGTGAAGCAGTACTGACCACTAAAAAAAAAAAAAAATAGTGTATGATTCAGAGCACACAAGGAAGTTTTCACTATACAAATAACTCAGTCCAAAATGTTTTCATGGTGTGGTGAAATAACCAGACTACTTCCTGTAAATAGTTAGTCTCAAACGAGGTCAGATTGAAAAAAAAAAAAAAAAAACACTTACGTTCTCTCAACACTGGTGCCTTTGCCCCGTTTGCTCCGCGGATATTCAAGCAAACACACAAACACACCGGCAGCACTATCACCGTCAAGGATATAAATGTATATAAACTAGAAATATACTTGGGAACTTTAGCCAAAAAAAAAATTACTTCATTAGCAGAAAGACTAAAAGAACACACGAGGAAAAGAAAATGAAAAATGAGGGCAAATCAAAGCCATTTATAGGAAAGTTCAATGCAGAGGTTGTAAGGATACATGCCGAACGCTGCAAACTGCCAGCCTCTGAACTGACCGGCCACTCCGACGATTCCACCAGTCGCATAAACTGCAACAACAGTTTAATGTCCTCATGTTTCTTTATATTCATACAAGCCTGCATTACCTGAAATATGTGCTGTTGTTTTTTTGTTGTTGTTGGTGGGTTTTTTTGTTTTTGTTTTTTTATAAAAATAGTAAATAATAATTTAAACATCGATCTTTCAAAATCAACTTCTTGGTGTGAAAAATATATAAATAAATAATAGGCTATCATACAATAATAGTAATAAAATAATAATAAAAACATTACGGAATGAACGACCACTTAGTTTCATCCATGTAGTTAAGGAGTATTCAAACATTAATGTAGCCCAAGTGTAACTTCCTCGTTTAAATGTTTTACACAGCCAGAAAAACAGAATGAGATATAGAATGGAGTGTGTTCTTACTGAGTCCAGCAGCCAGCGCTTGCTCGTTAGCCCACATAGCCCACTCAATCTTCCCCATGATAACTTAAGTGCGTGCTGACACTAATAAAAGAAGTTTATTTTCACCGTAATTCTAAAATACAAGTGGGTAGTGGCCGGTGTGTCATAACCCCACCCCTTTTATTTCATCACTTCCGCTTTGACGTTGCGCTACGTTTCATCAAATTATACAGTAAATTTGTTAAGGGAAATGAAAGCGTCTGAGTGGAAATGTCAATAAAGAGAAGGACCACAGGAGGCGGAAAGACAGCTCTCTTTCATCTCTTACTTGTGTTTCAATAGAAATTATTAGGGTGCTTCTCAAACGGAAAGCTGCGTCCTTCCTAGTCCAGTCCTTTCGGAGGCTTTTAGGCTAGAGCTCTCCTCAGCATTAAACGCTAGAATGACACGGTCTAGTAATTAAGTGATTCAGTGTACATATACCTTCTGGAGAACGTTAAGAAGCATTCAAAAAACATTTGTAAGTAAATTCAAGAAATAAGTAAAGATAATCATGTATATGAAGAGGATAAATGAACGGGGAAAAAAACTAAAAATAAGTAGCCTACCATACAATTCCTATAAAGAAACAATGATAACAAGAGAAAGATAATTAAAATAAAGCAACAAATGAAAGAAGGAAAGAAAGTAATCACAGTCATTAGAAAGGATTTCTTTTTCATATAGTTTCAGAAACATATCACATTTTTTTATTGCTAGTTAAACAAAAAGACTTGAGCAGTGTCTATCTACCTCAGTGTGCAAGTACTAGGAATATCAACATATTTGGACACTGCTGAATTGACAGGGTATATTTTATGCAGTATTTTAAGGACTTATTTTGGTTTTGTTGGGAATAAAATATATATATTTTTTCTATTGTAAGACAAGACATTACCAGAATCATCAAATAAACAAAGAATATGAATTAAACTTCTATAACCAATTCATAGTTTTCAGTCACGTGACTGTCAAGGAGCCTTGGAGGGCAAAACCGCCATAGAACTAACTGCAGCACAAGCCTGTCAAATTTCCATTTTAAAACAAAAATGTGAACAAGATGCACCTTTTGGGCACTTATGATCCATATACAGCATCTGCTGCAGTATTTCAATCACTAAAAACATCAGTTTTTAAAACGCTTAATGTGAAAAATACTAGGCCCTATAGGGTGAGTTGCATCAATAAGGATTCAATTAAGCAGAGATTAATGCTAATGTTGATATGGGTTTTATTTTAAATCGAGTTATTGCACCAATTAATTTTAAACACAGATTAATTACACAGTAAAAACATTATGGAGCTGATCAAGCAGCAGACGGAGGGTGAACTGACGACGGGGGAAAGAATCCTTATAAATGCAATCCACCCTTAAAGTGCTTAATGTTCTAAAACAGTGATATTAAAAGATCAAATTCAGTTTACACCTTTTTGATGATGCATAGGCAACTATATAGGCCTACTGGCGAGTAGACGAGCCAAGAATGCAACGTGTTTTCTTTATAATGGGCTTTGATGGGAAAACATCTAACGAGAAACCTCGTGTTGCACTTAATAGTATTCTGTGTTCATCTGCTTTCCTGTATAAAGTATGCAACATCAATAAGGTGTATACTGAATTTGGTATTTTAATATCACTGTCTTACTGCATTAATACCGACTATAAACCGGTAAAAATCACTGGACAATGGAAGAAAGCCTTGTTTTGCCCTCCAGGTGGGCGTTCCTATAAGCGTGTGATGACACGTGAAAACTATGAATTAGGGGGAAAAAATTATCAAAGAGATTTGTTCCTAATAATTACATCCATATTATTCCACAACAGGGATTATGGCTCAGCCCGAACGAGCGACGTGGGGCCACCCTCCCGTGGGCTCACCACCTGCGGGAGGGATCATATGGGGCCGGTGCATAGTGGATCGGGCAACAGTCGAAGGCTAGGCCCCCGACGACCCGATCTCTGGACACGGAAACTGGCTTTAGGGACATGGAATGTCCTCCCCCCTCCCTCCCACCCCTCCCACCGGACTGGACACCTGTTCCGGACACCTGTTTTGGCCATCTGTTTTATTATCCTCCTTCCCCCCCACGCCCACTATACCCCCCCATTCAAAGGAATTTATGACTGTTTTGGGGACTTTGTGTGTTTTTTTGAAAATGTTCAAAAACAATGTGTTTTAAGCTTTTTTTTAAAAAAAACAGTCACATACATGAGATAAGGGGACAGTTTTTATTCAACAAAGATTGTATTTCACATACATTTGAACTTTGAGACGTTTAAAAACATTAAAACCGATGTATATTGTTAAATACGAATGTACGACATTCACACGTTTCAAGTAAATGTAAAAACAAGTTAAAGTTTTTTCCTTTACATAAAACTTTGTAAAAAAAGTCAATGTTCAGTCATTTAAAATGTTTTTCAGAAAAATAAAGACAAGTTAAGTTAAGTTGTTTCACATTACAATTTACTGTTCAAGTTTTCTTTAGACAAAAACATTTCTCTTACGGAGTCTGATGCAAAAACGTCCTCTCTCCTCAATGACGGAAAACGGAATGAGCTCTGGCAGCTTGTGTGAAGCCACCCCCAGTCTCCGCCCCTAACATTTTACCTCAATGCAGAACAATGGATAAAATAATAAAATAAAAATAAAATAAATAAAAGCAAAACAAATAATATTACGTTTTTACATCACATTTTTCTGCTAAATGTTTATTTAGTTTAGACAAAAAACAAAAAACAAATGTTTCTTACGCAGAGTGAAGCAAACACGACCTCTCTCTCCTGATGACTAATCACTAATGATGTCTGGGGACGTGCGTAAAGCCGCCCCCAGTCTCCGCCCCCTAACACACCCCCTCAGAGCAGAAGAATGCGCCCAGTTCATACAGAGATGAAGATTTAAATAACGGTAAAATAATTAAACAAAATGACATTTATAAATAATATATGTTTTTAAAATTTTTGTTTAGTTCATCATAGTTTATTTCACTCTTAGCTCTTTCAAAACTAATTGTTTCAAGTCACACACACACACACACACACACACACACACACACACACACACACACACACACACACACACACACACACACACGGAGGCGTTGTGCATGGTGAATTTGCACAGGGTGAAGCAAAGCGACCTTTCTCTCCTGATGGCTAATCACTAATGATGTCTGGGGACGTGCGTAAAGCCACCCCCAGTCTCCGCCCCTAACACACCCCTCAGAGCAGAAGAATGCGCCCAGTTCATACAGAGATGAAGATTTAAATAATGGTAAAATAATTAAACAAAATGACATTTATAAATAATATATGTTTTTAAAAATTTTGTTTAGTTCATCATAGTTTATTTCACTCTTAGCTCTTTCAAAACTAATTGTTTCAAGTCACACACACACACACACACACACACACACACACACACACACACACACACACACACACACACACACACACATCAAAACAAATGTTTCTTACAGGGTGAAGCAAACACGACTCTCTCTCCTGATGGCTAATCACTAATGATGTCTGGGGACGTGCGTAAAGCCGCCCCCCAGTCTCCGCCCCTAACACACCCCTCAGAGCAGAAGAATGCGCCCAGTTCATACAGAGATGAAGATTTAAATAACGGTAAAATTATTAAACAAAATGACATTTATAAATAATATATGTTTTAACATTTTGGTTTAGTTCATAGTAGGCTAGTTCATTTAGTTATTCACTCTTAGCTCTTTCAAAACTAATTGTTTTCAAGTCACACACACACACACACACACACACACACACACACACACACACACACACACACACATACACATAGATTTAAATGTTGGTAAAATAATAAAATAAAATAACATTTATAAAATAATAGTAGCTTTAACAGAGTTTTTAACAATTTTTAGTTTATTAGCTAATTGATTATTCAGTCTTTGATACCACATCCATCCCCTTCCAATGGATGAATTTATGCTGTGTTTTGTAAATGTTTACGTCAAATGTGTTTTGAAGTTAAAAAAATAAAAATAAAAAGTAACTTAAAAACAGTGCGCATTAAACTTTAAAAAGTGAAATGGGGGTGGTAAACATTGCGGTCAAGGGGGTATTTTTATTAAAAAAGTTTTTCTTACATTTGAAGAAAGTTTTCACACACGTGTAACATTTTCACATATAGCCTAACTTTAATGTGTTAATGTGTCAAATGTGTTTCTGAAACAGTATAAAACTATATGCTTTAAAATGATAAAATGTGAATAGTTTTTGAGATTAAACGCTGGATTCAGGCGGGTTGTTTTTATTAAAAAATATTTTCCTATACATTCGGGGTGGTAAACCGTGCGATCAAGGGGTATTTTTATTAAATAACGTTTTTATTGACTACATACATTTGAAGAAAGTTTTTCACACACATGTAACACTTTCACATACAACTTTAAAACTTTAAAGTGATGCAGATTGTTAAAAAAGTTCAGGCATAGTTCAGGTATTGTAAAATGTTTTCAGAAAAATGAAAGGTTTTTAAATGTGAAACTTTTGAGGTTTACATTTGAAGAGTGGTTCCCCATTAAACACAATTAAAAAGTGCTAAAAACAAACAAGTCAAGACGGGGTACAATGTTTCACATGATGTAAACAATTTCAGAAGGTCAAATGTGTTTCTGAAACACTGTTTCAAACAAGCTGTAACGCACAGGTGAAATGTTCCGTTGCCCAGAGAGAAAAGGTACCGGATGAAAAGATCCACGAGAGACGATCTGCCGTGTTTTTCCCGGGTTTAATAAAATGACTTAAGCGCCGTCACACTCGTCCGTATACATGGGGTTTGAGTAAGAAAAAGTAAACATTCAACTCAGGTCACAAATATAAACAGAAAAAATAAAAAGAAAAGTTCCTTCTATTGCTCACCTTTCGCATCTTTCACAGACACACCCTCTACGTACATGCGGCGTTGTCATCGCACCCTCGAATTACCGTAAGTGACCATTACAATGCGTAGACATATCACGCAACAGTAGTTTACTTATGTCCAACGAGCAGTTTTTAACATTTAACATCAAATAGCTTAATCTGTTCTGTTTGAGACGGCAAGCGTTTGAAATGAGGATAGACCTGGTGTGTATAGCTGTATCCCCAACCGAAGGAAATGTAGGCCCACGCAAAGACACACGCCAGGGTGTAGATTTAAACTTTGGTAAAATAATTAAACCAAATACTGTTTTAAATGTAATTTAGTTACTTTAGTTATTTACTCATTCTTTGATCTTTCAAGCATCTGACCCCTAGCACAATCACCCCACACCACACACACACCTGCACAGACAGTTGAACGTCTAAACTTTTACGACATCGTACAGAATGTAAATACTTTGTATCATGCTGCTTTGGATAACGAGAAAGGATGTGTGGTCGGGATGTAGAATCAGTAAAGCGTCAAAAGCTGTAAAACATGTTCTAAAGATGTTTTGCGACGTTTTACAACACAGCTCTGGTAAATCTGCAAGGGTCTGACATCGTGAACTCTAGATGGCATTGTGAACTTTGGTTGGCATTACAAACCTTTACATATAGCCTATATAAAATGTAGGGTTCTCTCAAGAAACTGATAAAACATTATAAAGACATTAATGCAACTTTTGCTTGACCAAGTACTGTTATTTTACTAAAACAAGACAAAACATATTACATTTCATTTCACTTACACCCACATTTATTTTTCCCCAGTTAGCCATATTGTTACTCCTTTATTTCTGTATTTATTTCAAAACTAAAACCATGATGCTCTAAATCATGGATTCAAATTAAATGACCAAAAGTCGATTTAAACATTTATACGTGTTTGTGTGTCACAAAAGCAGAAAACCTACATTTCAAATGAATTACCCGAAGTGTTTAACAACCACAGGAGTACCCTTTGATTACCCAGTAGCTGTGCTAAAATCTTGTGCATATTTTTACACAGCTAAATATTTTGTCAGGGCTATGTCACACCGTTGTGATGACAATGTTCGCTCCACACTCTTGTAAAGGCTAAGATAAATTTCAACCATAAACTCTAATACAGGACTTATGTGTATCTAGAACATCAGGTCAAATTCAGAAGACCAAATAACTAAGAAAAGAGGGCACAGCACATATTGTGATCTACCAATTATAATAATAAATACACAACATCCATCCGTGAGTAATTGTGAAAGTTTGTAAATGTGGTTTTGTAATTTATGTTTTTTTTTTTTTTTTTTTTGTCAAGTTAGACAAGTTTTAGTTTAGTCATCTTGTTCAGAAAGCAGATGACACTGTTCACATTTGCGTGTTGGACTGTATGTGTTTTTAGCTGAAGACTCTTTTTGAGAGCTGCCAACATTCAATGTTTATTGGAATAAATAAAATAAAATAGTAATATTCTTTCTGTTTGAGAAGGTTTGATCAAATTGACCTTTCTTTTAGTGAAACTTTACAGCTATCTATGATGTGGGATCGCAAGAAGCATCAACACTAAATTAATTTGTGCTGTTTACACTTAAAACAATTAGGCCTACAACTGAATCCCATCTGACTATTGTACCGAAAGCTGCACATTCATTAAAGTCCGAGGCTGTTAAACAAAGGTCCACACTCTGGTCAAAATGATGTGTGTGCAAAACACCATGTACATTCAGGAGCCCAAATAACAAAATATAGCTCAAGTATACATCGTACAAGAAAAGCACTGCTTATAATGCATACAGCAAATTCATTTATGAGCAATTTGTTAGTTTGGTACAAGTTTGTAAATGTGGATTTACAAATGACGTTTCTTTTCTCCACTTTGTTTTAGCCATCTTATCCAGATAGCATGACACTGTTCACGTTTCTTTGTTTGTCGGAGTGTGTTCTGTCTTAGGTGAAGACGCTTCTCTGGGTGTTGTCAACAAAGCAGTATAAGTTCATGCTATTCCTCACATGTGTGTGTGTGTGTGTGTGTGTGTGTGTGTGTGTGTGTGTTGAACACAGACCTTTCATTTAAGAAACTTTTTAAATATATGACTGAACTTTCTTTTTTGACAAACCAAACCTTTTCCTAAGGTGTTTAATGTATGCACAATAGTTTCCACTTAACATTCCACTTGACATTAAAGATTATAATATGTTTTCAACTATTATCACCATCTTACCATCATCACTCAAACAACTACTATATGCGCTAAAAATCTTTGTGCTTTGTCGGATTTGTTAGATGAACTATATGCCCCCACCACCGCTGTAATGCAAACATTTAAAATCTATGATGCTCCACACTCTTTTAAAGGCTATGGATAAGGTTCAAACATAATCTTTATACAGAAATTATGTTTGCACAAAAGTAAATTCAAGAGAACAACTTGCTAAAAAATAAACAGCATATGGGCCATTTAAAATGAATACAGAAATCTTCTCTCCTGGTCTATTGTGAAAGTTTATGTTGATTTGTAAATGACGTTCTTTACGTTCTGTTTCTTTTGTTTTAGTACAGTTGTTCAGCATGTAAAGACTACTCACTGAGCATGGTCAAACATGTTCATAGGAATTCATTAAAAAACATGACCAAATCCAGTGTAAAGAGAATTAAAGGACAGTCCTTCTACATGAGAGTGTTTAAGACTGAACAAATGATATGTCTTTTAGGTCATCTTTCTGGTCTGTCTATGATGTGGACATGACGCCTCAGCATGAAAACTGAGTCTGACCCTAACTATACAACTAATGCTTTTCAAACTTTTCTAACTATTACACTTAAAGCTGTGCATTTCACAGCATTCATAGATACACATTTCTTTTGTGTACGTCTCTAAACAACAGTTAAGTAAATGAAGCACAGTTGATAAGTAGTCATTTTAGGTAAAAGGTGGGATGATTCATGCCTTTTTGAATTTGCCCACACCAGTACTGTGACACCAGTGTTTTACTTGACTGTCTATTAGGTCTTGTCCAAAAACAGACATTTTGTTTTATGTCTTAATAATTTGTTTTTCCTTTATAAGAAAACATTTGGTAAGCAGTTTTTGTCCTCATCAGCAAAATACCAAAATGTTTTTAACATATCGTACTTTTCAATAGTTAGCTAGCAACTGCAAGTGAGATAATTTACAGTTATGTGAAACAAACTCAGTCACATCAGAGTTGGGTTCTGGTTTACATTAAACAGTTTACATTAGAAGTTACTGAGGTTTTTGTAAGTGTACATTTGTAACAGATCTATACAGTTTCACTGTTTTTAACAAATGAGAAAACGGACATTGGTGAAATAGTTGAAACTCTAGTCAGCTACTAGAGCAAAACGTGACAGTCTGCAGAGATTGTCTATTCTGGCTAGACCACCTGTAATGTCATTATTATTGCTTTACTGTTTGTATCTAATGCCATTTTACCATTTTCTTTACTACTTCAACATGTATTCGTCAATATATTGTATGCGTATGAAATAAAAAGTTTAATCTTAACTTGTTATTCTTTTGTGGTCATGTCTCAGGTCAAAAACTGTACTACACAGCCTGCAACACTGGTTATTAGGAGGTAAAAGTACAAATGAAATAAATAAATAATCATAATAAAAATCTTAATTATCTGAATAATAAAATAATGATCTTAAATGAGTTCAAACGCTACATAGATGTTTTACAAGATAAAAATATTTCTTCCGGACAAGGTGTAAGGAAAACAGACAAACACACACACACACACACACACACGCACACACACACACACACACACACACACACACACACACACACACACACACACACACACACACACACACACACACACACACACACACACACACACACACACACACACACACACACACACACACACACACACACACACACACACACACACAAACACACACACACACACACACACACACACACACACACACACACACACAAAACATTACAATCACACGCATTACATTGAGAATGGTGGCGTTAAAAATTGGTAAACAGTTTCAAAAGCAGTGTGTTTCAGGAGAAATGCAAACGAAATCAGAAGATGCATGAAACACAAATGTCTCAACTGTTACACGCATAAAGTTCTTGGTGTGGTTTCAGAGTCAGTATACTGCAATGAAAACTTTGTGACTTGTGTAAACTTTGTTAAACATGTAATCGCTGATAAACATGCTAGGAGCAATAACTGTTTAATGTAAACCAGAACCCAACTCTGATGTGACTGAGTTTGTTTCACATAACTGTAAATTATCTCACTTGCAGTTGCTAGCTAACTATTGAAAAGTACGATATGTTAAAAACATTTTGGTATTTTGCTGATGAGGACAAAAACTGCTTACCAAATGTTTTCTTATAAAGGAAAAACAAATTATTAAGACATAAAACAAAATGTCTGTTTTTGGACAAGACCTAATAGACAGTCAAGTAAAACACTGGTGTCACAGTACTGGTGTGGGCAAATTCAAAAAGGCATGAATCATCCCACCTTTTACCTAAAATGACTACTTATCAACTGTGCTTCATTTACTTAACTGTTGTTTAGAGACGTACACAAAAGAAATGTGTATCTATGAATGCTGTGAAATGCACAGCTTTAAGTGTAATAGTTAGAAAAGTTTGAAAAGCATTAGTTGTATAGTTAGGGTCAGACTCAGTTTTCATGCTGAGGCGTCATGTCCACATCATAGACAGACCAGAAAGATGACCTAAAAGACATATCATTTGTTCAGTCTTAAACACTCTCATGTAGAAGGACTGTCCTTTAATTCTCTTTACACTGGATTTGGTCATGTTTTTTAATGAATTCCTATGAACATGTTTGACCATGCTCAGTGAGTAGTCTTTACATGCTGAACAACTGTACTAAAACAAAAGAAACAGAACGTAAAGAACGTCATTTACAAATCAACATAAACTTTCACAATAGACCAGGAGAGAAGATTTCTGTATTCATTTTAAATGGCCCATATGCTGTTTATTTTTAGCAAGTTGTTCTCTTGAATTTACTTTTGTGCAAACATAATTTCTGTATAAAGATTATGTTTGAACCTTATCCATAGCCTTTAAAAGAGTGTGGAGCATCATAGATTTTAAATGTTTGCATTACAGCGGTGGTGGGGGCATATAGTTCATCTAACAAATCCGACAAAGCACAAAGATTTTTAGCGCATATAGTAGTTGTTTGAGTGATGATGGTAAGATGGTGATAATAGTTGAAAACATATTATAATCTTTAATGTCAAGTGGAATGTTAAGTGGAAACTATTGTGCATACATTAAACACCTTAGGAAAAGGTTTGGTTTGTCAAAAAGAAAGTTCAGTCATATATTTAAAAGTTTCTTAAATGAAAGGTCTGTGTTCAACACACACACACACACACACACACACACACACACACACACACACACACACACACACACACTCCCATGTGAGGAATAGCATGAACTTATACTGCTTTGTTGACAACACCCAGAGAAGCGTCTTCACCTAAGACAGAACACACTCCGACAAACAAAGAAACGTGAACAGTGTCATGCTATCTGGATAAGATGGCTAAAACAAAGTGGAGAAAAGAAACGTCATTTGTAAATCCACATTTACAAACTTGTACCAAACTAACAAATTGCTCATAAATGAATTTGCTGTATGCATTATAAGCAGTGCTTTTCTTGTACGATGTATACTTGAGCTATATTTTGTTATTTGGGCTCCTGAATGTACATGGTGTTTTGCACACACATCATTTTGACCAGAGTGTGGACCTTTGTTTAACAGCCTCGGACTTTAATGAATGTGCAGCTTTCGGTACAATAGTCAGATGGGATTCAGTTGTAGGCCTAATTGTTTTAAGTGTAAACAGCACAAATTAATTTCGTGTTGATGCTTCTTGCGATCCCACATCATAGATAGCTGTAAAGTTTCACTAAAAGAAAGGTCAATTTGATCAAACCTTCTCAAACAGAAAGAATATTACTATTTTATTTTATTTATTCCAATAAACATTGAATGTTGGCAGCTCTCAAAAAGAGTCTTCAGCTAAAAACACATACAGTCCAACACGCAAATGTGAACAGTGTCATCTGCTTTCTGAACAAGATGACTAAACTAAAACTTGTCTAACTTGACAAAAAAAAAAAAAAAAACATAAATTACAAAACCACATTTACAAACTTTCACAATTACTCACGGATGGATGTTGTGTATTTATTATTATAATTGGTAGATCACAATATGTGCTGTGCCTCTTTTCTTAGTTATTTGGTCTTCTGAATTTGACCTGATGTTCTAGATACACATAAGTCCTGTATTAGAGTTTATGGTTGAAATTTATCTTAGCCTTTACAAGAGTGTGGAGCGAACATTGTCATCACAACGGTGTGACATAGCCCTGACAAAATATTTAGCTGTGTAAAAATATGCACAAGATTTTAGCACAGCTACTGGGTAATCAAAAGGTACTCCTGTGGTTGTTAAACACTTGGGTAATTCATTTGAAATGTAGGTTTTCTGCTTTTGTGACACACAAACACGTATAAATGTTTAAATCGACTTTTGGTCATTTAATTTGAATCCATGATTTAGAGCATCATGGTTTTAGTTTTGAAATAAATACAGAAATAAAGGAGTAACAATATGGCTAACTGGGGAAAAATAAATGTGGGTGTAAGTGAAATGAAATGTAATATGTTTTGTCTTGTTTTAGTAAAATAACAGTACTTGGTCAAGCAAAAGTTGCATTAATGTCTTTATAATGTTTTATCAGTTTCTTGAGAGAACCCTACATTTTATATAGGCTATATGTAAAGGTTTGTAATGCCAACCAAAGTTCACAATGCCATCTAGAGTTCACGATGTCAGACCCTTGCAGATTTACCAGAGCTGTGTTGTAAAACGTCGCAAAACATCTTTAGAACATGTTTTACAGCTTTTGACGCTTTACTGATTCTACATCCCGACCACACATCCTTTCTCGTTATCCAAAGCAGCATGATACAAAGTATTTACATTCTGTACGATGTCGTAAAAGTTTAGACGTTCAACTGTCTGTGCAGGTGTGTGTGTGGTGTGGGGTGATTGTGCTAGGGTCAGATGCTTGAAAGATCAAAGAATGAGTAAATAACTAAAGTAACTAAATTACATTTAAAACAGTATTTGGTTTAATTATTTTACCAAAGTTTAAATCTACACCCTGGCGTGTGTCTTTGCGTGGCCTACATTTCCTTCGGTTGGGGATACAGCTATACACACCAGGTCTATCCTCATTTCAAACGCTTGTCGTCTCAAACAGAACAGATTAAGCTATTTGATGTTAAATGTTAAAAACTGCTCGTTGGACATAAGTAAACTACTGTTGCGTGATATGTCTACGCATTGTAATGGTCACTTACGGTAATTCGAGGGTGCGATGACAACGCCGCATGTACGTAGAGGGTGTGTCTGTGAAAGATGCGAAAGGTGAGCAATAGAAGGGAACTTTTCTTTTATTTTTTTTCTGTTTATATTTGTGACCTGAGTTGAATGTTTACTTTTTCTTACTCAAACCCCATGTATACGGACGAGTGTGACGGCGCTTAAGTCATTTTATTAAACCCGGGAAAAACACGGCAGATCGTCTCTCGTGGATCTTTTCATCCGGTACCTTTTCTCTCTGGGCAACGGAACATTTCACCTGTGCGTTACAGCTTGTTTGAAACAGTGTTTCAGAAACACATTTGACCTTCTGAAATTGTTTACATCATGTGAAACATTGTACCCCGTCTTGACTTGTTTGTTTTTAGCACTTTTTAATTGTGTTTAATGGGAACCACTCTTCAAATGTAAACCTCAAAAGTTTCACATTTAAAAACCTTTCATTTTTCTGAAAACATTTTACAATACCTGAACTATGCCTGAACTTTTTAACAATCTGCATCACTTTAAAGTTTTAAAGTTGTATGTGAAAGTGTTACATGTGTGTGAAAAACTTTCTTCAAATGTATGTAGTCAATAAAAACGTTATTTAATAAAAATACCCTTGATCGCACGGTTTACCACCCCGAATGTATAGGAAAATATTTTTTAATAAAAACAACCCGCCTGAATCCAGCGTTTAATCTCAAAAACTATTCACATTTTATCATTTTAAAGCATATAGTTTTATACTGTTTCAGAAACACATTTGACACATTAACACATTAAAGTTAGGCTATATGTGAAAATGTTACACGTGTGTGAAAAACTTTCTTCAAATGTAAGAAAAACTTTTTTAATAAAAATACCCCCTTGACCGCAATGTTTACCACCCCCCCATTTCACTTTTTTAAAGTTTAATGCGCACTGTTTTTAAGTTACTTTTTTATTTTTTATTTTTTTAACTTCAAAACACATTTGACGTAAACATTTACAAAACACAGCATAAATTCATCCATTGGAAGGGGATGGATGTGGTATCAAAGACTGAATAATCAATTAGCTAATAAACTAAAAATTGTTAAAAACTCTGTTAAAGCTACTATTATTTTATAAATGTTATTTTATTTTATTATTTTACCAACATTTAAATCTATGTGTGTGTGTGTGTGTGTGTGTGTGTGTGTGTGACTTGGAAACAATTAGTTTTGAAAGAGCTAAGAGTGAATAACTAAATGAACTAGCCTACTATGAACTAAACCAAAATGTTAAAACATATATTATTTATAAATGTCATTTTGTTTAATAATTTTACCGTTATTTAAATCTTCATCTCTGTATGAACTGGGCGCATTCTTCTGCTCTGAGGGGTGTGTTAGGGGCGGAGACTGGGGGGCGGCTTTACGCACGTCCCCAGACATCATTAGTGATTAGCCATCAGGAGAGAGAGGTCGTGTTTGCTTCACCCTGTAAGAAACATTTGTTTTTTGATCTATGTGTGTGTGTGTGTGTGTGTGTGTGTGTGTGTGTGTGACTTGAAACAATTAGTTTTGAAAGAGCTAAGAGTGAAATAAACTATGATGAACTAAACAAAATTTTTAAAAACATATATTATTTATAAATGTCATTTTGTTTAATTATTTTACCATTATTTAAATCTTCATCTCTGTATGAACTGGGCGCATTCTTCTGCTCTGAGGGGTGTGTTAGGGGCGGAGACTGGGGGTGGCTTTACGCACGTCCCCAGACATCATTAGTGATTAGCCATCAGGAGAGAAAGGTCGCTTTGCTTCACCCTGTGCAAATTCACCATGCACAACGCCTCCGTGTGTGTGTGTGTGTGTGTGTGACTTGAAACAATTAGTTTTGAAAGAGCTAAGAGTGAAATAAACTATGATGAACTAAACAAAAATTTTAAAAACATATATTATTTATAAATGTCATTTTGTTTAATTATTTTACCGTTATTTAAATCTTCATCTCTGTATGGACTGGGGGCGTTCTTCTGCTCTGAGGGGGTGTGTTAGGGGGCGGAGACTGGGGGCGGCTTTACGCACGTCCCCAGACATCATTAGTGATTAGTCATCAGGAGAGAGAGGTCGTGTTTGCTTCACTCTGCGTAAGAAACATTTGTTTTTTGTTTTTTGTCTAAACTAAATAAACATTTAGCAGAAAAATGTGATGTAAAAACTTAATATTATTTGTTTTGCTTTTATTTATTTTATTTTTATTTTATTATTTTATCCATTGTTCTGCATTGAGGTAAAGTGTTAGGGGCGGAGACTGGGGATGGCTTCACACAAGCTGCCAGAGCTCATTCCGTTTTCCGTCATTGAGGAGAGAGGACGTTTTTGCATCAGACTCCGTAAGAGAAATGTTTTTGTCTAAAGAAAACTTGAACAGTAAATTGTAATGTGAAACAACTTAACATTATTCGTTTGATGGGGTTTTTAAACACCGCTTCTTTGATGTTTAATGCATATACTTGTTTGAAAACAATGTTTTCTCTATCTTTACAAGCCGTACATCAAAGATATTCTCTAAGTTGTCTTTATTTTTCTGAAAAAAACATTTTAAATGACTGAACATTGACTTTTTTTACAAAGTTTTATGTAAAGGAAAAAAACTTTAACTTGTTTTTACATTTACTTGAAACGTGTGAATGTCGTATATTCGTATTTAACAATATACATCGGTTTTAATGTTTTTAAACGTCTCAAAGTTCAAATGTATGTGAAATACAATCTTTGTTGAATAAAAACTGTCCCCTTATCTCATGTATGTGACTTTTTTTAAAAAAAGCTTAAAACACATTGTTTTTGAACATTTTCAAAAAAAAAACACACAAAGTCCCCAAAACAGTCATAAATTCCTTTGAATGGGGGTATAGTGGGCGTGGGGGGAAGGAGGATAATAAAACAGATGGCCAAAACAGGTGTCCGGAACAGGTGTCCAGTCCGGTGG
The DNA here is from genome assembly GCA_018749465.1 of Paracanthobrama guichenoti. Classification (NCBI taxonomy): domain Eukaryota; kingdom Metazoa; phylum Chordata; class Actinopteri; order Cypriniformes; family Gobionidae; genus Paracanthobrama; species Paracanthobrama guichenoti. Next base: position 411,091 of record JAGHMJ010002209.1, read on the forward strand.
GAGGGGTGGGAGGGGTGGGAGGGAGGGGGGAGGAGGGAGGGGTGGAGGAATTTTTATGACAGTCATCAATCAATCAAATTTGACACATAGTCGCCTATATTCTCTCTCACCTCGCTGGCGGGGAAGGAGCCTGAGCTTGTGCGGGAGGTTGAGAGGTACCGGCTAGAGATAGTCGGGCTCACTTCCACGCACAGCTTGAGCTCTGGAACCACACTTCTTGAGAGAGTCTGGACTCTCTACCACTCTGGAGTTGCCCATGGTGAGAGGCGGCGGGCTGGAGTGGGTTTGCTTATAGCCAGCTCAGCTGCCATGTGTTGGAGTTCAACCCGGTGAATGAGAGGGTCGCTTCCCTGTGCCTTCGGGTAGGGGATAGGTCTCTCACTGTCGTATGTGCCTACGGGCCAAACGGCAGTGCGGAGTACCCGGCCCTAATGGGGTCTCTGGGAGGGGTGCTGGAAAGTGCTCCAACTGGAGACTCCATCATTCTACTGGGGGACTTCAACGCACACGTGGGCAGTGACAGTGATGCCTGGAGGGGCGTGATTGGGAGGAACGGCCCCCCTGATCTGAACCCGAGTGGTGTTCTGTTATTGGATTTCTGTGCTAGCCACGGCTTATCCATAACGAACACCATGTTCAAGCATAAGGGTGTCCATCAGTGCACGTGGCACCAGGACGCCCTAGACCGGAGGTCGATGATCGACTTTGTGGTCGTCTCATCTGACCTCCGGCCATATGTCTTGGACACTCGGGTGAAGAGAGGTGCGGAGCTGTCAACTGATCACCACCTGGTGGTGAGTTGGATCCGATGGTGGGGGAGGAAGCTAGACAGACTCGGGAGACCCAAACGTACTGTGAGGGTCTGTTGGGAAACGTTGGCCGAGCCCCTGTCAGAGAGATCTTCAACTCCCACCTCCGACGGAGCTTCGACCGGATCCCGAGGAGTCTGGAGATATTGAGTCCGAGTGGACCATGTTCTCCACCTCTCCTTGTCGACGCGCGGCTGCTCGGAGCTGTGGCCGTAAGGTCTCTGGTGCCTGTCGAGGCGGAAATCCCGAACCCGGTGGTGGACACCGGAAGTAAAGGGATGCCGTCAAGCTGAAGAAGGAGTCCTATCGGGCCTGGTTGGCTTGTGGGACTCCTGAGGCAGCTGACGGGTACAGGCAGACCAAGCGGACTGCAGCCCGGATAGTTGTGGAGGCAAAAAATCGGGCCTGGGAGGAGTTCGGTGAGGCCATGGAGAAAGACTATCGGTTGGCCTCGAAGAGATTCTGGCAAACCGTTCACCGCCTCAGGAGGGGGAAGCAGTGCCCTACCAACACTGTTTACAGTGGAGATGGGCAGCTGTTGACCTCAACTGGGGATATCGTCGGACGGTGGAAGGAATACTTTGAGGATCTCCTCAATCCCACCAACACGTCTTCCATTGAGGAAGCAGTGGCTGAGGGCTCAGAGGTGGATTCATCCATCACCCGGGCTGAAGTCATCGAGGTAGTTAAAAGCTCCTCGGTGGCAAGGCACCGGGGGTCGATGAGATCCGCCCTGAGTACCTCAAGTCTCTGGATGTTGTGGGGCTGTCTTGGCTGACACGCCTCTGCAACATCGCGTGGCGGTTGGGGACAGTGCCTCTGGACTGGCAGACCGGGGTGGTGGTCCCTCTTTTCAAGAAGGGGACCGGAGAGTGTGTTTCAACTACAGGGGATCACACTTCTCAGCCTCCCCGGAAAGTCTATGCCAGGGTACTGGAGAGGAGAATTCGGCCGATAGTGGAACCTCGGATTCAGGAGGAACAGTGTGGTTTTTCGTCCCGGTCGTGGAACACTGGACCAGCTCTATACCCTTTCCAGGGTGCTGGAGGGTTCATGGGAGTTTGCCCAACCAATCCACATGTGTTTTGTGGATTTGGAGAAGGCATTCGACTGTGTCCTCGTGGTGTCCTGTGGAGGGTGCTCTGGGAGTATGGGGTCCGGGGCCCCTTGCTTAGGCTGTTTGGTCCCTGTACGACCAGAGCAGGAGCTTGGTCCGCATTGCCGGCAGCAAGTCGGACTTGTTCCCGGTGCACGTTGGACTCGGCAGGGCTGCCCTTTGTCACCGGTTCTGTTCATAATTTTTATGGACAGAATTTCTAGGTGCAGCCAAGGGCCGGAGGGGTGTCGGTTTGGGAACCACATGATTTCGTCGCTGCTTTTTGCGGATGACGTTGTCATGTTGGCCTCCTCAGACCAGGACCTTCAGCGTGCACTGGGGCGGTTTGCAGCCGAGTGTGAAGCGGCCGGGATGAGAATCAGCACCTCAAATCCGAGGCCATGGTTCTCAGTCGGAAAAGGGTGGCTTGCCCACTTCAGGTTGGTGGAGAGTTTTTGCCTCAGGTGGAGGAGTTCAGGTATCTTGGGGTCTTGTTCACGAGTGAGGGAAGGATGGAACGGGAGATTGACAGACGGATCGGTGCAGCTTCTGCAGTAATGCGGTCGATGTACCGGTCTGTCGTGGTGAAGAAGGAGCTGAGCTGTAAGGCGAAGCTCTCGATTTACCGGTCAATCTACGCCCTACTCTCACCTATGGTCATGAGCTGTGGGTCATGACCGAAAGGACAAGATCCCGGATACAGGCGGCCGAAATGAGCTTTCTCCGCAGGGTTGCTGGGCGCTCCCTTAGAGATAGGGTGAGAAGCTCAGTTACTCGGGAGGAGCTCAGAGTAGAGCCGTTGCTCCTCCACATCGAGAGGAGCCAGTTGAGGTGGCTCGGGCATCTATTTCGGATGCCTCCTGGACGCCTTGCCGGGGAGGTGTTTCGGGCATGTCCCACCGGGAGGAGGCCCCAGGGAAGACCTAGGACACGCTGGAGGGATTATGTCTCCCGGCTGGCCTGGGAATGCCTCGGGGTTCCCCCGGAAGAGCTGGAGGAAGTGGCTAGGGAGAGGGAAGTCTGGGCATCTCTGCTTAGACTGTTGCCCCCGCGACCCGGCCCCGGATAAGCGGAAGATAATGGATGGATAATGGATGGATGGATGGATTATTCCACAACAGACTTTTGTGTGGTGAGAAATTGTGGATGTAACACAACTTCCATGCAAGAAGAGCCTGCTGATGAAAATTAGCCACAGGGAGTTTATTATGGATATTATATTTTTTAAGATAAAGGGGATTTGTTTTTATTAAAGATATAATTAGGAATGAAAACATACAGAATTTGGACTTATTAGACATCTTCTTAGCCAATTTATTTTAAGAACATAAATTTAGAACTTCCAGTCCCCCATCACTTCTACAATTAGATATTACTGTTTTTTTTTTTAAGTTTATGAGATCATTTTTCCATATAAAGTCAAGGAAAAGTTTATTGACACCTTTATCAGTACAATCACTCATGTATAAAGAGAGTGAAGAATACACAAAGTGAGAAAGACCTTCTGCTTTAGAGAGGATAACCCTACCATAAAGAGAGAGGTCTCTTTGTAACCAAAGATTAATAATATTTTGGGTTTTCTTAATCCGGCTATAAAAATTGAGTTGTTGTCTAGCTACTAAATTTTTGGTCAAATAAATACCTAAATACTTTATTGTGACTTTGACTGGAATACCATCAATTAACGTGTCATCACATTTATGCAGTGACATTATCTCACATTTAGATAAATTTAGCTTTAAACCAGAACACCACAATAATTGTTTAATTATCTGAAGATTCAAGATTCAAGAGTTTTATTTGTCAAATACACAGTTATATACAGAATATACAACCGGCAGTGAAATGTAAACAGGTCCGCTCCATGGACAGTGCAAATTCACAGTTAAAAACACAAGGAGGAAATTATAATAGAAATAGAATAAAAAAGTACTATATATACACATCTGTAGAATTATAAATAAATCAAGTAGAAAAAAAATAAATAAATAAAGAAGTGGAATAAAATAAGTGAAATAAACTGTGCAGTGAGTAAACTGTGAACTTATAAATATGTGGTTAACAGAAATGTACAAAGTATAATGTGCAAACAGGTTTATAACAGGTTGTTACACAGTAACAACGAGAACAGTAAGTGCAATGCAATGTCAGTATGTCGATGTTTATCCTGAAGTGAAGTCACGTGATGTTTAAGTGACTGAGTTCAGGAGTCTGATGGCCTGGGGGAAGAAGCTCCTTCTGAGTCTCTCAGTTTTGGCCATCAGGCTTCGGAAGCGCTTACCAGATGGCAGCAGGGTGAAATGAGGGTTTGCAGGGTGATTAGAGTCCTTGATGATCTTAGTAGCTCTACCTTTGCAGCGTTTTGTGTAGACATCCTGCAGAGACGGGAGAGCTGACCCTGAGATACGCTCAGATAAGCGCACGACTCTTTGCAGGGCTTTGCAGTCATGACTGGTGCGGTTCCCATACCACGCTGTGATATATGTTAATACACTTTCTATCGCCCCTAAATAGAACGCTTTCAGGATAGCTGGTGAAACCCTGAATTTCCTTAGCTGGCGCAGGTGGTACAGTCTTTGCCTGGCTTTTTTCATCTGTGTCTGAATGTGTGCAGTCCAGGTCAGGTCCTCGGAGATGCTTACACCCAGGTACTTGAAGCTGCTCACTCTCTCTATTGGTGACCCGCTGATCATGAGAAGGGAGTATGTCCGTTGCTGTCTCTTCCTGAAGTCCACAATCAGTTCTTTGGTCTTGCCAACATTCAGAGAGAGACAGTTATCCTGGCACCATGATGTTAGTTGCTCCACCTCATCCAAGTATGCCGTCTCATTGTTGTTGGAAATGAGGCCCAGGACAACAGTATCATCAGCAAATTTGATGATAGAGGTGGAGCTGTGTGTGGACAAACAGTCATGCGTGTAGAGAGAGTAGAGCAGGGGACTCAGGACACAGCCCTGTGGAGCTCCCACACTCAGGGTGATGGGGGTGGAGGTGAACTGGCCTACTCTGACCACCTGAGGCCTGCCAGTGAGGAAGTCTTCAATCCAGTGGCAGAGAGAAGAATTCAGGCCGAGATCCATGAGTTTGGCGGTTAGCTTAATGGGAACTTTTGCTGTCGATGTGAGTGAGGGAGGAGTGGACGACATGAGAGATGGCATCTTCAGTCGATCTATTGGGACGATAGGCAAACTGAAGAGGGTCCAAAGTGTCAGGAATGAAGGAGCAAATGGTGTTTTTAATAAGACCTTCATGACTATAGACGTGAGAGCCACTGGACGATAGTCATTTAGGCAAGAGGGTTTACTGTTCTTAGGGACAGGGATGATGGTGAATTTTTTGAAGGAGGTGGGGACCACAGATGTAGCAAGGGACTCATTAAAGATGGATGTAAACAACCCGGCGAGCTGATCAGCACAGGACCGCAGAACACGACATGAAATACCATCCGGCCCGGCAGCTTTCCTGATGTCCACACGCTTGAGTGCCCTCTGCCACATCCGTGAACTCGCTGACGTCAGATGAACTCGCCCGGAACATGTCCCAGTCGACGTCATCAAGAGCTGCCTGTAGCGCGGTCTCTGAATGGGGTGACCAGCGTTTAACCTCCCGCCTCACTGGGGGTTCCTGAACGAGCCTTTGTCTGTATTCAGGTGTGAGGAAAATGGCGGCATGATCCGATTTGCCAAAAGCTGGTAGTGAATGAGCTTTATAGGCGTTCTTAAACAAAGAGTAGCAATGATCCAGTGTGTTTGCTCCTCGTGTAGGACAGGAGACGTGCTGGTGAAAGTTTGGCAAGACTTTCTTTACGTTTGCTTTGTTAAAATCGCCCGCGACGATGAAAGTAGCATCGGGGTGTTTGTTTATGAAGCCGCTGGTAACATCATGAAGGCCAGATAAAGCCAGCCCTGTGTCTGCCTGTGGTGGAATGTAAACGGCAGTGGCGATGACTGAGGAAAACTCCCTCGGCAGATAGAATGGGTGGCAAATTATTGTTAAATGTTCCAGATGAGGCGAGCAGGATCGCGAAAGAATGGAGATGTTCCTGGGATCGCACCATTTCTTGTTGATCATGAAACACACTCCACTGCCTTTAGATTTACCGGCCTCGGCTGTTCTGTCCATCCGAAAAACAGAGTTCTCCGACGGCGTCACAGCTGTGTCCGGGACCACGGGTGTGAGCCATGTTTCAGACAAACAATAGATGTTACAGTCTCTCATGTCACGTTGAAAACTTATCCTGGCTCTAAGATCGTCCATCTTATTCTCCAAGGATTGGACATTTGCGAGCAGAATGCTCGTGAGAGGTAGGCTGAATGCCCTTTTTCTCAGTCTGTTGCGAATCCCAGCACGTTTCCCGCGGTGTTTCTTGATTCTTCGCCTTCGACTCGACTGACCATTGTTCAACTCGCCGTTCCAACGAATCTCAGATGGCCACAGAGGATTGGTGAAAGTGTCCTGAAACAGTCCAGTGTAGCAGTAACCAATGTCCAAAAGTGTTTTGCTGTTATAGAGCAGATCAATGCAGATGATAAATTTGTAAAAATTGAGAGCAAAAGAGAGTAAAATAATAAATAAAAGCACAGTCTTCGCGGAGCGACCTGAACGGCGACCGAACACGGCGGCGCCATCTTGCCTATTTTTTGAATGGCCTGTGAAAGCTGTGAAAACCCTGTCTGACACCACATTTTATAAAAAATCTTTGGCAGGTGAACATATTGACTATGACAGAGCAGGTAATTCCTTTATTAAACATTTCAATTACGTTGACAAATTAATCACCAAATCTGAGAGATTGCAGAAGAAATCCATGCTCAATGGTGTCGAAGGCCTTATAAAAAAAGTCTAAGAAAAGTATAATGGCTTTAGAATGCACAAAGTCATCATAGTCCAATAAATGTAAACCAAGTCTTATGTTATTACTAATATGCCTATCTTTAACAAAACCTGACTGTGTTTCTGCAATAATTTGATTAAGCTTAAATTTTAATCTATTAGCGTATACTAATGCTGCCTTCACGTGCTTTCGGAAAATTCCAACTTCCCACCTCTGAAGTCGTGATTACGAACTCATCGCATTCAAATACTAGGCTTGTTTGAGAGGCGCCTCACCTGAAATTCAGCCGTGACTAGGCGGCTGCAGTGAGGGGAGGAGTGAAAAAAGTGCAGGCAAGACGGACAGTTTTCTCTTCTCATAGTGGATCAGACACCTGCGAGATCAAAGGCGGATATCGCGGGATTCACACTCATGCACTGTGTTGCTGGATGTAATTTAAGTTCTGTTACTTTTATATGAAAATAAATATCATGAACAAGACATCCAAAGTTTTTATTTATTTCCATTCGAAAGACGTGTTTATCAATAATTTTTACTTTAATTGCATATATATATACACACACACACACACACACACACACACACACACACACACACACACACACACACACACACACACTCACCTAAAGGATTATTAGGAACACCTGTTCAATTTCTCATTAATGCAATTATCTAATCAACCAATCACATGGCAGTTGCTTCAATGCATTTAGGGGTGTGGTCCTGGTCAAGACAATCTCCTGAACTCCAAACTGAATGTCAGAATGGGAAAGAAAGGTGATTTAAGCAATTTTGAGCGTGGCATGGTTGTTGATGCCAGACAGGCCGGTCTGAGTATTTCACAATCTGCTCAGTTACTGGGATTAATGGGGTTTACAAAGAATGGTGTGAAAAGGGAAAAACATCCAGTATGTGGCAGTCCTGTGGGCAAAAACGCCTTGTTGATGCTAGAGGTCAGAGGAGAATGGGCCGAAATAACCACTTGTTACAACCGAGGTATGCAGCAAAGCATTTGTGAAGCCACAACACGCACAACCTTGAGGCGGATGGGCTACAACAGCAGAAGACCCCACCGGGTACCACTCATCTCCACTACAAATAGGAAAAAGAGGCTACAATTTGCACGAGCTCACCAAAATTGGACAGTTGAAGACTGGAAAAATGTTGCCTGGTCTGATGAGTCTCGATTTCTGTTGAGACATTCAGATGGCAGAGTCAGAATTTGGCGTAAACAGAATGAGAACATGGATCCATCATGCCTTGTTACCACTGTGCAGGCTGGTGGTGGTGGTGTAATGGTGTGGGGGATGTTTTCTTGGCACACTTTAGGCCCCTTAGTGCCAATTGGGCATTGTTTAAATGTCACGGCCTACCTGAGCATTGTTTCTGACCATGTCCATCCCTTTATGACCACCATGTACCCATTCTCTGATGACTACTTCCAGCAGGATAATGCACCATGTCACAAAGCTCGAATCATTTCAAATTGGTTTCTTGAACATGACAATGAATTCACTGTACTAAAATGGCCCCCACAGTCACCAGATCTCAACCCAATAGAGCATCTTTGGGATGTGGTGGAACGGGAGCTTCGTGCCCTGGATGTGCATCCCACAAATCTCCATCAACTGCAAGATGCTATCCTATCAATATGGGCCAACATTTCTAAAGAATGCTTTCAGCACCCTGTTGAATAAATGCCACGTAGAATTAAGGTGAGAAATCCTTTAGGTGAGTGTGTATCTATATATATATAATAAATATGACAACAATCACATAACGCATAGAGAGATTGCACTGTCCGAGAGTTTTAAAATCAAACATTTAAAAAAAGAACCATGCATCACGGTTGTTTAAACCAATAAGCATTAAGCTGTGTCGTCAGTAAGTTGTTTCCCATTGTGCTTTTGGTAGTCGGTGGAGAGCAACTGCGCCTGACTACAGAATCCGACACGTCCGTCTTGGCATCACAAGAGTTTTTTGACACACGTCAACATGACATCAGCAAGTCGGACCACGTTCGGACACATTTCTAACCGGCATGCATCTCGCGGTGATCACCGGTGATCGGTTCTGCGCAGATTTTGCTCATCTCAAAGAGCCTATTGACTTGAGGGGCCTTCATGTCCAATTTTTTTACCTAGGAAACTAGAATTTAAGACAATTCCGATAGCACGTGAAGGCAGCCTAAGGCCAAGATTTTGTAGTCAACCGTAAGAAGTGTAATTGGTCACCAATTGTCAGTTAAGAGAGAATTTTTTTTTCTCGGGGTACATCAACCCCAACCCCAGCGAGACGCATCATTTGACATCACTTCCCAGATGTCAGTAAATCCCATAAATGTAAAAACAAACTTTAACATAAGACATTAACTTTATGTAATAATACCTTAGTTTTTGCTTTTCGTCAGCTGTTTTTAAAGCGCTTGTATGTTGTTTTTGCCATAATTGACACAAAAGCATGATATGCTCTCCTTGTGTCGTAGCGACATCATGTGGTCAACATGTGAACGTCTGATTGCCTAGGACTAAACGAGGTCTGAAGTAGGCTATATACCCCTGGTTTCACAGACTAGCCTAATCCCAGACTAAAATGCATGTTTGAGCTCTTTTAACTGAAAACAACTTGCACTAACATGTCTTTAAATATGTCAGTGCCATTGTTTTGTCTCAAGATGCACACCAGTGATGTTTTTTTTTTTCTAAGGCACATTTATAAAAGCTATTTAAATGTCCTAATTGAACTAAGGCCCAATCCTGGCTTAATCTAAAACCTGTCTGTGAAATCAGGCCTTAATTTGGGATATTCCCAAATCCAACCTCGTCTGGAACAGTAGTGCATACTGTGTGTATTTTTTTGGTGACTCGAATGTGTGTAAAGAATTGTGGTGACTTGGCAGCTGTGTATATATGTATATTAACAGAGTTTAAATAATGTTAGTTAAATAAATTGGGAAAACTCACCATTGGCTGTTGCATCACTTGTATTCACGTACTGAGGGGCGGTACTACGTATTCACTAGCAGTTTCACGATGCTTCGCTTGCTGGTAAGCTGCTTTGATAATTGCTCTGTCTTATTAACTAAGTTTGGACTGTTTTCAGGTGCAAAGCTTAACTTTTACACTACACTCAAATTTACTGCTTCTGTCTGTCAGCTCCTAATTCTGCCATTCAAGTCAAATATGTTATTTGTGACGATAAAATGAGGAGTGTGTGTATAACATGCTTGTGAACTCCGAACTCTGTTTATCTTAAGATTTTACATGCAACGTTGATGCAGTGCCCTAACCAGCCTTTTGGCTGTGTGTTTTCCTCAGGTATGTGTTTTTGTCATGTTCTGTGTATGAATTGTTAGCCGAATTGAGTATTGGCGATTGCCACGTGTGCTGTGTGCTCTCGCACGTGCTGAGCATGTAATTGTGCCATTTTAGATCTGTGCGTTTTTCCTTTCTGTATATAATTTATACAAAAATATGTAAAATATTGGTCATATAGTTTCTTTGCATTAATGTAATGTGATGAGTATTGAGAAGAAAATATACTGTTTTATATTCTATTATCTTCAATATGTCTTATTCAGAATTCTGTCCACTATATGTTCACGATCACTTTGAGAAAATGTATATTGAGCAGTTTCACGATGCTTCGCTGCTGATTTTACATGCAACGTTGATGCAGTGCCCTAACCAACCTTTTGGCCGTGTGTTTTCCTCCGGCCAATAAAGGAGCTTTGAGTGACCATCCACCTGATTCTCGGCTGATTTATACCATCGACATTAACACAGTTGTGTGTGTGTGTGTGTGTGTGTGTATTTATGGGTGCTTCTCAATAGAAACAAAGATACAAATCTCAATGCAGATCAGACAAAAACACAAATCGTGTCATTAAAAATCATTGTAATTAGAGTAAATTTACTCTTTATACAACTATTTATATTGAAATATATTTACAAAGTATCTTTTATTTATGCAAAATAATAATAATTTCTTGATCTACAAGGATCTTTAAGGTTAATCTGAAACTGCACTCTTCTTGGGCAGCCCGTCAACACCCAACAAATGATGGTTTGGATCCTCCACCACACATGGTCCAGGACCAGCCTAAAAACAGGTTATGCAGCAATTTTGATAAAACGAATCATGCATACACCCTTTTTTACAGACACAGAATTCATTAAGGGCAGAGTGTTACTTAAATATAGTGAGACAAACAAGGTATTTTTTTCTCTTTAAAAGACCTTTTTAGATAATAGATTAGTGTGCCTTACAGTTAATGTAGTTTTCAGACACTTACCTTAGTGCTGATTATGTAGTGTATGCCATTTGGAGTGGGCTCCATAGTAAGGTCTCTTTTCAGTTCCTCAGAGAGGTCAGATGAACATACAGGAAGACCTCTGACAAACCTGCACATTTTAAGTTAATGTGTTGAGCTTTAACTTGATGTGCTGTAAAGAGCTGCAGTGTTTGTTTTAGTGTCAAAGTGTCAATATTAACAGCATGCCTGATTTTAGCAACTTACTCTGATCCATTGGCTTCTGAGGGAAAGAAATGACGAACCACCTGTACAAACTCTGGTACATGCTCTTGCAAGGTGTAAATGACAGCATTAGGACCGGCATCAAAGGTATATGCCACCTGAAACAAGACAAAAGATGCAAATACATCAATCCAATTACATCAAAACAAAGTAGTATGCTGAGATTTAAAGAAAGAGACAAATTAGACTTTCTTATTCAATATAGTAATTCTAAATAAAGTGCACCGTCTAAGGTTAACTATACTACGCTATACTAAATCAAATCATACCATTCCATATTACACTATTAAAGGATCTAAGGATTTTTAATAGCAACCTGTTTGTGCAGCTTCAAGAGAGCAAACATACATCTTTCTCTGTTACCATGTCTCCTTCAAATTACTTGCTATACCTGTATATTAGTACAGGGTTCTGATTTAGTACAGGGTTCTTCAATGTTTTTCAGGGCAAGAACCACTTAGGCAACAGAGACATGGAGCTGGGACCCCCAATACAAAATGTGTCAAACAGAGTTACATATTAAGCATCAAGCCTTTTTATATTAATAGAAACAAACCATGTTATATTATGTTAAGACAGTAGATTAGAACTATGCACATCATTGTTGTTGCACATGAATCATTGTATATTACTTTTCATTGTTAAAATTGAGGTTTATGCGTCATACTACACATACGTTGCAATAAATAAAAAAATAAATTAAAAATTACAATTCATTAGTTGTTCGCTGTTGTTTTAATCACAATTTGCAGTCATACATGTTAATTTTACTGTCAGATGGACAATTAAACATTTTTACCTGAACTTTAGCTTTAAGTTTTCTAAAACATTTTAATTTTACTGTGAGATGGACAATTAAGAATCAAATCAATGAGGGTTCTTCTGAAATTAGTGAGTTAGGGTGCTCTAGTAAAGTCATTACTTTTACAATTAATTAGAATAGAAATGTATTCAAAGGACAGGGCTTTTTGGCAGTATAGTGTCCCCAACATATATATACGTTAGGACCCACACAGACCACAGGGTGAGCACCCCTTGCCGGCCTCACTAACACCTCTTCCAGCAGCAACCTAGCTTTCCCAGGAGGTCTCCCATCCAGGTACTAACCAGACTCAAACCTGCTTAGCTTCAGTGGGCAACCAGTCAGCTTCGAGAGTGAATCCTGCCTATTCACTTCCGAAATTTTGCAGCGTGTAATTGGCTGTCGGTCCTCTAAGGAAGGGGTTTTCAAAATGTGGGGTCAGCAACCCATTGCCAGGGGGTCCGTGAAATAATGCATTTCCTTATTGCAAGTCACGTTTTTTTAATCATCTGAAACATGCTACAATTTATATTCCAAAGTGACTTTTATATAATGCATTTAACGTCAAATAAACAAACCATAGGCAATTCAAGTTAGATCAGTTGCCAAGACAATGTTGAAAGCCAGTGGTGAGGATTCCCCAGGAGACCCCAGACAATGAAAGCCTACACTATAGGGATATACACTCACCTAAAGGATTATTAGGAGCACCTGTTCAATTTCTCATTAATGCAATTATCTAATCAACCAATAACATGGCAGTTGCTTCAATGCATTTAGGGGTGTGGTCCTGGTCAAGACAATCTCCTGAACTCCAAACTGAATGTCAGAATGGGAAAGAAAGGTGATTTAAGCAATTTTGAGTGTGGCATGGTTGTTGGTGCTAGACGGGCCGGTCTGCTCAGTTACTGGGATTTTCACGCACAACCATTTCTAGGGTTTACAAAGAATGGTCTGAAAAGGGAAAAACATCCAGTATGCGGCAGTCCTGTGGGCGAAAATGCCTTATTGATGCTAGAGGTCAGAGGAGAATGATTGATTCAAGCTGATAGAAGAACAACTTTGACTGAAATAACCACTCGTTACAACCGAGGTATGCAGCAAAGCATTTGTGAAGCCACAATACGCACAACCTTGAGGTGGATGGGCTATAACAGCAGAAGACCCCACCGGGTACCACTCATCTCCACTACAAATAGGAAAAAGAGGCTACAATTTGCACGAGCTCAACAAATTTGGACAGTTGAAGACTGGAAAAATGTTGCCTGGTCTGATGAGTCTCGATTTCTGTTGAGACATTCAGATGGTAGAGTCAGAATTTGTCATAAACAGAATGAGAACATGGATCCATCATGCCTTGTTACCACTGTGCAGGCCCCTTTAGGGGTCACACTTTACCACACTTTAGGCCCCTTAGTGCCAATTGGGCATTGTTTAAATGCCACGGCCTACCTGAGCATTGTTTCTGACCATGTCCATCCATTTATGACCACCATGTACCCAATCTCTGATGGCTACTTCCAGCAAGATAATGCACAAATTCACAAATGTTCCACTTTGCCACAGTCCATTTTAAATGAGCCTTGGCCCAGAGAAAATGCCTGCACTTCTGGATCATGTTTAGATATGGCTTCTTTTTTGACATATAGAGTTTTATCCGGCAATGGCGAATGGCACAGTGGATTGTGTTCACCGACAATGTTTTCTAGAAGTATTCCTGAGCCCATGTTGTGATTTCCATTACAGTAGCATTCCTGTATGTGATGCAGTGCCGTCTAAGGGCCCGAAGATCGCAGGCATCCAGTATGGTTTTCCGGCCTTGACCCTTACGCACAGAGATTGTTCCAGATTCTCTTAATTTTTGGATGATATTATGCACTGTAGATGATGATAACTTCAAACTCTTTGCAATTTTTCTATGAGAAACTCCTTTCTGATATTGCTCCACTATTTTTGGTAGCAGCATTGGGGGAATTGGTGATCCTCTGCCCATCTTGACTTCTGATGGACACTGCCACTCTGAGAGGCTATTTTTATACCCAATTATGTTGCCAATTGACCTAATAAGTTGCAAATTTGTCCTCCAGATGTTCCTTATATGTACATTTAACTTTTCCGGCCTCTTATTGCTACCTGTCCCAATTTTTTTTGGAATGTGTAGCTCTCATGAAATCCAAAATGAGCCAATATTTGGCATGACATTTCAAAATGTCTCACTTTCAACATTTGATATGTTATCTATATTCTATTGTGAATAAAATATAAGTTTATGAGATTTGTAAATTATTGCATTCCTTTTTTATTCACAATTTGTACAGTGTCCCAACTTTTTTGGAATCGGGTTTGTACATGGCCTCGAGCACGCAAAGACCACTCATGTCAAGAGTCTACACTTTATTAATGAGAGGATTCGTGAGCGAGCAGAACTCAGTGCTGAACAAAAACTTAAGCATTTCAAGCGGTGAGTGGAACTTAAACACCTCTAATTGGCCAAGGTTTTCAAGAGAACAACAAACACGTCTGTTATTGGCTGCATTGACCACCACTGCAAAAACACATTGTAAATAGAAACACATTACAAACACAAATATGCAATGGAGTGTTTGCCAAATCTGTGCTTTTGCCTTCGTTTGAGGGTGCTTAGCGCCTTCCTAGAACTGGACCTGAGTGTTGTATTGCCTTTACAATTATGTTGTAAAGCAGCTCTCACGTTATAGTATAATAATATTTCATACATTTGTGCTCATCAGACAAAGTCAGACTGAAGCATCAAGAAAGGCACAACTATAAATGATTCAACAAACGCTAATTTTTACAATTACTTTATCTACAGATTCCAGTTTTTCCCCTGCCTCTGTCCGCCTCTTCGGCTGATAGAAGAGTTAGTTGATGACTAGTTTAGATATCAGACAAAATCAGTATTAACTGGATTTAGGTATCAGATAAAACAGATATTGTTTACATTAGATCTTGAGATTTGGTAAAAAAAAAAAAAAAAAAAAAAAACTGGATCCATTATCCTAGACAGTATGATGACAGCATCTAACGCTATACTACAAACTCCTTACAATTAGTTTTAGAACTAGATGAACATCATCTGTGTTTGGTCAGTTGATGTCTTTATTAGAGGTTGTAAGACTCCTTAGGTGGACTCAACCACAGATGGCATGCCCATAGACCACCCACAGTCCAGTCACTAACCCCCTGATGCATACAGAAATACGTTCTAGTGAGCGTTGATCTGTTTGGCTGGTTTAACTCAACTTTGAAGAGTACAGGGAACATTGGTTTCATCATCCACCTGGAATCAAAAGTTGTGTTTACAGGGTACTAAGTTGATATCACGAGCTCTTTCAAGAATGAAATAAATCACTGAATTTGTCCAAGTTTGCAAGTTTAGCAAGGTTAAGATTAAATATCTGAATATTGAAATGTATTGTGCTCACCCTGGTCTCTCCACAGTACTGGTTGTAGCGGTGCACAAGGCTGATGATCCGGTGCGATACGTTGTTCAGGTAGAATATGGGTGGGTAGGTGTCCAGGCAGGTGGCATGAAACTGATTACTGTCTTTCATGGTCAGCTCACCAAATGCTGGGAAGTCTCGGTGCCGAATAACCCTAATCATCTCCTCCATACGACAGGGCACCACAACATCTGCCCGGTACTGTGGAAGAGTATAGTAGGTGAACTTACAAGTTACAAGTTATTTTATTTGTCATTACACATGTACAAGTACAGTATAACGAAATGAGTTTGGAGCAAGCCTCCGGGCCGCAGCCGATTAGTCAGGCGCCGCCACACGCTCTCCAGAAATACAAGAATGCAGTTTAGCAAGCATTACATAGCAAAACACAACAAAACATCAACAAAACATAAACATAAACATGACACAGTACACATGGTCACGTGATGGGATTTTTTGTATGGACTGGGGGAGGAGATAGATAAAGACAGGCAGACGGTTGTAGTGGGGGCCGGGGTAGGTAGTGTATGGTGCGAGTGAGTCTGAGATTGTGTGTGAGAATGTTAGCCATAACTTCAGATGTTTTCGAGTTCAGTTCTATGGTTTGTCCTTGAAGGGAGATAAGGCAGTGCACAGGGGAAGATAGCAGACAGCTGCCCGGCTGACCTCCCAACCGAGAGATAGGGACAAGTGAGGTTCGTTGGGCTAGTTGATTAGGTCAGGCAAATACAATTTATTATTTTTTAATCCATTTGATGATCTTCGGTAATTTGTCCGGATCATAATCAATCAATCAGATCTGGTCCTCAGCGTTTCGCGTCCGGTCTGTGCAGTCTCCCTAGACATTACGTCCAGCCTCATGGGCAGACCGGTTACAGTCCGTAAAAGTTCACCGATCTGACCCCCGATGGAGCCCACTCTCCCCTGCGTATCCGCAGTCCGGACTGCGTTGTTACGGTTCAGTTCCTCAATTCCTATCACTTTCTGATCTAATTCCTTCAAACAGTCACACACAACACCAAAGCATTCTTTAATTTCCACAGACAGCGGCTGGGTGAATTTGCTTGCAGCTGTCTTACCAATCTTCCGATAGGTCAGGGCAATCCCAAAGCCAAAGAATAGGAACCCCGCCATCAATAATCCAATCATGTATAAATCTTCCGCATCCTCCACGGACAGAGCCTCCAGGCACAGGACTTGCCAGTTGTTCCATGCGTCCCTCACGTACCCTGCGGCAAAGGTCCCGTCCGGGCAGGTGGGTTCTCCCGGGGCACCCTTCCTTAGTGAGAAAATCTTGTCGATCGCTGATTGATTGACCAGTTAATCAATTCCATTTCAGTATTTTCAGGAGTCCAGCAAAGCAGCAGTCAGAGAGAAAGAGAAGAGACGAAACACTAGACAAAACAAAACAGCGCAAGAGCACAGCGGGAGCAGAGGGAAAACACGTCTGCACGGATTGAAGGACAGAACAGGAAGGACTTGTATACCTATAAACCTATGCAAATTAAAGAAACCTAAATTACCTCACTTGTATTCCACAGATAGATTGTAAATTAAGAACAGATATAAATTAAGATTGCAAAAAAAATGCAAGTTAGCAAAAATGCACTTTCTATTTAGGGGCGATAGAAAGTGTATTAACTCAGTGCATCACAGCGTGGTATGGGAACAGCACCAGTCATGACCACAAAGCCCTGCAAAGAGTCATGCGCTTATCCGAGCATATCTCAGGGTCAGCTCTCCCGTCTCTACAGGACATCTACACCAAACGCTGCAAAGGTAGAGCTACTAAGATCATCAAGGACTCTAATCACCCTGCAAACCCTCATTTCACGCTGCTGCCATCTGGTAAGCGCTTCCGAAGCCTGATGGCCAAAACTGAGAGACTCAGGAGGAGCTTCTTCCCCCAGGCCATCAGACTCCTGAACTTAACGTCACGTGACTTCACTTCAGGATAAACATCGATACACTGTCATTGCACTGCACTTTCTGTTCTCGTTGTTACTGTGTAACAACCTGTTATAAACCTGTTTGCACATTATACTCTTTATACATTTGTTAACCACATATTTATAAGTCTACAGTTTACTCACTGCACAGTCTACTTCAATTATTTTATTCCACTTTATCCTTATTTTTTACTTTTTTTTTTGACTTGATTATTTATAATTCTACAGATATAGACATATATATATATATATATATATATATATATATATATATATATATATATATATATATATATATATATATATATATATATATATATATTTATTATCCTATTATCTATTTATATAATTTCCTCCTTGTGTTTTTAACTGTGAATTTGCACTGTCCATGGAGCGGACCTGTTTACATTTCACTGCCGGTTGTATATTCTGTATATAACTGTGTATGTGACAAATAAAACTCTTGAATCTTGAATCTCTTGAATCTTGAAGTTATATTCTGTAGTAGCTGGTTATAGTACTAAATTTGATCTGGTTTATATCACTCTGCTTTTCTGTCTGTTCTAGACAGACTGTCTAATTGTGCATTATTGGTAAGGATTTTTCAGTGATTCTTTCTGCAGAACATTATCCATTCAATAATTGTCCAAATACCCACACGAACAATTTTTTATGTACATTAAATTCTAAAAATGTACATAATGTATGTATTCAATTGAGTCAAAAACATTTTTGATCTGATAAGAAAATATGCACAAACTACAACACAAACACATTTACCGAATAAATTCCTTGATGCGCATCAAAAGTCTCACGTGACTTTTTTTGCGATGGGACGGCATAACTTTTAGTGCCAGTTTATCAGGAAGTGACGATTTTGTTCTCTTCAGCTCAATGAATGAAAATGGTGCTTTCATTTGCAAATCTTTTATGCAATAATCCAATTTTGCACACAATTTAAATTCGCAATTTTGGATGAAAACATAGCTATTGTTGTTTTGATTATTTGTTAATTGCTTACAAATATAGGACATAATATCATGTATAATACCAAATATGAGCCTAAATAACCATCAGTGATGTAACAGTACAAGCCTCAGCATCACTGCAGCCAGCGTGTAGTTGGGGATTTGTGAGTGGCTAATGCAAATAAAAATACATATTTGCATTTATTTTAGATGCTGTTAGTAACTTTAAAAATCAAAAACTATTCAGTCTGATTCATATGAAATATAATTTGTGTTATCAAGTGTTTTAACATATTTGTGGATACTTAACTAATTAACTAATTCATTTTTGTGAAACTGTTATACAAGTTTAACGTATATTTATGCAAGTTCATATATTTGTGGATCTCATTCTATTTATCTGTGAATTAGTTTAATTTTTGTGATTCTCTTTATATTTATTTGTATATCAAAATCTATTTATGTGGAAATATGCAACAACTCTAACCCCATAACTAACCCTCTGCCCGTGTCCACTGGTTTACCATAGACACTCCTGGCGAGAAAGTCTCCTCTTTCTCAATGAGTAAAATTGAGTTTTGTATGGTTTTGCCTCTCTGGGCTTGGTGGTGCAATGTGGCTTCACTTCTCTATTTCCCGCTAGTCCTCTGCCCTTGGGTCCCTTACCAATCAACATCAATGGTGATTAAGTTTCTATTCTTTCAGCAAGTTGTTTTCCATATGGTTTTAACGATCGTATCTCCTTGGGCCTGGCTAATGTGGGGTTGTCTAGTGTGGCTTTTTTACAGCAATTTGTGAGGGCTGTTTGTCTCGAATTGTGCAAGGCAATGAGACCTATTCATATCTGGTCTTTTTCTGGTTAGCATGGATCTTCATGGATTTACACCTCGTTGCAGCTGTATCATTGAACTGTTCTTCTCGACAAGATTTTTCTACATATGAATGGTGTAGGACTCAGGATTGCTCGACTTCATATTAATTCTCTTGGACAGGCAACAATTTATTATTATTAATAAACACAAATCTCGCTCTGTCACAGTTTCCTGTGGTGTACATCAAAGATCCATTCTTGATCCACTCTTTGTTTTTGTCATCAGTGAGCGTGCCCCGTGGTTACCACCAGAGGGCACTCCACCTGGACTGTCACTCCATCAAAGACTACATTACCCACAATACTCACTGCCCAGACACATCTTTCTGGATTACATCCACCTGTGTCTCATTTATCTTGTTAGCTCACCCATTAAAAGCCTGGTCAATTCTGTCACTCATGGCTAAGTCTTGTTTAGTGTAACAACTGCAATTCTGAGCGTTCTCCGTGGTTTTTGGATTACCTGCCTGTTCTTGGATTACTCTTTTGCCCATGTTCCCTGCCTTGTTGTGTTTGTTTGTTTGGACTGCCTTCCTGTGTTTTGACCTTGCCTGGGGGGTATTCCAGAAAGCAAGGTTAACTATATACCTTGAACTCTTGGTTGATTAACCCAAACCTTGCTTACTCAAGGTATGCTGGTTCCAAAAACGAGTCTGGGAGTAAGTTCAGACAACCCAGAGTATGTTCCCGGTTAACCCACAATACATTCTCAACAAAGTGACGAATCGATTAATAATTTATTTATTCATTATCGCTTTATCATTATGATTACTATGGAAACAGACGCTAAGAAAAAGCGTGGCATTCTACTTCCTTTTCTTCTTTTGTTTAATGATGATTTACATAAGCTACTTAATGCACATTGCCACCTATTTGGTTTTCTTTTAATAAGTAATCTTTATTCACTGAGAATAAGGATTATATTGTTTGTTTGATGCTAATTAATTGAATACAGATCCATGTGTGAGATGACAATAAAATAAATATATTTGAATTGCATTAACATTTAAACTTTTAATTAATTTTAATAAAATTTTATATATTATATATATATATATATATATATATATATATATATATATATATATATATATATATATATATATATAATTTGTATATTATATAACTGGAAAAAAAATAAAGGTTATATTAATAACTACACTCACCTAAAGGATTATTAGGAACACCATACTAATACTGTGTTTGACACCCTTTCGCCTTCAGAACTGCCTTAATTCTACAAGGTGCTGAAAGCATTCTTTAGAAATGTTGGCCCATATTGATAGATAGCATCTTACAGTTGGTGGAGATTTGTGGGATGCACATCCAGGGCACGAAGCTCCCGTTCCACCACATCCCAAAGATGCTCTATTGGGTTGAGATCTGGTGACTGTGGGGGCCATTTTAGTACAGTGAACTCATTGTCATGTTCAAAAAACCAATTTGAAATGATTCAAGCTTTGTGACATGGTGCATTATCCTGCTGGAAGTAGCCATCAGAGAATGGGTACATGGTGGTCATAAAGGGATGGATATGGTCAGAAACAATGCTCAGGTAGGCCGTGGCATTTAAACAATGCCCAATTGGCACTAAGGGGCCTAAAGTGTGCCAAGAAAACATCCCCCACATCATTACACCGCCACCACCAGCCTGCACAGTGGTAACAAGGCATGATGGATCCATGTTCACATTCTATTTACGCCAAATTCTGACTCTACCATCTGAATGTCTCAACAGAAATCGAGACTCATCAGATCAGGCAACATTTTTCCAGTCTTCAACTGTCCAATTTTGGTGAGCTTGTGCAAATTGTAGCCTCTTTTTCCTATTTGTAGTGGAGATGAGTGGTACCCGGTGGGGTCTTCTGCTGTTGTAGCCCATCCGCCTCAAGGTTGTGCATGTTGTGGCTTCACAAATGCTTTGCTGCATACCTCGGTTGTAACGAGTGGTTATTTCAGTCAAAGTTGCTCTTCTATCAGCTTGAATCAGTCGGCCCATTCTCCTCTGACCTCTAGCATCAACAAGGCATTTTCGCCCACAGGACTGCCGTGATACTGGATGTTTTTCCTTTTCACACCATTCTTTGTAAACCCTAGAAATGGTTGTGCGTGAAAATCCCAGTAACTAAGCAGATTGTGAAATACTCAGACCGGCCTGCCTGGCACCAACAACCATGCCACGCTCAAAATTGCTTAAATCACCTTTCTTTCCCATTCTGACATTCAGTTTGGAGTTCAGGAGATTGTCTTGACCAGGACCACACCCCTAAATGCATTGAAGCAACTGCCATGTGATTGGTTGATTTTAATGAGAAATTGAACAGGTGTTCCTAATAATCCTCTAGGTGAGTGTATATTAATTATATAAAACACATCTGAATACCTCTTAAACAAACTAATCCTGGAACAAAACCTGCTCTGGAGCAGGTTATGTTCAGAGAGTGAGATTCTATGGCTAATTACATACCCTGAAAGTTACCTCCGTTTTTGGAACCGAAAGTTAAGGTTATCCGCTAACTTACTCTTAAACATACGGGTATGTCACATAACCTGCTTTCGGGAATACCCCCCTGAACTCTTGACTACGATTGCTGATTACCCTTTCAATAAAGCTGCGTTTGGATCCTCTACCTGTGTCTCTCTGAGCAGTACGTTACAGAAGACTTAGCCAGAGCACAGAACTGAGATACTATTCCTGCGTCAAGGTACCAGTAGCGTTGAAAATTACAACGAAAATTACAAAATTACACCTCTCAGTTCTGTGCTCTGGCTAATTGTGTCAATTGGAAAGATAAAGGATTTTTATTCTCACGGATTAAACAAATCAATAAGATCTTTCATGAAGGCTTGAGAGCACCGAGGCCTGTGGGCTAGATGGCGTGGATCTAGGGATGCTGCTTGCACGCACCGACGTCAGCGTTGTGTCCAAGCTGGATGCCAGTCTCACTTGCATTGGGACCACCTTACTGGTTTCATGTGCAGCGTTCATGACAACCCGGAACTCTGCCTTGGTGTCCAAGGTAGCTGGAGACTCTGGCGTAGTGTCCATGGCAGCTGGAGGTTCTGGCATGGCAACCATCTTGTCTGAAGACACTGGTGTGACGGCCATCTTGCCTGAAGACACTGGTGTGGTGGCCATCTCGTCTGTAGGTTCAGGTGGGGCAACCACAGGACATGAAGATGCAGAAAACATGGGACTAGTAATCATAAGCCCTGAACATGGTGAACACTGTGATGGGCCAAGCTCCGTGGCCATGGTGCCCCCTCACAAAATTTTTTTATGGGAAGTGTCCTCCTCTACTTCCCCAACAGTGTTGGAGGAACCAGACAATAACAGTGCATGGTCCATAAATTGTTCTAAAGTCATTTTGACCTTGAGGTGCCCGCGCCATCCATCTCAGAGGTTGCTCTCTTGTCCTCTGTTCTCCACGTCACAGCAATGGCCATTTTATGTGTTTGGGCCGCACACTGCTCTACACCCCATGACCAGCGTCCAGTGATGGCTCCAGCCCCCAACCAGCATCCAGTGATGGCTCTGTCTCCTGTCCCGAGTCCAGAGAGGACTCCGGCAGGACCACCTGCTCAGCCTGTTCCACTGTGGGGGTCTTCTAGCCTGTCAGTCAGCTGTGGGTGTCTTCAAGACCATCTGCACTGCTGTGGTTGTCGTCTGCTCCGCCATGGGGTTCAGGACTGTCTGCACTGCTGTGGTGGTTGTCTGCTCTGCAGTGGGGTTCAGGACCATTTGCACTGCTATGGTGGTTGTCTGCTCTGCCGTGGGGTCTTAAAGACTGTCTGCACTACTGCACTATCTGCCCAGCCTGCTCCGTCCTGGCCGCCTGCTCTGCCCTGGCTGCCTTCACCACCCGGGTCATCTGCCCAGCCTTCTCCACCCTGGTTGCCTGCCCGGCCTGGGGCCATCCTGGTCATCTACCCAGCCTGTTTCACCCTGGCTGTCTGCTCTGCCTTAGTCTCCAGGCCCTCTTCCGCTCCACGGGCCTGGCCCTCCATTCCGCCTCCAGTTCCGCCTCTGCTCCACCTCCCTCCTGGACAAGTTTAGGAGCGCCTGGAAGCTGCTCCTTTGAGGGGGGGCTATATCACGATCACCAGTGAGCATGCCCCATGCTTACCACCAGAGGGCACTCCACCCCAGACTGTCACTA
Organism: Paracanthobrama guichenoti; assembly: GCA_018749465.1. Lineage (NCBI taxonomy): Eukaryota > Metazoa > Chordata > Actinopteri > Cypriniformes > Gobionidae > Paracanthobrama > Paracanthobrama guichenoti. The sequence continues at coordinate 434,581 of JAGHMJ010002209.1, forward strand.
CATCAAAGACTACATTACCCACAATACTCACTGCCCAGACACACCTTTTCTGATTACATCCACTTGTGTCTCATTTACCTTGTTAGCGCACCCTATAAAAGCCTGGTCAATTCTGTCATGAGTCTTGTTTAGTGTAACAACTGCAATTCTGAGCGTTCTCACTGGTTTCTTGTTTGTCTGTTTTTAGATTATCTGCCTGTTCTTGGATTACTCTTTTGCCCGTGTTCCCTGCCTTGTTGTGTTTGTTTGTTTGAACTGCCTGCCTGTGTTTGACCTTGCCTGAACTCTTGACTACGATTGTGGATTACCCTTTCAATAAAGCTGCGTTTGGATCCTCTACCTGTGTCTCTCTGAGCAGTATGTTACACCCCTAAAGCCCTTAATCGCTTACAACTAGTTAAGCTGCTCGTGCCCTTACAGTGAACAAAAAAATCGTACATCTCTCCCATCCTTCAGCAACTGCACTGGCTACCTATTGTGTATCGCATTCAGTTTAAAATACTTGTCCTAGTTTCTAAATCTTACCATAGACCGAGTTCTGAGAATTTATAATGCTCTATAGATTAGACCACATTATTGCTGAAATACACCCAGTAAGAACAAACTGAAATGATGAAACATTTGTACCTTCAGAAGTTGACTCGTTTCCACACTAGTGTGCATTCCAGACGTGCTCCCAACAGACTTCTGCTCAGCACTCACCTGAGAGAAAAGGTTTTCATATCAGATCATAAATGAGTAGCTGATAGACAAATAGAATTTTTTCCAAGATCTCAGAGTGAAAGTTTTTTAAGATGCTGTAACTGGTCACTAGTGAGATTTTCACTACATTCGTAGGCGGTACAAATGATTTGCTTTGGATAAAAGTTCCAAAATTTTCAAAATTGTTAATCTATGTATATGTGACTTATATCCATGTACATGTGACAGATATCCTATAACAAAGTACAAAAAGACAGTGGACTCGCTGACCAACTCAGAAGTGATATTTCTGCTATTCCTGCAAATTATTGTTTGTTAATGTTTTAAATGTTGTATGTTTTTATTGTTTCAGCATGTTTATTAATCTCCCATTTCTGTCAATGTAGTCATTGCATGCTATAACCACACTGTGGAGAAGCCTTAATGACTTCCTTTTAATAATGATCTTTTCATCATAGGCTACAAGATTAATGTTGGGAAAACTAAATTGGTAGGTTAAGTACTCTTATATGTGATCGATTGTACTTTTGTTGAATAAATCACAAAAATTCTGTGCGGTGTGCACTGCCATTGATAGAGGCTAAAGTGAAATTTGTTTATGTTATGAAGCCATTTGAAGCTTCTGCCTTTCAAATGCGCCACATACTTAATTTAAATATTGTGCAGGAAACAGAAATCTGATAGGTTATCCAGATACAGAGGCCACTTGATGTGAACAAATGTAAACACACCGGCACCCGTGTCCTGATTGGCTAATAATCCGATCTGCTTGATCGGATCACGGTGATCACGTTAATGCCAAGTGTAAACGCAGCCATTGACTTTCTAAATTGATCACTGGTGTACCTTTCAAGTACACATGTATTACCATGATGATAGCAAAATAAAAATATTGTAATACCATGGTGCTATTTAAAATGATATAAACATTGCTGACAACACACTAATGTTTTAAAGAGGGTTTAAATCTTGTAATCATATATTATAGTTTTTTTTTTTATATGCATCCTGGTAGACAGAACTAATTAAAATTATCCACATTATATGTATGCTGCTACCATTCTAAGGGTTAAATCCACACACTCACCACTAGGATCAATACTCTGAGCTCTGGCCAGAACGACTCAGATTCCACTTGTTCAGCGATACTGTCTTTTCCATCTGACCGTTCCCCCATCTTCCACTGGACAAAGCCACCATACAAACTCCTGCATGCACTGCCAGAGCCCTGTCGCGCCACTGCAGACAGCTCACCCTCCACACCGAACAACTTTGACAGTGTGTACACTAAAAAAAAAACAAGTTTTCACATTATTATCAGGAGCACAGAATATCACACATTTTATGTAATTTAAATGTTTTACTTACCTAGACAGGCGTAGCCTGCTGCAGAGGATGCCAGGCCAGCAGCAGTGGGGAAATTATTCATAGAGCAGATATGGACCTTATGGGACAATATGCTGACATCAGAAGTTGGATCACCAGTATTCCTTCTCTTGCGAGCTAACCGTCGAACTGGTGAATTAAAATTTTAGAGTTTAATATCACAATGACAGCTACTGTCATTCAGTGCTTAATAATGTTAATGTTCTGAAAGTCAAGGACATACTTTCCTGAAGACATGACTGCAACCTGGAGCAGCTGATATCCTCCTCCTTGCCATTTAGCCAGATGCGATCTTGCTGGAAACTTCTGCTGCATGCAATTGTTGTAGTTGTTTTGAGCTGAGAAACAATTATAGTATATAATGGCAACCTTGCTGTTTCAGTTAATAATCTGGAGCTCTTAAAATGCATTGTGGTAGTGACAGATGCTGACAGGGCTAATAATATGGGGACTATCAGTCACCTGTTCCTGATGTAGTGTCACACTGAGGGATGAATTGATTGGCAGAATGAGATCTTCATCACGTTTCCCCCCTGATTCAATGGCAATAAGTAATAACTCATCAAAACTCTGAGTAGAACAGGTTCAATAATCAATATTATAAATATTTACACAAGATGTATACAGTGTCCCCAAAAAGTACTTTGTCACTTAATTCACATTTACAAATGTGTGGCTGTCACTGCATTGTATTATAGTTTTTTTTAAATAGCTTAGACACTAAAAGTGGAACTTGAGGCCCCAGCGAAACCATTCACTCATGTACCTCCTCTTTAGAGCAAGTCTGCAAAACTATAAGCACATTACGTGCTTTAAACTCAGTTTGCTATTGTAAAACAAACTTTTGCAAAACTCTAAACACAATTCTCTACATTAGACACAAAACTAACAGCTCTTGTGTTTCATTTTGAAATCACTGCCATTTAAATACCACACTAATTTACTGATTACCTACACCCAATGATCATGTGAAAAAACACTTATACATAAATTGATGACTTAGAAATCAAAACTCAGTGTGAGTATATATATATATATATATATATATATATATATATATATATATATATATATATATATATATATATATATATATATATATATACACACACACACGTGCTGGTCATATAATTAGAATATCATCAAAAAGTTGATTTATTTCACTAATTCCATTCAAAAAGTGACACTTGTATATTATATTCATTCATTACACACAGACTGATATATTTCAAATGTTTCTTTTAATTTTGATGATTATAACTGACAACTAAGGAAAATCCCAAATTCAGTATCTCAGAAAATTAGAATATTGTGAAAAGGTTGAATATTGAAGACACCTGGTGCCACACTCTAATCAGCTAATGAACTCAAAACACCAGCAAAGGCCTTTAAATGGTCTCTCAGTCTAGTTCTGTAGGCTACACAATCACGGGGAAGACTGCTGACTTGACAGTTGTCCAAAAGACGACCATTGACACCTTGCACAAGGAAGGCAAGACACAAAAGGTCATTGCAAAAGAGGCTGGCTGTTCACAGAGCTCTGTGTCCAAGCACATTAATAGAGAGGTGAAGGGAAGGAAAAGATGTGGTAGAAAAAGTGTACAAACAATAGGGATAACCGCAGCCTGGAGAGGATTGTGAAACAAAACCCAAAAATGTGGGGGAGATTCACAAAGAGTGGACTGCAGCTGGAGTCAGTGCTTCAAGAACCACTACACACAGATGTACGCAAGACATGGGTTTCAGCTGTCGCTTTCCTTGCGTCAAGCCACTCTTGAACAACAGACAGCGTCAGAAGCGTCTCGCCTGGGCTAAAGACAAAAAGGACTGGACTGCTGCTGAGTGCTCCAAAGTTATGTTCTCTGATGAAAGTAAAAATTGCATTACCTTTGGAAATCAGGGTCGCACAGTCTGGATGAAGAGAGGAGGCACACAATCCACGTTGCTTGAGGTCCAGTGTAAAGTTTCCACAGTCAGTGATGGTTTGGGGTGCCATGTCATCTGCTGGTGTTGGTCCACTGTGTTTTCTGAGGTCCAAGGTCAACGCAGCCGTATACCAGGAAGTTTTAGAGCACTTCATGCTTCCTGCTGCTGACCAACTTTATGGAGATGCAGATTTAATTTTCCAACAGGACTTGGCACCTGCACACAGTGCCAAAGCAACCAGTACCTGGTTTAAGGACCATGGTATCCCTGTTCTTAATTGGACAGCAAACTCGCCTGACCTCAACCCCATAGAAAATCTATGGGGTATTGTGAAGAGGAAGATGTGATATGCCAGACCTAACAACGCAGAAGAGCTGAAGGCCACTATCAGAGCAACCTGGGCTCTCATAACACCTGAGCAGTGCCACAGACTGATCGACTCCATGCCACGCCGCATTGCTGCAGTAATTCAGGCAAAAGGAGCCCCAAATAAGTATTGAGTGCTGTACATGCTCATACTTTTCATGTTCATACTTTTCAGTTGGCCAAGACTTCCAAAAATCCTTTCTTTGTATTGGTCTTAAGTAATATTCTAATTTTCTGAGATACTGAATTTGGCATTTTCCTTAGTTGTCAGTTATAATCATCAAAATTAAAATAAATAAACATTTGAAATATATCAGCTGTGTGTAATGAATGAATATAATATACAAGTTTCACTTTTTGAATGGAATTAATGAAATAAATCAACTTTTTGATGATAATCTAATTATATGACCAGCACCTGTATGTATGTATGTATGTATGTATGTGTGTATGTGTGTGTGTGTGTGTGTGTGTGTGTGTGTGTGTGTGTGTGTGTGTGTGTGTGTGTGTGTGTGTGTGTGAAAGATATACACACACACGCATATCAGATCATATCAGCTGTGCTATATATAATGAGTCCTCCTCATTAAGCTCCCTCATTCTGAAATGGAAAAATCACGATAAGTTAGTCAATCTCATCGGTCCACAGACTGATCGGTGTTTCGAGATACACGGATACTCGAATTCTGAGCTACAATACAATGTAAAGATTTCAAATGATAGACTTGGATTATACAGAAATTTGCTGTTGGTGTATTAGCCTAAAACAACACACTCGCCAGATTGTTTATCTAAATAGCCCTGTTGTTAGAAATGCATCCCATGCAATAAGAGATTAACTCTGTTGCCAAATTGCTTCATGTTACACTTACTCTCGCATCAGCTATTGTAACAGTCACATTTAACTTCTTACCCACATCATGAATGACAGATGCAGATGAAGGGCAGCCTGCAGCCTACCCTGTAAATTGAGTTACAGTACAGTGGCCAGGGTCATACAGAGGTTTTCCCAGACAGGTTCCATTCGGAACAGACCTCACAAGGATCGATCAAAGAAATTGAGTCCTCGTGCTGTGCGTCAGGTGCAGAAGCTGGCTTCAAAAAACAGATGCATGCTAGAGTGCTGCCAGCATTGCTTTAGAGGTTGCAGAAGTGGAAGGTCCGCTTGTCAGTGCTCAGACCATACGCCGCACACTACAACAAGTCAGTTTGCCTGGCCGTCATCCTGGAAGGAAGCCTGGCTCACAAGAAAGCCGGCAAACAGTTTGCTGAAGACAACCTGCTGGTACTGGGGACAATGGGTGCTGCGCTACATTGAGGGAAACATTGATTACAAAAATCCACGGACATTCCGAAGCAGAAAATTATGGCCTCCATTCAGAAACACACATACACACACACACACACACTGCTCAAAAAAAAATTAAATGAACACTTTTTAATCAGAGAATAGCATCAAGTCAGTTAAACTCCTGGGGTATTGATCTGGTCAGTTAAGTAGCAGAGGGGGTTGTTAATCAGTTTCAGCTGCTGAAATGTTAATGAAATTAACAACAGGTGCACTAGATGGGCAACAGTGAGACAACCCCCAAAACAGGAATGGTTTTACAAGTGGAGCCCACTGAAATTTTTTTCTCTACTCATCTTTTCTGACTGTTTTTCACTAGTTTTGCATTTGGCTAGGGTCAGTGTCACTGCTGGTAGCATAAGGCAATACCTGGACCCTACAGAGGTTGCACAGGCAGTCAAACTCCTCCAGGATAGCACATTAATATGTCATATTGCCAAAAGGTTTGCTATGTCTCCCAGCACAGTCTCAAGCGCATGGAGAAGATTCCAGGAGACAGGCAGTTACTCTAGGAGAGCTGGACAGGGCCATAGAAGGTCCTTAACCCATCAGCAGGACCGTAGCTGCTCCTTTGTACAAAAAGGAACAGGATGAGCACTCCAAGAGCACTACAAAATGACCTCCAACAGGTCACTGGTGTGAATTTCTCTGACCAAACAATCAGAAACCAACTTAATGAGGGTGGCCTGAGGGCCCGACGTCCTCTAGTGAGCCCTGTGCTCACTGCCCAGCCCCATGGAGCTCGATTGGCATTTGCCATTGAACACCAGAATTGGCAGGTCCACCACTGGCAGCCTGTGCTTTTCACAGATGAGAGCAGGTTCACCCTGAGCACATGTGACAGACGTGAAAGGGTCTGGAGAAGCCATGGAGAATGTTATGCTGCCTGTAATATCGTTCAGCATGACCAGTTTGGTGCTAGGTCAGTGATGGTCTGGGGAGGCATATCCATGGAGGGACCCACAGACCACTACAGGCTAGACAATGGAATGAAATCCTAGGATCCATTGCAGTGGGTCCTGGGTTCCTCCTGGTGCATGTCAATGCCTGGCCTCATGTGGTGAGAGTATGCAGGCAGTTCCTGGAGGATGAAGGAATGGATACCATTGAATGGCCACCACGCTCGCCTGACCTAAATCCAATAAAACACCTCTGGGACATTATGTTTCGGTCCATTCAACGTTGTCAGGTTACACCTCAGACTGTCCAGGAGCTGCCCTGGTCCAGATCTGGGAGGAAATACCCCAGGATGCCATCCGTCGTCTCATTAGGAGCATGCCCCGACATTGTCAGGCATGCATACAAGCATGTGGGGGCCATACAAACTACTGAGTACCATTTTGAGTTGCTGCATGAAATTTCAGCAAAATGGACTAGCCTGCTGCATAATTTTTTCACTTTGATTTTTGGGGTGTCTTTGAATTCAGTCCTCTGTAGGATGATCATTTTCATTTCCATCAAACAATGTGGCATCCTTTCATTCATAACACATTACCCAGTCCATATTAGTATATTTATCCAGCATGATATTTTTCCCCATTCAGATCTGATGTATTTTCAAAGTGTTCCTTTAATTTTTTGGAGCAGTGTATACACACCTGACAGGTGAAGTGAATAACACTGATTATCTCTTCATCACAGCACCTGTTAATGGGTGGGATATATTAGGCAGCAAGTGAACAGTTTGTCCTCAAAGTTGATGTGTTAGAAGCAGGAAAAATGGGCTAACTCGCTTAATGGGATTTGAGCGAGTTTGACAAGGGTCAAATTGTGATGGCTAGACGACTGGGTCAGAGCATCTCCAAAACTGTAGCATTTGTGGGATGTTCCCGGTCTGCAGTGTTCAGTATCTATCAAAAATGGTCCAAGGAAGGAACAGTGGTGACCCAGCACCAGGGTAATGGGCGGCCAAGACTAATTGATGAACATGGGGAGCGAAGGCTGGCCCGTGTGGTCCGATCAAACAGACAAGCTCCTGTAGCTCGAATTGCTCAAGAAGTTAATGCTAGTTCTGACAGAAAAGTGTCAGAATACACCGTGCATCACAGTTTGTTGCGTATGGGGATGCATAGTCACAGACCAGTCAGGGTACCCATGCTGACCCCTGTACACTGCCGTAAGCACCAACAGTGGGCATGTGAGCATCAGAACTGGACCACGGAACAATGGAAGAGGATGGCCTGCTCTGATGAATCATGTTTTCTTCTACATCACGTGGATGGCCAGGTGCGTGTGTGCGTCACTTACCTGGGGAACACATGGCACCAGGATGCACTATGGGAAGAAGGAAAGCCGGCAAAGGCCGTGTGATGCTTTGGGCAATGTTCTGCTGGGAAACCTTGGGTCCTGCCATCCATGTGGATGTTACTCAGGCCATGTACATCCTTTCATGGAAACGGTATTCCCTGGTGACTGTGGCCTCTTTCAGCAGGATAATGTGTCCTGCCACAAAGCAAAAATGGCTCAGGAATGGTTTGAGGAGACACCTCAAACTCGTTGTTGTGCGACTTGGCCTCCAAATTTCCCAGATTTCAATCGGTGTCGATTCCATGCATCTCCTACGAATAGTTTATAATAACTCAGAGCCTGTTTATTCAAAAATTCAAAATTCAAACCAAAATATCTGACTTCCTGTTGGTCAGAGCTAATGACTGTAAATTAGAAAGATGTCTGGCTTGATGAGAACAATAATAATAATATATATATATATATATATATATATATATATATATATATATATATATATATATATATATATATATATATATATATATATATATATATATATATATATATATACACATACACACACAGTTTGGTGACTGTAGATAAAACTAATCCCCCCACTTTTGTCTAAAGGTGGCACTACTGAGCACCTCCACCACGCCCGTTTCTAAGTCTTTGGCCATATACACTGGAAGGCATCACTGATGTGTGTGTTGAGTTTCATGCCATTTCAAGCATGCTAAGAGTCTCAAAACACCCCAAAAGATTATTAAACTTTGACACATTGCCATGGCAACAGTATTTAAAATATCAGGAATCCATTCATATGTCTATATCTGCCATGTTTTGACATTATACTGATGAAGTTTGAAGTAAATCGGGTGAAAATAAGATGGTGATTCAAAAAGCATTTTTGATAAAACAAGCACTTCCTGCTGCCAGTTGGTGGCGCTATAACTTTGACTCACAAAAGTCGCATCCATGTGATCGGCCTCTTACAACGAACACACAGCTGAAGTTTCATCCAAATCAGTCAATGTATGCAGAAGTTATAACACACTTCCTGTTTCCCATTTCTCCCCATAAATTTGTCTCCTGCCACGGCCAAACCGTTCGAGATATCGAAAATCCGTTCGCAATTTAGCATCCTCAATGCCTTCCCTTCATGCTGACTGAGTTTGGCGCTGATAAGAACAATGGCCTAGGAGGAGTATATCAAATTCCACAGTTTGCGTTTTAAAACAACCCATAATACACTCACCTAAAGGATTATAAGGAACACCATACTAATACAGTGTTTGACCCCCTTTCGCCTTCAGAACTGCCTTAATTCTACGTGGCATTGATTCAACAAGGTGCTGAAAGCATTCTTTAGAAATGTTGGCCCATATTGAAAGGATAGCATCTTGCAGTTGATGGAGATTTGTGGGATGCACATCCAGGGCACGAAGCTCCCGTTCCACCACATCCCAAAGATGCTCTATTGGGTTGAGATCTGGCCATTTTAGTATAGTGAACTCATTGTCATGTTCAAGAAACCAATTTGAAATGAGTCAAGCTTTTTGACATGGTGCATTATTCCTGCTGGAAGTAGCCATCAGAGAATGGGTAGATGGTGGTCAAAGGGATGGACATGGTCAGAAACAATTCTCAGGTAGGCCGTGGCATTTAAACGATGCCCAATTGGCACTAAGGGGCCTAAAGTGTGCCAAAAAAACATCCCCCCACCACCAGTCTGCACAGTAGTAACAAGGCATGATGGATCCATGTTCTCATTCTGTTTACGCCAAATTCTGACTCTACAATCTGAATGTCTCAACAGAAAATCGAGACTTTTTCCAGTCTTCAACTGTCCAATTTTGGTGAGCTTGTGCAAATTGTAGCCTCTTTTTCCTATTTGTAGTGGAGATGAGTGGTACCCGGTGGGGTCTTCTGCTGTTGTAGCCCATCCGCCTCAAGTTTGTGCGTGTTGTGGCTTCACAAATGCTTTGCTGCATACCTTGGTTGTAACGAGTGGTTATTTCAGTCAAAGTTGCTCTTCTATCAGCTTGAAACAGTCGGCCCATTCTCCTCTGACCTCTAGCATCAACAAGGCATTTTCACCCACAGGACTGCCGCATACTGGATGTTTTTCCCTTCTCACACCATTCTTTGTAAACCCTAGAAATGGTTGTGCGTGAAAATCCCAGTAACTGAGCAGATTGTGAAATACCCAGACCGGCCCATCTGGCACCAACAACCATGCCACGCTCAAAATTGCTTAAATCACCTTTCTTTCCCATTCTGACATTCAGTTTGGAGTTCAGGAGATTGTCTTGACCAGGACCACACCCCTAAATGCATTGAAGTAACTGCCATGTGATTGGTTGATTAGATAATTGCATTCATGAGAAATTGAATAGGTGTTCCTAATAATCCTTTAGGTGAGTGTAGATCACTTCCTGTTGGGCTGACGCATAACTTAGAGTGTGAAAGTTGTTCAGCCCGATGAGCTCTATATGTGTACCGAGTTTCATACTAATACATGCAAGCGTTTTTGATATATGGACAATTTTCTTTTTTCATTCAAGGAGGTGCTGTCGAGCCCCCCTACCATGCCCGGGTACCAACTTCAGCCCAAACCGTTGGCCGCGCATTCCGACGCGTGTGCAAAGAAAAGAGGATGTGTATTTTATTATAAACGTGTTAATTATTTTGGCAAAATTGTACTTGCACAAATGTAAATATAGTAACCAAAAACCTGCTTTTATACATTTTTATAATGATACTCTGTCTTGAATGTATATAATGTGTGTGTGTGTGTGTGTGTGTGTATATACACACACACACACTATATATACGTTCAAACAATTTGTATGTAGTACAAATAGTTATTGTTTTAATAGCCTTTTTATTAATCAAAGCACTTATAAGTTTTATATATATATATATATATATATATATATATATATATATATATATATATATATATATATATATATATATATATATATATATATATACAGGTCCTTCTCAAAAAAATTGCATATTGTGATAAAAGTTCATTATTTTCCATAATGTAATGATAAAAATTTAACTTTCATATAATTTAGATTCATTGCACACCAACTGAAATATTTCAGGTCTTTTATTGTTTTAATACTGATGATTTTGGCATACAGCTCATGAAAACCCAAAATTCCTATCTCAAAAAATTAGCATATCATGAAAAGGTTCTCTAAACGAGCTATTAACCTAATCATCTGAATCAACGAATTAACTCTAAACACCTGGAAAAGATTCCTGAGGCTTTTAAAACTCCCAGCCTGGTTCATTACTCAAAACCGCAATCATGGGTAAGACTGCTGACCTGACTGCTGTCCAGAAGGCCATCATTGACACCCTCAAGCGAGAGGGTAAGACACAGAAAGAAATTTCTGAACGAATAGGCTGTTCCCAGAGTGCTGTATCAAGGCACCTCAGTGGGAAGTCTGTGGGAAGGAAAAAGTGTGGCAAAAGCGCTGCACTGAGAAGAGGTGACCGGACCCTGAGGAAGATTGTGGAGAAGGACCGATTCCAGACCTTGGGGGACCTGCGGAAGCAGTGGACTGAGTCTGGAGTAGAAACATCCAGAGCCACCGTGCACAGGCGTGTGCAGGAAATGGGCTACAGGTGCCGCATTCCCCAGGTCAAGCCACTTTTGAACCAGAAACAGTGGCAGAAGCGCCTGACCTGGGCTACAGAGAAGCAGCACTGGACTGTTGCTCAGTGGTCCAAAGTACTTTTTTCGGATGAAAGCAAATTTTGCATGTCATTCGGAAATCAAGGTGCCAGAGTCTGGAGGAAGACTGGGGAGAAGGAAATGCCAAAATGCCTGAAGTCCAGTGTCAAGTACCCACAGTCAGTGATGGTCTGGGGTGCCATGTCAGCTGCTGGTGTTGGTCCACTGTGTTTTATCAAGGGCAGGGTCAATGCAGCTAGCTATCAGGAGATTGGAGCCCTTCATGCTTCCATCTGCTGAAAAGCTTTATGGAGATGAAGATTTCGTTTTTCAGCACGACCTGGCACCTGCTCACAATGCCAAAACCACTGGTAAATGGTTTACTGACCATGGTATTACTGTGCTCAATTGGCCTGCCAACTCTCCTGACCTGAACCCCATAGAGAATCTGTGGGATATTGTGAAGAGAAAGTTGAGAGACGCAAGACCCAACACTCTGGATGAGCTTAAGGCCGCTATCGAAGCATCCTGGGCCTCCATAACACCTCAGCAGTGCCACAGGCTGATTGCCTCCATGCCACGCTGCATTGAAGCAGTCATTTCTGCAAAAGGATTCCCGACCAAGTATTGAGTGCAAAACTGAACATAATTACTTGACGGTTGAATTTTTTTTTTTTTGTATTAAAAACACTTTTCTTTTATTGGTCGGATGAAATATGCTAATTTTTTGAGATAGGAATTTTTGGTTTTCATGAGCTGTATGCCAAAATCATCAGTATTAAAACAATAAAAGACCTGAAATATTTCAGTTGGTGTGCAATGAATCTAAAATATATGAAAGTTTAATTTTTATCATTACATTATGGAAAATAATGAACTTTTATCACAATATGCTAATTTTTTTGAGAAGGACCTGTGTATATATATATACACACACCCCTGGCATACTGTATTTTTTCTTGTTCTGTGAGTATACAAACTGATCAGGCATTTACAGTTTGTATACTTGAACTTTTGTACAACTTAAAAAAAAATAAAAAAAAAATGCACGTAAACCTTAATAGCTGCTTTATCTTTACTCTTTGTAACGATTACGATTTATTTTTGCTTGGTGGAGTCCCGAAAAGTTGCCATGTGGCGTTCTGCACCTCTAAGTTATCTGAAGTTTTAGAGTAAAGATAAAGCGTCTAACAAGGTCTTCGTGCATTCATTCTAATGGCTTGTTTTCCCTCAGGGCATATGGCGAATATGACGTTTTTGTGGCCGTTCCCAGTAATGCCGATGAAGTCTATAAAGTAAAGTGTTGCCTACTTTTTCGTAAGGGGAACTGAACTGAATCATCACTGAACTGAATTGACCTATGACACGATTATCTTATTACAGTTGCTTTACAGCAAAAACTGGAACTTGTCTTATATTTGATGTTTGCATAATTAATTCTGTTTAATTCTCCTGTTCATTATTGTGATGCTGCTTTGAATTATTATTGTGAGCTCTTTGATGACACTGTGTATATAAACGTTTTAAAAATATGAAAATAAAATGTACATAGTAAGGATGAATAAAACTTTATCGTATAATATCACAAGTGATTATTTACTATTACGAGTGAAAAACAACTTACAGTATTTGATGACCGCAATGTTCACTGGTGCTGTGCAGGTGACCATAGCAAGATTTTGGTGACCGTTTTCCGGCATAGTGATAAATTTCTAAAAATTGACAAACCGATGATTAAACAAAAGCAAGTTATTTACTCATACAACGTGCACTGCGTATCAGCCACAGCTTTACAGTTTCTTCTTCTTCTTCTTTTAGTTTTATGGCGGATTGATGCTTGACAGTTTAAAACACAGAAAGCAAATGAAACACAACCGTGAATTTGGATTGGTTGACGCTGAACACGAGGATTCGTACTTGACCAATTAGAGAGATCTCCGTACAACCCTATATAAAGTGAACCAATGATTGGAATCAGACCATGGTTTTACGCAGAGATGGTCAGCGGATTTGTCGAATAGAAAGCCAGATCCTCCACGCATGCTCAGTGTCACCGGTGCTCAAAAATGAGTCAGTAGTGGAGAAACGAAGCTTTACGAAACTTTGAATCAATTGATTCACTGGTTCGAAGCTCTCGAAATGCCACACGCTGGTGACACCTGCTGGTCAAAATAGAGTAAATGCAACAAAAATTCAACCAAAACATACATCCAAAATAAATGTATAAAAACTTTAAAAGATTATCAGTAGTCCTATTGCATGAGTATATAGGCATACTAATAGACTCCCAAACTACATTTAAAAAAGAACAAGTTGGGAACAGAATTAAATTTAATTTGGTCAATTTTAGACACATTAAGAATAATTTAACTACTGAGGCCTCAAAGTTATACATGAATTCCATTATTTTCTCATATATGAACTACTGCCTCACCAGGTGAGACTATTATATTCAATAGAAAGACTCTATAACCAGGCTTTGAAAATACTGGCTAAAAAGTCAAATTCGTATATGCATGCATCTTTGTAAAAATTCAACTAAATATGATCCTTTAGATATTTTACTTGTGTATAAAAATGTTCATGCTATGGCCCCACCTCTGCTTAATGGGTTCATTAGACAAAATTGCAATTAATCTAACCAGAGCTACTAAATAAGAACCCATTTAAGGGTAATAATTTAATTGATGTCCAATACTAACACTTTACCCGATTTGCTCTAATACACTGGGGGCTTGGTTTAGGGGTGGGCCTTCGTGATTTTAGCAAGTCTGTTGAAAAATGGTTAAAAAACATCCATTGCAGTTTAAAATTGGCCACTGATTGGTAAATACCCATTTTGGTTTTGCATGTGCACTTCTCAGTAGTCTAACTGATGTTTCCTCATTAGAGAGAAAACACAGGTGCATCCTATAAGTCTTGCGTGTTGAACCACCTGACATAGGCCTACTTGCATGACTTCTCTAGCACAGTTTAAAAAAATATTGCATCTACCTTGTACCTTATTATTATTTCTCTGTTCCTTTGTTTTGCTTTCTTGTTATTTGCATTGTTTTATTGTAAATGTATAGACTGCTGCACAGCCTTTAAAGGTGCAGGTGGCATGCACTCTAAAGAAAAGCAGGGCTCGTTTACGACTGTTTTTGCATTTAACATGTTGGTACTTTTAGCAGAGCACACAACAAGGACTGGTCTTACTAAATTCTTTGAAAAGAACATCTGTCCATGATCTCTGGAGTTGGTTTGAACCAAGCAGCAGCTTTATTTTTTCCCAGTTTATTTCCATACTTAATTTTTTTTTTTTTTTTTTTTTTTTTTTTTTTTTTACCTGGGGCCTGGGGCCTATACCATGAAGCCGGTTTAGCTGGCTAACTAGATATGTTTAAGCTTAGTTTGTCCCAATCCTGGGTTTTAGGTACCATTAAAGTGGTTTGGCTTTTAGCAATGTTCATCTCCATAGTAACTTGCGCTCCCCAGCTAACTTGCTCCAGGGCAGGTTATGTTCTGGATAAAAGATCTCAAACTGAAATTGGACCAATCAGCTGTGAGCAAAGTGACACACCTCTGATGCAGTAAAGTCACTCCCCATGTTTCTACTCCAAATTAAAGGTCAGTACATAGCAAATGGTTTTAAAGACTAAAGCGTCTGGCTTTTAACAATGCTTATTTATAATCATAATAATTTTTAATGATTTAGATATCATTTATGTAATTATTATACCCTTAATTACACATATATAATTTTAGTTAATCATTAATAGGCACTTAGTTAAAATTAATATAAATAGCCTATATAAAGGTCATACAAATAAGCTTTAAAATCAATAAATAAAGATATAAAAATTACTACATGTGAGCTTAAATGTCCAATTCTCTACATATAAACTAAACTAACTTCATAACTTTTACTTGCATTGACATAGTAAGATTTTTCTTTAAGTTGTCCTCTTTTATAGACAGCTCTTTTCTTCTTGCTGTGTAAATTTGTTTAAATTCTTAATATTTCAATCATGTAATATTCTGCAGAAGAGAGAAATTAATCTCACTGCTTCTCTCGTCTGAAGTTAATCTCAGTTTCACTGATCCACAGTGTGAGGACTGAAGGAAAGGAAAGGCAAGCCATGAAAAAAGAGTTTCCAAAAAAATAGTTTTAATAAATCCAGGCTTTACAAAAAGTAAAAAAATAAATAAATTTAAAAATTTAAAAATAAACTAAAGTCCAAATAAATCAAGTCAAATATTTAGGCCTATAACTGAGGTCAGCAGAACAAAACTCAAATAACTGAACGCATTTGAAACCAACCTGAACTGACCTACAAAATGAAACATTAGGGACACATTTATACAAACGGACTAGTCCCTATTAATACAAGAGGAAGACAAAAAACACAAACTTCAAGAATACAATCAAAAATAAATATCAATAATAACAAGGCCAGTTCAATTAGAATAAAAATAAATACATATCTTAAAGTCAATAAAGAAACCAAAAAGTAATGAACAGGAAATTAGCATAAGAAAAATCTAAGAAAAACTTTCTATTCATCAAAAAACATGAAACAAAAATTACACAACCATTTTTAACATTGATAATATTTTCTTGAGCAAATCATCATATTACAATGATTTCTGAAGGATCATGTTACACTGCAGACTGGAGTAATGATGCTGAAAATTCAGCTTTGATCACAGGAATAAATTATAGCTTACTTTATATTCACATAGAAAACAGCTGTATTAAATTTAATATTTCAAATGATTAATTTTTTTATGATTTGTATTTTTATTCAAATAAATTAAATAAACAAATTCAACCTCACCACAATAGTATCACCCTAGTATTTCTTTTCAAACCCTGACTCTTTCACTCTTTCATTACATAATTTTTTACACACTCATTTGTCTCCCGTTTCTCAACACAAGACTATTGTAACTTGTAATGAGAACATTTTATTTAATCACACACGATCATGATTACATTTCATTTTTGTGTAGTAAGTTTATGTATAAGACGTTGATCCACATCACAAAATTAAGTTTTTATTTTATTTTACATTTATCACCAATACAATAAAAGGTTTTCATCTCAATGCTTTCTTCAGAGCATAGTAGTGTAGTAAGTTTAACAATCTTTTCATTCAATGGCAAACAATGATAAAATATATTTTAAATAATTCTTGTTATTGAATTAAAGGTAATACATAAAACTTGTGGAAAAAGCACCTAGATAACCTGAATTAAGTTTGGAAAATGTAACACTTGATTATGGAAAAAGTATCAAAGCAATTTAATACTGTCTCTTACCTTTACAAAGGACTTAAGTACATATACCCTGCCTGTCGTTCTTCCATATGATCATCAACCATTTACACAGTTTGTCATTTTAAAAACATCCATTGTAAGGCTTTCTTGACTGATTTGATCTTTTTTACTAATATTATGAGCAATGAATGCTTCTATAATAGCGTCCCTCCCACCAGCATCTGTCCATAAATCTTTGTTTTTGCATTTGTGTTCCATCTACCCATCTTGGTTAGAATGTGTGAAACATATGTGATATGTGATTTGTTTGCGCCATTATGACATACTGCCTACAATTGTAGTGTCTCCCTCTATGGGCCGTATACTGCACACTTTTCGGAAGGCTTTGCAAGTTTAATGAATATAACAAACATTAAATTGTTCTTTTAGGAACCAGTAACAACACACAGCTGAGTTAGAACTCTTTATTTATTTCCATTGAGCTTACGTCTTTCTTTGAATATCTATAGATTGCCTTGTTGTGCCACAGTTCTGTGAATAAAGCCAAACTTAAAATGCTCTTCAAGGAGGCAGCAACAACACACACCCTTTGAAGTTGGTTCAAAACTATGTATTTTAAATTAATTTATTAAAGAGTTTGAATTCAATTCAGTAGCATTTATCCTGGATTACAAATAAAACAATTACCTGTGTGGAAAAATCTTTTAGGTCCAAGTAACAAGACACAACTGGTCAAGTTGACAAAGAACACCGGCAAAAGTTTTATCTATCAACTAGCATCACTTTTAACAGTAAAAACAACATCTAATTGTTCTTCTAGGAACATGAAACAAGACACACCCTTTAGAGTTGAAACAGAAAATTGTGTATTAGCTTTATTTTCAATAACATGTTTTCTGCTGCAGTTCCGTGACTTGAAAAGTTCCGAAACCAAAATGTTCTTCTTAGATCCAGTAACAGGACACACCCTGTGAAGTTGACAAAGAACACTGTATGAATTTAAAGAATGTATACATTTTGAATATGAAACTCAGTCAGGATAACTGCAAAGTGTTCCTTTGCGCGGTCTTTGGGAGGCTTTGTGAATTTTTTTATTTTCGCATTTGTTGCTTTCAATAACACGTGATGTGCTGTAGATTTATGAATATAACAAACATTAAATTGTTCTTCTAGGAACCAGTAACGACACACACCATTTAAAGTCGAGTTAGAACACCTCTATATTTGAAAAAATTGTCTATGTATTTTATAAAAATGTATTATCACATCTAAATCTCAATAGCATTGTTTTTGCATCACTTATGATAGTAAAATCAACTGAAAGCAGTTCTTCTATGACATAGTAATATATCACACTATTTGCATTCGGGATTTAATATAATATTTTTACTCAAAATGTAAAACTTATTTTTCTCAATAACATTACTATTACCACTACTTTTATTCTTTCAAATATGTAACATTTACGGTGTTTTTACCAGGTGAGACTGATTGTGATTCACAGTGAGTTGATTTTGATTAATTTCACCAGTTGCCTAAACGATGACATGTGAGTGCAGTCCCAGATAGCATGTAATCATTGAAACAATGTTGATTCAGTGTTGATGCGTCAACGTCAATTACATTGAATTAACGTTACAAAGTGATGTTGCTTTAGCATCAATCTTGCACCCTCAGTTAATGTTAAAGCAATACTGATATTTTAACCACAAATCAATGGTAATAATATTGATTCAACATTACAAAGTGATATCACTTTTGCACCCTCAGTTAATATTGAAATGATGTTGAGATTTCAACCATAAATCACAGGTAATAGCATTGATTCTACATTACAGAGTGATATTTTTTTAACATCACTCTTGCACCCTCAGATAATGTTGAAGCAATGTTGGGATTTCAACCACAAATCAATGATAATATCATTGATTCAACAATTCAGAATATTTTTTCAACATCACTTTTGGACACAATAGGACAAAGCATTACAACCTTTAAAAATACAATTAGTTTCATAAGTTTGATGTTATTATACAGGTGGTCCAACGGTTCAGGTTTTAAAAATCTGGTTTGCGTCAGACGACGGCCTCTTCCTTTGGGTTCTCTAAAACCTGAAAAAGAAAGCATTATATTACTTAAGAACAAGTCAATTCAGTTGTCATACATACAGTCTAGTGATGTTCGGTTCTTGAACGAATCATTCTTTTGAGCTGTTTCTCAGCAAGTAACCGGTGGAGCCAGTTCATTAATCAAATTGAATCGAACTCACGCAAATAACTTTGTCTCAATATGCACTGACACAGATTACTTTATTTAAATGTTCCCTTGATATAACATGACACTGAGAAATGCATAAAAAAAGCATAAAAGAAATGCATAGTGACATAATTGCATGATGACGTCAGGAACCTATGAATAGTAAAAATCAGTATTATGCAAACTAAAATTACTGTATGCTAAAAAATTGAGTCTACAAGATAAAGCAAAACATTTGAGTTTAACCATTGTAACAAAGAGCAGCATATTGACCAAATCATACTTAGTTAAAATAAGTAACATTTAAAATAAAAAAATTTAACTTTCTGATTTTAATTAATTTACTCTCATTAATTTAGACAAATTATTTCTTCAATCCACTTGAAATAATTAGTTAGCATTGCCATAACTTTAATAAATAAGGAAAGAGAGGTATTAGTTTCCAACATTTATTACTCTATAACAGCTGCCATATACAAACAATTGGGTGAACTCATTTTCTGTAATCAATTTTAATGTTAATGTAACACAATAATGGTAATATAAACATTTTAACATTAGAAATTATAGAAACTTCTGACCTCATCTTTAAGTGCAGCATAGAACACCTTCAAAGTACAATCTGTGTACTCTTAACACTGACATTAAAATACAGTGACTCTTGACCGGAGCGATTTAGATAAAAGGATTGACTTTAGTGCACAGTACAGTACCTTTTCATATGTATTAAAACATAATAAACTAATACAAGAATACATTTTAAGTACAATCTGTGCCATATTCTACTAAAACATTTGACAATGAAATAAAATAAAGGGCCTCTGACCTCAGCATTTAACATAACAGAACTGAGTCAAGGGCTCAAGTGCCCAGCAGCTGGACTGAAAAAGTCTGTGCTTGACTACCACATTTTTCTCAGTTAAACTGCCCACCGAGCAAGAGTGGTGAAGCAAAGAAAACATCACAAAAAAAAAAAAAAAAAAAGCATAATCTTACATATATCCTTACAAGGACATTAAAATAAAACACAGGGAAACCGGATCACGGCATCTGACACAAAAGAACTGACAGTTTTGCAGAGTTGTGGCGGATTCTGCAGGTTCAGAGCATATGTCATCCCCAGAAGCAGGCAACATGCCCTGGCCAGATTTCCAAGATCAGTAAGCACTGGGATTCCTTCAATGATGATGCCCACTGCATCTGGTTCACGGCAGACATATATCTGCATATTGCGCATTTTCAAGTCCTCGTGGACACTGCTCTCCGTTTTTCCCTGTATGAGACATAAACGAAACAATAAGTGGCAACAGAGAACGATCTTCAAAAGCCTTCAATAAAATCACACATTAAAAGTTCACAAAAGGTTTTAAAGTTTGGTCGAGCCAGCTCCTGCACAGAAAGTCTGGCCTGTTGAACTGGCTTCATAGTACAACTTTCAGTACAGTCTCACTTGACACAACAAACCTGCTAGACTACATCACATACACAAATCACCTCCAAGGCCTAAATCCTTAAAGGGGAGAGGGGTTCAGCTGGTAACACATAGGTGTGGTTAAGTAAACGTATCTGAAAATGCACTCTTACAGTTATTTCATCAGATGATTATGACTTCTGCATTAATGTAAAACAAGCATTTTACATCTGTGAAGCTTCAGTTGAAAAATATGACAGCATTTTTTAAATGAAGTCTACTAGCCACTGGAAGACCAAAAGGTTAATGTTGGACACTGGTTCATACACATACATTTGGGTGTTTGTAGGTGTGTTTTTGAACTTTTGATAGAGCCAGACTAGCCATTTCCACCCAATTATAGTATTTGTTCTAAGACAAGCTAACCAATCCCCAACTCCAGCTCCGTACTAAACTCAAACAGACATAAGACTGCTATCTGAGGAATAAGTGCTTTTCCCCAAAAAAAGTCGAACTATGATTTTTAAACAATACTTATATAGCAGTCAGAGATGAGCTCTTGCTGATCGCATCCTGCAAAAAAACACTTTACAGTCTCGTTATTCATCAGATGATGACAAATGTGTTCACAAAACTCTTTTTCGCTAGGGAATCAAGATTTTTGACATAATAGGCAGGTAAAGAAAAGAGTTAAGGGAGTCAACTGCTGGATGTTGTCATGATAAGTGACAGCAGAAGCTACTCCAATTTTTAAAAGAGCATGGGCAGTCCATATGTATACAAGGCAAGGCATGGCTGTGTCCAAAGGTCCCATGATGCAGTCTATAATGTTTTAGAATCAGTCTTTGCTGGTACAACAGCACTGCATAATTTACAAGGCCATCCCATCTGTCATTAAAAATTAGAAAGGGATTTTTTTCCTTCCTTTTTTCCCCCGACTCTCAATAACTGACTTTTGGTTACCTTAATTCCTCTAAATGACAGATAACAACAAACCTCTGAAACATTTACCTCAATTCCATATACTAAAGAGCTTACCTAGTCCATGAACTCCTCCTCCCAGTAGATCTGATGGTCTTCTAAAGAAGCAAAACAAATGAAAGAAGAGTTTATTTATGAAAATACCAGGATCACTGATGTTATTGCAATGCAAAATAAATATTTAATCTTTTACTTGAACAAATGGTTTCAAAATATTTCAGACAAATATATCAACAGATTAAGTTAAAGCGTTTAAAAACTGATAAAACAATGTTAAAGCGGGCTAGGTCTATAAACAGCTGCTTTGCAACACACACGTATACATATTTACGAATTTTCATGATACCACGTTGCAGAGATAGAGACGCCATAATATATTATGTCCTCATCTTTTTCAATCATGCAGGGATAACAACAGTAACTACAAACCTAGCAGTTAACGTAACTTTTAATGTTAATGTCAAGACCTTCGGGAAGGCCTCATGCGGCTCCTGCAAAACTGAATGTTACTGTCTGAAACCAGGCGACGCTTTTACATTTTATAGTTCAATAAATGCGTGCTCATTCGGCTAAAACCTAACTTTATGCAATGTAAATAGTTACTTACATCGGTTGCACGTTGTATAAGACCCTCAAAAACTCCACAGAAATTCGAAACTGGTCCGGTACAGGTGACAACGAGCAACGATCTCGTGGTTCTGCTGCAGCATGTGGGCGGGTCGCGAGGTTTTACTTTGGATATAAACACTTAAATAGAGTTTTGTAGAAGCAATTTATTGTGAAGGTAAGTAATATTTTTTTTTTGATAGGTAATAATAAGTTTAACACTTATTAGTTCACACTTTTTACTTATGTAAAACTTAAATTAATTCTAAAAGAAAAGGGAATCAATTTATTGGAAGAAATATACTTTTTAAAATAAATTCCTACAGACAACACCCTTGAAGGACTTTTTACAGTGTAGGTTTTTTCAACAAAAAACTCTTTAAAGGGATAGTTCACCCTGAAATATTATAAAATATTTTAATACTATAGTATTACACTATAATACTATAGTATTATACTATACACCCTAAATACTATACAGGTGCTGGTCATATAATTAGAATATCATCAAAAGTTGATTTCACTAATTCCATTCAAAAGTGACACTTATATTGTATTCATTCATTACACACAGACTGATATATTTCAAATGTTTCTTTCTTTTAATTTTGATGATTATAACTGACAACTAAGGAAAATCCCAAATTCAGTATCTCAGAAAATTAGAATATTGTGAAAAGGTTGAATATTGAAGACACCTTGCGCCACACTCTAATCAGCTAATGAACTCAAAACACCTGCAAAGGTCTTTAAATGGTCTCTCAGTCTAGTTCTGTAGGCTACACAATCACGGGGAAGACTGCTGACTTGACAGTTGTCCAAAAGACGAACACTGACACCTTGCACAAGGAGGGCAAGACACAAAAGGTTACTGCAAAAGAGGCTGGCTGTTCACAGAGCTCTGTGTCCAAGCACATTAATAGAGAGGCGAAGGGAAGGAAAAGATGCGGTAGAAAAAGTGTCCAAGCAATAGGGATAACCGCACCCTGGAGAGGATTGTGAAACAAAACCCATTCAAAAATGTGGGGGAGATTCACAAAGAGTGGACTGCAGCTGGAGTCAGTGCTTCAAGAACCACTACACACAGATGTATGCAAGACATGGGTTTCAGCTGTCTCATTCCTTGTGTCAAGCCACTCTTGAACAACAGACAGCGTCAGAAGCGTCTCGCCTGGGCTAAAGACAAAAAGGGCTGGACTGCTGCTGAGTGGTCCAAAGTTATGTTCCCTGATGAAAGTAAATTAGGGTCCCAGAGTCTGGAGGAAGAGAGGAGAGGCACACAATCCACGTTGCTTGAGGTCCAGTGTAAAGTTTCCACAGTCAGTGATGGTTTGGGGTGCCATGTCATCTGCTGGTGTTGGTCCACTGTGTTTTCTGAGGTCAAAGGTCAACGCAGCCATATACCAGGAAGTTTTAGAGCACTTCATGCTTCCTGCTGCTGACCAACTTTATGGAGATGCAGATTTCATTTTCCAACAGGACTTGGCACCTGCACACATGGTATCCCTGTTCTTAATTGGCCAGCAAACTCGCCTGACCTTAACCCCATAGAAAATCTATGAAAAGGAAGATGCGATGTGCCAGACCCAACAATGCAGAAGAGCTGAATAATACACAAGTTTCACTTTTTGAATAGAATTAGTGAAATAAATCAACTTTTTGATGATATTCTAATTATATGACCAGCACCTGTAGATGTCAATGGCTGCCATCAGCTGTCTGGTTACTAACATTAGAGAGTAATATACTGTACGTTCTGTCACTTTGATTGATTGCCCCCCAATAAAATAATAATTTATGACCATAACAACCATAACAGATGTTTTGACCTCCATTTCCGAAAGTCATAAAATTTTAGCAGTTCAGCAGGTGTGGGTTCCGTTTCCGGAGGTGGGTGTTTGTGTTTACTTAGGGGCCCATATGTATTTATGTGATCAGGAAGGGAATGTGCAGGGGTATTTGTGTTTACGTTGGGGCCCCATATGTTTTTTATGTGATCAGGAAAGGGGATTGTGTTGGACCGTTTTGATCTTTGACACTGTATATTTGAGCTGTGATTCCAGGTGTCTAGCTGGTTCAAGCCCAGCAGATCCTTGGGTTTCTGAGCCGATATGTTGGCTTCTCAAAACTTGTATATTTAAGTTCACTTAACTTGGTGCTCACGTTACTTAAACTATTAAGTTCACCAAACTTGGTGTTTATATAATGTACTTAAACTAAGTTGGATTTGCTCAACTTTTTTCATGTCAACAGGTTCCACGTAACTGGGTTATGTTGAATTTAATTAACATTGAATATTTCAGTAAACTTTTTTTTTTTTTTTTTTTTTTTAAACATAAGGTTAATTCAATGCCATTTAGTTAAATCAGGTTAACATTCTTAATTTTGTCCAAAACTAAGAAGCTCAATTATTCTAAAATAAATATCAAACAAAAACCAAAACAAGTAATCCAGTTTAATTGATTATTTTTATTTAGTGAAATACAATTTTTACAACATTTACAAATGCAATCTAACAGGAAAACCTTTTACAAAATCTTATTGGCTAGCCAGGAGATGGTTTAGTTACATGCCAAAAGTAGTTGTTTTTATTATTAAAACAATTTTAATTGTTATTAGCAGGTCCTCACCCAAAGCACATGCTCTACACTTCACCACAATGGTAACCTCCAAAAACACTATCATAACACAAACTTGATATTTATTTTAGAATAATTGAGCTTAATAGTTTTGGACAAAATTAAGAATGTTAACCTGATTTAAACTAAATGGCATTGAATTAACCTTATGTTTAAAAAAAAAAAAAAACTCAACATGGAAATTAAACTGAAATTAGAAATTATTTATAAATTACTAAATTCTTATTTTTGACTCTAAGCTTTGTGCAAACATACCAAACAAAACATACTGAACAGCATATTGAATGTCTTTATTGACCTAAATTAAACAACATTAATGAAATTACATGGAATTGGGTCACAACCATACTGTACAGCACAGCACTGTAAAGGTAGTCACAGAAATTGTAGAACACTGTGCACTTAATTTAAACATTATACTTTTAGCCTGACAATTATGTTAATATGTAGTGAGTGAGTGAGCATGTAAATGTAGCAATAACCAAGTTCTTATTACTTGGAACAATGCTGACACCAAGTCTACAACAACGAGACAAACCTTTTTCTAAACCAAAAAGTTGGTTTGCCAAAGACTGTAGCTTCAGCTAGAGGGCATTCTGTCCTATTGACATCAGTACACGCTGATTTTTCAATCATACGGTCATCAAAATTGTGAAAATATTGTTATTAATTTGAAGGAACATCACTAACTAGCCTCAGAAATAGTTGAATGTTCTTTCTCACAGAAACGCACGATTACACTATGGTTAATTGTATTAACTAATATGTTTCAATATTACAAATCAAATAAAGAATCATTTGATATCTCAGTTATACCATCACAATACGGTGGCTGAGAGAGCTCAGCATGCTGCAAATTAAAAAAACAAATGCAAATGCTGGCCTGGGGCCTGTTTCAGCAAGGAGGTTCAACCAACTCTAAGTTTAAACTTGAACTCTGAGTTGACTTACCCTGATATGGGAAACTCTGAGTTTTGGGTTTCAGAACAGCTGAACTAAGGTAGTTCAATCAACTCTGAGTAGACGGACTCTGAGTTATGTGCGTGCACCACGACTACGAAAAGCCACGATCAATGGAGCTGCGAAATTACGATTCACCATGGCAACAGCACCAAACAAAAAGACGTCCGCATACTTCCAGGGAAAATGTAAATTTAATTCTTAATCATTGTCATAATATCAGAGGTGAAACCTGACAGAACGACAAGTTATTAAACTAATTAATTTTCATTGTTGTAATTTTCAAAAAAGAAGAAAAAAGAACCCCTCCTTGAACTGTCACCTTATCGTGGTGGAGGGGTTTGAGTACCCGAATGACCCTGGGAGCTATGTTGTCTGGGGCTATATGCCCCTGGTAGGGTCTCCCAAGGCAAACAGGTCCTTGGTGACGGGCCAGACTGAGAGCAGTTTTATGTAACACTTGCAACACCTGATTGCAGTAGGTTGATTACTTTTATGGACCACTAGGTTCGACTAGGAAGCCTGAGATAATTGTAATTAAAGACAGGTACAGATAAAATTAATCAAGACTTCTTTTGATATCAGCTGACTATTTACTATTTAAAATGTAAAGATAATAAAGAAATACACTCATTTGTTGAAAACACTCAATGAGAACAACATTTGTTGAAAACACTCAATGAGAACAATTATAAGAAAAATAACAAATGAAATGAACAATGTTCGGTATGGAAAAAATATACTCACAATCTCACAAAAAAAAAAACCCTATAGGTGCACCCTTGTAAACAACCACACACTTAAATGTATGTCAAATAAATGTTGTTCACATCCAATAGTTTGGTATGAATACAAAAATCAGAATGAGTACCAGAAGTATTTCTCAAAGTCAATGAAAGTCAAGCTCAACAGTTCTCTGATTTTTTTTTTTCCAAAGTCTAAGTTAGTTTTGTTTTTCCTCAAAAAATGAAGGAAAACTGTTTTAGAAAAAAACAAAAGTCCTGTCCTATTGTGTGAAAGCGCAAAAAAAAATAAAAATAATATTAATGGAGAAAATAGTCCTTTAAACCCCATCCAGGAAAATTTGAATCATACAGTCTTAAGTGATAGGACAAAAAACGAAAAAAAAAAAAATGTGTGAGTGAAGATCCCACCTCAAATTTTAAGAAATAAGAGTTCACGATATGGGGTTTAGGCCTATTCAATCAGATAGTCTAGTGTCCAGATCCATGGGGCTCGCCATCAAAGGAAATATCCAGAAATGTTTCCACAGGAACAAAAACTGACCTGTATTTTAGGTCAAAATGATAAAGTTATTTCAAACTTCGATCTTCTTATTTCTGAGGGACAGCAGTAAGACAGCGGTAAGTTGCATTATCTCGTTACAGCAATAACCCAAATAAAATGACATATATGACATTCACATAAAGGAAGTTTAGATAAAACTCATATTAAGCCATATATATACACATTATAATAAACTCAAAACTTCACTTAAAACACATGCTTTCTAGAACTTCGTCACACAGTTACGTGTAAACACATTTACTGATCGTTAGTAAACCAGCATTTATCTCACTTCAACCATAAACATACAAAAAACATTAACACTCACTAAATCCTTGTTTAGTGATGTCTTTTATCAAATATTTGGTCTCAAAATAGCGACGTTCAGAACACATTACCCACAGGAGCTCTGCTCTAATGCTCTTCTCAAAATGGAGAATTCAACTCTCCCGCTGCTCGAGAGCATGTTCTAGAACGAGGAAGGGGGTGGAAAATGGTGGAGTGAGTGGCAGCACTTTTGCAGGCTCTGATAGAAAGTTTCTTTTTAGTTCTTGAAATGTGATAAACTAGTGTGACAGCCCCTCTAATAAACAGATATTTATCGTTCTGTCAAAATCTAGTGACAAAACTAAGCTATCACAACATTCTGGGGTTTTTTTTCTTTGTTTTTTGGAATCATGTCCAACCACAACTACAAGCTGGCTGCTCTCCACGAGGCATGTGATGATTTTGACGCTGAGGAAGAAATGGAAGCGGAGCAACATTCATCCAAAGAAGACAAAATTAACAAAGAGCATACGCCAATTAAACAGCCGAATCCAAAGAAACAGAGACACCAAAGAGAAATTGAGGACGCCAATACTGGCGCTGCAATTCTACATGCAGTACAGGCTCTGACCAGAAAAATGGACGAGCAAACGGAACTTTTGAAAAGCTTCGACAGACGTATAGAAGCTAACACAACCGCAACTAAAGAAAACCGTGAAGAAATCTTAGTGCTTCAGAAAAAAATAGGAGGCCTTCAGAGGGAAAACAGCCTGTTAAAAGAAGCATGTGCAGAGCAAACCCGTTACAAAAGAAGATGGAATCTGAGGATGATTGGTCTACCTGAAAAGGATGGAGAGAACACGCGGGAAGTTGCGGGATACTGACAAGAGTTGTTCCAATGTCTGTGGAGTGGCTGCAAGACACCGTAGACACTGTTCACCGGCTGGGAAGGAAAGGCGATGCCGCTACCTCAAATAACATACCGAGAGCGATCATCATTCAGTTTGGGATGAGAACGGTGAGGGATGATGTTTGGAAGAAGTCGAAGGATGCGAGAGTGTGTAGAGACATGCACATACGTTTCAAAGATGACTTCTCGAAAGAAGACCGGGAGGTGCGTGCAAAGCTGTGGCCACTGGTCCAAGAAGCCAGAAAGACAGGTAAAAGGGCATTCTTAAAAGAAGGATACGCACTGATCGATAACCGGAGAGTGGACCCAAATTGAACACTTGTTTTGTTATCATTTGAATGACTGTCAGAAATCCAACCTGCACTCACGTTTTGACAGAGAAATTTCATTTTATTGCTTGGTTGACATAAACGCTCCAATATGCAAGTATAAACAATACCAGCACTATGTTTGTTAATGCATCACCGAACATCTGAGGTTTAAAAACCCGATGTTACGATAGGAGCATGGTTATTGTTACATTGATGTCAAAAAAATTTCTGCACGACAGCATATGGCAGATACTAAATGTTTACTTTGTTTACCTGTTCAAATGGTCTTAAAACTAGCCATCATTTTTGCTTCAGTAGGCTACTAATCATAGCTTTATGGCTGCCAAAATTAAAATTAAGGCAGATACAACCTCATATTTAAATAGATATTTGATACAGTTGCTGCTCGGTTTGTAGTTTTCCTTTCCTCCCTCTATAGGGTTTTGAGGGGTGGTTACACTAAACATGTTGATTTAGGACTAATTACTCATTCCTGCACATCGTTACACTCTTTTGTGTATTGTTCATAGGGTATCTATCACCTAAATGTTGTCCTTTATTTCTTTAAATACCAGGGGGTTGAAAGATAATGTAAAACGTAAGGCTATTTTTCTTTTCTGTAAGGAGCAAAGGGCTAATTGTGTTTTTTTGCAAGAAACCCACTCAGCTGAGGCGGACACAACATTTTGGAAATTGCAGTGGGGAGACTCTATCTTTTTCAGTCATGGAACATCACACTCAGCAGGAGTTATGATTTTATTAAATAGATTTCCTGGAAAAATTATTGCCCATAAAAGTGACTCTACCGGCCATTGGTTAATGGTCGCAACTGAATTGAACGATACAAACTACATTTTATTATGCGTGTATGGTTATAACAAAAAAACACAGAACGAAAATCTCTTCTCATCGTTAAATAAGTGCTTAGAAGAATGGAAAATGCTTTATTCAACAAATAGAGTAATAATTGGGGGAGATTTTAACCTAGCCCCTGATCTTTGGCTAGACCGCCTACCATCAAAGAGACACTGCCACACGTTTGATGAAACAACAGTTGAGTTGATCACAAAGGCCAATCTAATAGATTATTGGAGAATGAAAAACCCAACCAGGAAACAATTTACCTGGATTAACTCATCTAACAATGGCCAATGCTCAAGATTGGATTATTGGTTAATATCTAGTTAATGAGGTCAATAGATGTGAAATCTCAGCATCACCCCTGACTGATCATTGTGTAATATTTTTGACTCTTTCCTTGGGTGGAAGAGAGAATAATATAAACTCCATATGGAAATTTAACAATACCCTTTTGGAAGATACTGAATTTTGTAATGCAGTTAAACAACTGGTTAGAGAAGTAAAATGAATTGGAAATGTGTTTTCTGAGTAAATGGGAATGGTTCAAATTCAAAGTTAGACAGATAGCTATTAAGACAAGTAAACAAGCATTAACACTTAAAAAGATAAGACAAAGAGATATCATTAGTCACATTAACACGCTGTGCTGTAAAGATGATTTGACAGTGGAAGAGCAGACTGAATGAAACAATTTACAGTCCAGTCTTGATAATATATATCTGGAAAAGGCCAAGGGTGCATTTATTCGTTCAAGGGCTCGCTGGATTGAAGAAGGTGAAAAAAAAACTCCATCCATTATCTCCATCCATTATCTTCCGCTTATCCGGGGCCGGGTCGCTGGGGCAACAGTCTAAGCAGAGACGCCCAGACTTCCCTCTCCCTAGCCACTTCCTCCAGCTCCCAGGCGTTCCCAGGCCAGCCGGGAGACATAATCCCTCCAGCGTGTCCTAGGTCTTCCCCGGGGCCTCCTCCCGGTGGGACATGCCCGAAACACATCCCCGGGAAGGTGTCCAGGAGGCATCCGAAATAGATGCCCGAGCCACCTCAACTGGCTCCTCTCGATGTGGAGGAGCAACGGCTCTACTCTGAGCTCCTCCCGAGTAACTGAGCTTCTCACCTTATCTCTAAGGGAGCGCCCAGCAACCCTGCGGAGAAAGCTCATTTCGGCCGCCTGTATCCGGGATCTTGTCCTTTCGGTCATGACCCACAGCTCATGACCATAGGTGAGAGTAGGAACCGAGAGTAGGAAAGATTGACCGGTAAATCGAGAGCTTCGCCTTACAGCTCAGCTCCTTCTTCACCACGACAGACCGGTACATCGACCGCATTACTGCAGAAGCTGCACCGATCCGTCTGTCAATCTCCCGTTCCATCCTTCCCTCACTCGTGAACAAGACCCCAAGATACCTGAACTCCTCCACCTGAGGCAAAAACTCTCCACCAACCTGAAGTGGGCAAGCCACCCTTTTCCGACTGAGAACCATGGCCTCGGATTTGGAGGTGCTGATTCTCATCCCGGCCGCTTCACACTCAGCTGCAAACCGCCCCAGTGCACGCTGAAGGTCCTGGTCTGAGGAGGCCAATATGACAACATCATCCGCAAAAAGCAGCGACGAAATCATGTGGTTCCCAAACCGGACACCCTCCGGCCCTTGGCTGCACATAGAAATTCTGTCCATAAAAATTATTAACAGAACCGGTGACAAGGGGCAGCCCTGCCGGAGTCTAACATGCACTGGGAACAAGTCCGACTTGCTGCCGGCAATGCGGACCAAGCTCCTGCTCCGGTCGTACAGGGACCAAACAGCCCTAAGCAAGGGGCCCCGGACCCCATACTCCCAGAGCACCCTCCACAGGACGCCATGAGGGACACAGTCGAATGCCTTCTCCAAATCCACAAAACACATGTGGATTGGTTGGGCAAACTCCCATGAACCCTCCAGCACCCTGGAAAGGGTATAGAGCTGGTCCAGTGTTCCACGACCGGGACGAAAACCACACTGTTCCTCCTGAATCCGAGGTTCCACTATCGGCCGAATTCTCCTCTCCAGTACCCTGGCATAGACTTTCCCGGGGAGGCTGAGAAGTGTGATCAGCCTGTAGTTGGAACACACTCTCCGGTCCCCCTTCTTGAAAAGAGGGACCACCACCCCGGTCTGCCAGTCCAGAGGCACTGTCCCCAACTGCCACGCGATGTTGCAGAGGTGTGTCAGCCAAAACAGCCCCACAACATCCAGAGACTTGAGGTACTCAGGGCAGATCTCATCGACCCCCGGTGCCTTGCCACCGAGGAGCTTTTTAACTACCTCGATGACTTCAGCCCGGGTGATGGATGAATCCACCTCTGAGCCCTCAGCCACTGCTTCCTCAATGGAAGACGTGTTGGTGGGATTGAGGAGATCCTCAAAGTATTCCTTCCACCGTCCGACGATATCCCCAGTTGAGGTCAACAGCTGCCCATCTCCACTGTAAACAGTGTTGGTAGGGCACTGCTTCCCCCTCCTGAGGCGGCGAACGGTTTGCCAGAATCTCTTCGAAGCCAACCGATAGTCTTTCTCCATGGCCTCACCGAACTCCTCCCAGGCCCGATTTTTTGCCTCCACAACTATCCGGGTTGCAGTCCGCTTGGTCTGCCTGTACCCGCCAGCTGTCTCAGGAGTCCCACAAGCCAACCATGCTCGATAGGACTCCTTCTTCAGCTTGACGGCATCCCTTACTTCCGGTGTCCACCACCGGGTTCGGGGATTTCCGCCTCGACAGGACCTCGAGACCTTACAGCCACGTCGACAAGGGAGGTGGAGAACATGGTCCACTCGTACTCAATATCTCCAGACTCCCTCGGGATCCGGTCGAAGCTCTGTCGGAGGTGGGAGTTGAAGATCTCTCTGACAGGGGGCTCGGCCAAACGTTCCCAACAGACCCTCACAGTACGTTTGGGTCTCCCGAGTCTGTCTAGCTTCCTCCCCCACCATCGTATCCAACTCACCACCAGGTGGTGATCAGTTGACAGCTCCGCCCCTCTCTTCACCCGAGTGTCCAAGACATACGGCCGGAGGTCAGATGAGATGACCACAAAGTCAATCATCGACCTCCGGTCTAGGGTGTCCTGGTGCCACGTGCACTGATGGACACCCTTATGCTTGAACATGGTGTTCGTTATGGATAAGCCGTGACTAGCACAGAAATCCAATAACAGAACACCACTCAGGTTCAGATCAGGGGGGCCGTTCCTCCCAATCATGCCCCTCCAGGTATCACTGTCACTGCCCACGTGTGCGTTGAAGTCCCCCAGTAGAATGATGGAGTCTCCAGTTGGAGCACTTTCTAGCACCCCTCCCAGAGACCCCATTAGGGCCGGGTACTCCGCACTGCCATTTGGCCCGTAGGCACATACGACAGTGAGAGACCTATCCCCTACCCGAAGGCGCAGGGAAGCGACCCTCTCATTCACCGGGTTGAACTCCAACACATGGCAGCTGAGCTGGGGGGCTATAAGCAAACCCACTCCAGCCCACCGCCTCTCACCATGGGCAACTCCAGAGTGGTAGAGAGTCCAGCTTCTCTCAAGAAGTGTTGTTCCAGAGCCCAAGCTGTGCGTGGAAGTGAGCCCGACTATCTCTAGCCGGTACCTCTCAACCTCCCGCACAAGCTCAGGCTCCTTCCCCGCCAGCAAGGTGACATTCCATGTCCCTAAAGCCAGTTTCCGTGTCCAGAGATCGGGTCGTCGGGGGCCTAGCCTTCGACTGTTGCCTGATCCACTATGCACCGGCCCCATATGATCCCTCCTGCAGGTGGTGAGCCCACGGGAGGGTGGCCCCACGTCGCTCATTTGGGCTGAGCCCAGCCGGGCCCCATGGGAGCATACGAGCCCCAACCCCGGGCCTGGCTCCAAAAAAAAAACTCTTCCTATTTTTTTAGTCTGGAAAAACAAAGACAGACAAAGAAAAAAATTTGAAAGTTAAAAATCAGTGATATTATTGTTGAAAATCAAGAAGTAGTAAACGAAAAAATCTAAGAGTTCTATTGTAATTTGTATATATCACATTTTTCTAAAGAAGATT
Source organism: Paracanthobrama guichenoti (assembly GCA_018749465.1). Taxonomy (NCBI): domain Eukaryota; kingdom Metazoa; phylum Chordata; class Actinopteri; order Cypriniformes; family Gobionidae; genus Paracanthobrama; species Paracanthobrama guichenoti. Next base: position 468,047 of record JAGHMJ010002209.1, read on the forward strand.
GTTGTTTCTTCTTAAATAAGATTCAGGGGTTTAAAAAGACCATGGATGATAACTTTAAACAGCTTATGGAAGATGAGCTAAAAATTGAGGAGCTAGCCTTAGCAGTTCGACAGATGTCTAAGGGGAAATCACCTGGAATAGATGGGATAACCGTGGAGTTTTTATCTTTCTTTTGGAGTGATATCAGAGAAATGCTCTATAATGCCTATTTAGATTGTATATCAAAAGGTAATCTTTCTCCCACTATGAAACATGGTATCATCACTCTAATTCCCAAACCTAACAAAGATAATCATCTGTTTAATTATCTGTTATTAGATAATTAGAGACCAATTACCTTGTTATGTAATGATTATAAATTACTGGCACTTGTCTATGCTAATCGTCTGAACAAGGGTTTATCACATATTATTGATGAGTGTCAGTCAGCTTTCATGAGGGGTAGAAATGTACATAATCATACCAGACTGCTACTAGACATGCTTGACTATCGAGATATCATTGATACTGATGCCTTTATTCTATTTCTTGATTTTTACAAGGCATTTGACACTGTTGAACATGCCTTTTTATTTGAAGTCTTAGATTTTTTAGCTTTTGGGAACAAATTTTGTAAAATAATTCAAATGTTTTATACTGACATATATAGTTCTGTGTCCCTGAATCCTGGTATAACTCCTAGGTTTGAGGTGCTCCGCAGTATTAGACAAGGGTGTCCGATTTCTCCCAAACTGTTCTAGCCACCCAATCACTTATCATGCTCATTAAGCACAACCCTGATTTGCATGGAATCTCGATATTTGATAAGGAATTTAAAATTAGTCGATTTGCAGATGACACCACAATCCTCTTATAAATTCATGGTAGATGTTGCCCTTGATTCAGTTTCAATTTTCTCTAAAGCTTCAGGATTAACACTCAATATTTAAAAATGTGAGCTACTTCCCATTCACTCATTCAACAGATTCCATCATATCTTCAATTGAGGTTAAATCTGAAATGAAATATCTTGGAATAGTTTTATCCAAAAATACTATCAGAAGGGAAGATGTTAATTTTTCTAACCGATTAAAGGATATGAAGAAATCCTTAAGTTGCTGGCTCCCCAGAGACCTCACTATCTTTGGTAGAGTTACCTATCTAAAACAGAAGGTAATTCCAAAGTAATCTATCCATGTCACTCCCTGTATGTTTCTTCCAGTAATATAAAGAAAGCCAACTCAATTATTTTCCAATTCCTGTGGAAAAATAAAACCCATTATATTAGGAAATCACAGCTCGTTAAAGAGTATGATATGGGTGGTATCAAAAGACTTTGAATCAATGTTTGGGACCTTTAAGATTAAATGGTTGAAAACATATCTATCACAACCAGATTCTATGTGGTTTCACATTCCTAGACATCTATTTAAAAAAGTAGGAGGGCTTGATTTTCTTTTGCAATGTGATTTTGAGGCGACCAAAATTCCTGTTAAATTATCAAAATTCCACAAACAAATTCTTCAATATTGGAAGATGATCTTCACTCATAAATTTTCTCCACACGGATCCACCTTATGGAACAATAGGGTCATTATAATCAATAGGAAATCATTGTTCAGATATGATTGGTATGAAAAGGGCATTGTGTTTGTGAATGATGTTATAGATGGTAATGGTAACTTTTGGAATATAAAACCTTCTTAGACAAATATAATTTAAACTATACATATAGTGAATATAATAAGATTTGTTAAGCAATACCTGTACCATTATTACAGTTAATTCAGAACACATTGTTATATACAAGAATAAGACCCTTACCAACTTTACCAAATTTAGTTATTAATGATTGTACTTTAGCTGACAATAAATGTAATAATAAATATATTAATGATGCTTTGAAATCTAAATTGTTTTTTGATTATAACAGAATTGTGTGTACAGGTTCGAATATGGGTGCATTGTCCATAGGAAAATCACATTTTAAATTTATTAAATGGCCTATCTCCCCAAAAGTCAAAGAAACTCACTTTAAAATAATTTATAAGATATATCCGGTCGCTGACTTTCTTAGAAAAAGATTTAAATTTGATGTAGACCCTTGTGCTTTTTTGCGAGATGACTGATGAGACTCTGGAGCACATGTTCTTTTTTTGCCCCGTGTCCAATAGCTTTTGGTCCAAGCTACATAATTGGATGTCACTTAAGATGGATAATATCCCTACTCTCACCTTGACACACATCCTCTTTTATATGGATAATGTGGATTCATCAGTATCAGATTTAGTCAATATGATTATTCTTATGGGTAAATATCATATTCATTGTAGTAAGTGGAGATGTTCTAAGCCTTCCTTTGTTTGGTTTATAAATGATTTAACATTATTTTTTACCTCACTGAAAAAGATCAAATCAACTAAAATTGCAAGGAAAATGTGTAGTGACATATCAAGGTCACATACTGTTTTGAATAATCTCCCTTTGTGTGTGCCGCTCCAAATGTAATTTTTATTATCTATTGCCTTTTTGCCTTTGCCTTGTGTTGAGTAACCTTCCCTTTTTTTCTCTCTCTCTCTCTTCTTCTGTTTAGTTATTATCTTTTGTATTTTGACAACATTTCTATATATGTATGTATATTATCTTTCCCCTACGAGAGTTTTGTACTTTGCTGTTCTTTGTTAATAAAAAAAAATAAAAAAGTTCTAGAAACGAGCAGGTTTAAAGGGGCAGTACTCTATTTTCACATACGTGATGAAACCAAATGAAAAACTCGAATAAATTAAAACACATACAAAAACAATATATTTTCGTTTCTTTCTTTTTAGAAATATTTCTCTTCTTGTTTTGTAAATCAAATAAATTATGAATTTGAATAAAATCAACATAAATTAATTAAAGCACTATTGTGTGTTATGTATTGTATCTCCTCATTACTATGTAGCTAAATCACCTGTGCTACAAGATCACAAACCCAATATGAGTAAAATTAAAACAAGGACCGAGACGTTGCCCAGCATGGCGCTGCCAGGGCCCCATCCTGGAGCCAGGCCCGGGGTTGGGGCTCGTATGCGAGCACCTGGTGGCCGGGCCTACCCCCATGGGGCCCGGCTGGGCTCAGCCTGAATGAGTGACGTGGGGCCACCCTCCCGTGGGCTCACCACATGCAGGAGGGATCATATGGGGCCGGTGCCTCCTCAGGAGGGGGAAGCAGTGCCTTACCAACACTGTTTACAGTGGAGATGGGCAGCTGTTGACCTCAACTGGGGATATCGTCAGATGGTGGAAGGAAAACTTTGAGGATCTCCTCAATCCCACCAACACGTCTTCCATTGAGGAAGCAGTGGCTGAGGGCTCAGAGGTGGATTCGTCCATCACCCGGGCTGAAGTCATCGAGGTAGTTAAAAAGCTCCTCGGTGGCAAGACACCGGGGGCAGATGAGATCCGGCCTGAGTACCTCAAGTCTCTGGATGTCTTGGCTGACATGCCTCTGCAACATCGCGTGGTGGTTGGGGACAGTGCCTCTGGACTGGCAGACGGGGGTGGTGGTCCCTCTTTTCAAGAAGGGGGACCAGAGAGTGTGTTCCAACTACAGGGGGATCACACTTCTCAGCCTCCCTGTGAGTCAGTCTATGCCAGGGTACTGGAGAGGAGAATTCGGCCGAACAGTGTGGTTTTCGTCCCGGTCATGGAGCACTGGATACACAACAACCCGATCTCTGGACACGGAAACTGGATTTAGGGACGTGGAATGTCACCTCGCTGGAGGGGAAGGAGTTTGATCCGATGGCAGGGGAGGAAGCTAGACAGACTCGGGAAACCCAAACGTACTGTGAGGGTCTGTTGGGAACGTTTGGCCGAGCCTCCTGTCAGAGAGATCTTCAACTCCCACCTCTGACGGAGCTTCGACCGGATCCCGAGGGAGTCTGGAGATATTGAGACCAAGTGGACCATGTTCTCCACCTCAATTGTCGACGCTCGGAGCTGTGGCCGTAAGGTCTCCGGTGCCTGTCGAGGCAGAAATCCCCGAACCCCAATCACGTATTTCGGATGCCTCCTGGACGCCTTCCTGGGGATTTGTTCCAGGCATGTCCCACTGGGAGGAGGCCCCAAGGAAGACCTAGGACACACTGGTGGGATTATGTCTCCCGGCTGCCCTGGGAACGCTTCGGGGTTCCCCCGGAAGAGCTGGAGGAAGTGGCTAGGGAGAGGGAAGTCTGGGTGTCTGCTTAGACTGTTGCCCCCCCGATCTGGCCCCGGAAAAGCGGAAGATAATGGATGGATGGATGGATGGATGGATGGATGGATGGATGGATGGATGGATGGATGGATGGATGGATGGATGGATGGATGGAAGAAAAAAGAATGGTCTTTTCACATAATGTTCTCTAATCCAACCTGTTACATTTGTGAATTAGGGTAATGAAATTAACATTTAATTTCTACTCAGGCCAACAGCAAGAAGGAAGAGGCTCACAAAACACCAGCACTGACAGATGAAGAGGAGACGAGGAAGAATATTAACAGAATACTGTTGCTTTTGTATTTAGTAAATAAAGATGATCTAATGAAATTTGAATAATTTATGTTTATTTAACACCAGTGGTGTATGGTATATATTTCAGACTACCCTTCCTTCTGGTATTCTTCCATTCCATATAGTAATTATTTTCGGAAGGTAATTCGAAATTCTAATTATTAGGTTTCTTCCAGAGGTTGCAAAAATATATCAAGTAAACAGTATCAGTCCTGTGAAACTCCTCTTTGAGGCACTCATGGGTTTGTGCCCAGGAAACAACACAAACATATTCAGAAAGAGCTCATGTGAGAGTGAAGCAAACTTTCCTGACCTCTCTGCATACAGCGGCCTTACTAATATGCTCTGCATCCCTGATATTATACAGAAACTATCATTAAAACATGGTACTGCTACATGTGGATATAGCAAGCAAAAAATCCTCTCCTGACATGAATGTAACTCCCTACAAATTATTGCAGCCTCCTCATCTACAGCATGCTATTTTTGTCATTTTGACAGTGTCCTCTTGATGAAAATATTCACAGTGGATGGATGCACCTGTACTGTAAAAAAAATGCTTTTCTTTTGTCTTGAAATTTCCAGTCAAAATATCTAAAGATTATTAAATCAATGTGCATTTTGTAGGCCTACATAAGAACAATTACATAAGTATTTAAACTTGATTCCTGGGGGACAAAAAAGCTAATTTAAGTGCATTTTTCTTATTTTGTTAATTATTTGCCAATAGGGTAAAAAAAAATACTCCGCTGGCGCTTTAAAAAGGGGGAGGAGACTGAAAGAAACTCTGGGTTTACCAAAGAAAACCTGCTCCAGACCAGGTTAGGTTCACAGAGTAAGTTACTATTCACTAAGTAAGTTATTATTTTGCGTTAAATAAATATTATTAATAAATTATTAATAATAAATAATATATATTTTGAATAATTTTTGTCTTATTTTTTATTTTATTTTTTTAAATGAGGAGTTAGCTAATCTTATTACAGCGTGTCAGTTATATGTGATGCGCTATAAATTATTGCAGGGCAAATTAAAATATAAATTTAATTCTAAAAGTAGCCTAATCATCATCATCATCATCATCATCATTCAGATCATCGCAGAAGGGGCTTGAGATCACCGAGCCTGTAGCTGCATGTGTTGTGGACTTTGCATTTCTCTATTTGCATGTGTTGTGAGTATTTGCAGTGTTTTTGTATTTGCAGCGTTTTTGTATTTGCAGCGTTTTTGTATTTGCATGTGTTGTGAAATTTTGCAGCACATGTGTTGTCAAACTGTGGAAGATGTTTTCTTTATTTGCTGGTGTTTTTTTCTACAGTATTTGCATGTGTTTTCTTCAGTTGCAGCACGTTGAACTCTCTCGGCCACCGTATTGTGATGGTATAACTGAGATATCAAATGATTCTTTATTTTATTTGTAATATTGAATCATATTAGTTAATACAATTAACCATAGTGTAATTGTGCGTCTCTGTGAAAATAATACAAAAATACAGTATACAATATACAATATACAATATTTGACATAAATGTTGTAAAATAAATAACATGGTTATGGTTCTGTCAGGCCCAGTATCGTCCAGTATATGACTGGCAGTTAGCACGCAGTTTGGATTGGTGGTATGGTTCTGTTCTGGGCAAGAACTCTCAGCCTAGCATGGATAAGAGCAGGGAGAGAAGCAATAACCCCCTTTAGTGTAAACAGAACAGAACCAACATAATGTATTGCAGATATCTTTAACGTCAATATTTAATATACAACATAATTCGGGAATTTAGTCTGATTCAAGGGGAATCAGAATGCCAAATCCTGACCGATGAGAGGAGCTGGGGATGGAGGAGATTAATTAGCTCAAGAGAAACACGATAGCTGCTGATAGTACTGAAGGTACTTATTTATATATGCATGCTGTGATAGACATTGTATCCCTATAGGTAGACGTGATCAGCTGAGTAATGTGACCTGCCAGAACTAACAGTATGCTTGATATGGTGCAAAATTCACACAATACAAATAAACAATATAAAAGACAATGATAGTGCATTATAAAAAAATGTATGTAAAAGATGCATGTTAATATATATATATATATATATATATATATATATATATATATATATATATATATATATATATATATATATATATATATATATATATATATATATTTTACAATATCATGAAATTAAACAACTCATAAGATGGTATGTAGTACAATTGTTTATTTTCAAAAACACCCATTAATTACCATACTTTATTATACAATACACCATATACAACAGTTTATTGTAGACTACAGCATAAGTAGTACAAAAGGGACATCAAAACTGTTAACATTATACTGTTCATCAGGTCACAGCTGATGAATCTACCTAAAGTGGTGAAATGTTTTTAGTACCACAGAATCACTTACACTTTTGAGTAGTTTCTTTTATAATAAAATGTAATTTTTGTCAGCAATTCATGCTATAAAGTTCATTAAACAGTTTTTTTATTCTCTCTGAATTGCAGTGGAGTACAAGTAGACAGTGGGATGAGAAGAAACGACTCATGTACAAGTTTATACAGTACGAGAACCTCAAATCTATACTCAAATACAGTACAGTACTTTAATTAATGCACTTAATTTACACCATGACTGGTTGTAGAGGCATGCATGCACACATTTCTATGTATGTGAAAGAAGAGGTTACACTTTTATTATATTTCCAATGTGATGAAAAGCAGATTTTATTACATGCTTTATATTCATAGTTAAGGCCATTGTCCAGAAGAAGGAAAGGTGTTAGAGTCTTGTGGATTACAGTCCATCATCAGAAATTTTGTAGTCACTGTCATACTCATCAGCTGAAGCATTGTACAGGAAGTTGATGTTGTCTGCTCCAGACAAAACTTGCAGGTAACAGTCTCTTGCTTGCACCTTAATTTCTCTGATTTTATGTCGCTTTCTGAGGATGATGCTCTGCAGACCTTTCAAACCCTCTTCACTTAGGCCAGATGGGGAATCTTAAAAGAGGAACACAATAATATTAAGCCAGCCTTAGAAACTTTATAAACAGTCATCATTGTTGTGTATATTTATTAGGGCTGCCCCCTAATAGTCAACCAAATATTAGTTGGTCAGAAGTCATAGTCATAGTCAGAATTAGTCAGCCAAATTTTTATTAGTTGTGTGGTTGCAGGAAAAACAAACAAAGTCTATACTGGTGACACTCAAGGCACTCATGCACATTATGGATTACACGGCTGGTCCAGTTATTAAATAGTAATTACATATATCGAGAGGGAAAATCAAAAGATTTGAGATTATGATCGGAGATTATGGAAACCCTAATTTTATTACAAATACATACTTTTCATTGTCTCACTAGAAAACAAGAAGTACAGCTCTCTGAGGGTATTGGCATGAGTTGAAAGAGATTTCCAGTGGTGGTCTATCTCCGCAACAAGAATCTTCAAGTCTCATCACTGACATCATTATGTCAAACGCCCTTCTCTTTGTCCTTAGATCGACAGAGTCTGGAATGCATTTATGAGAAAGGCTTAAGTCACATGTATTAAACATCAACCTTCAAAGAATCTCTGAAATTGTTTGGGATTACAGAATGACATTTGAAGCATTGTGGGTTATGTGTCAAATATGTCAAATTTGTCAGAAGCAGTCAACAGACTAGTGTACATACCACCGTGTGGAAGTTGCCATGGCCAAGCTGTCTCATCAGACATAATAGTATCCAAGCAAAGAGTTCTGTGATTGGAACCATTCTGTTGTATTTCTCCACAACAGATGTCAGGATCCCCTTCTCCTCCCTGATCTTGCGGCGGATTCTGTCCTTTGTTGCCATCGGTATATTTATAGAGATGCTGGGAACGTCTCTTGATACTAGCTACCAGCAACTCAGTGCATCACAGCGTGTTATGGGAACAGCACCAGTCATGACTGCAAAGCCGCTTATTGTGCGCTTATCCGAGCATATCTCAGGGTCATCTCTCCCGTCTCTGCAGGACGTCTACACCAAACGCTGCAAAGGTAGAGCTACTAAAATCATCAAGGACTCTAATCACCCTGCAAACCCTCATTTCACGCTGCTGCCATCTGGTAAGCGCTTCCGAAGCCTGATGGCCAAAACTGAGAGACTCAGGAGGAGCGTCTTCCCCCAGGCCATCAGACTCCTGAACTCAGTCACTTAACATCACGTGACTTCACTTCAGGATAAACATCAAAATACTGACATTGCACTGCACTTTCTGTTCTCGTTGTTACTGTGTAACAACCTGTTATAAACATGTTTGCACATTATACTTCTTTGTACATTTCTGTTAACCACATATAAGTCTACAGTTTACTCACTGCACAGTTTATTTGACTTAATTTATACCACTTCTTTATTTATTTATTTACTTTTTTTCTACTTGATTTATTTATAATTATATATATATATATATATATATATATATATATATATATATATATATATATATATATATATATATATATATATATATACTTTTATTCTATTTAATAAAAAAGGAGGATAATTTCCTCCTTGTGTTTTTAACTGTGAATTTGCACTGTCCATGGACCTGTTTACATTTCACTGCTGGTTGTATATTCTGTATATAACTGTGTATGTGACAAATAAAACTCTTGAATCTTGATATCGGCGAGTCAGCATGTCTGTGCATCCTGCAAACACAGAAAATATGATGTTACCATATCCCCCCCCACCACCACACTTATTATGTAAGGATGTAACTAGTACAGTATGTGGTCATCTTACCTGCTTTTGACATGTGTTTTGTGGTCACTGCAATCCTAGAGAGAAAGACATTGCACTGTTCCACCTCCTTCCTTAGTGTTAAACCAGCCCCATCCTGATATGCCCAACTCCATTTCACCTGGTTAAGAATAAAAATAAACAAATAAATGTTTATTTTACACATTTAAAATCATGGGCTTTGGCATGAAATACTGAAAGGAATGGCTTCATGTTAAGAAGTTGCTGAAGCTCTGGACAGCTTTTTGCAACTCTTCGGAGGTAGGGCCAATATTTGCAGGTCACATCCATACAAAAAAAAGTGATTTGCCTACTGGCCTGCTTTTCTTGCAGGTACAGGGGATAGGCAAAAATTTCCCCCCATGCATATTTAAAGCACAGAGCAGTCCCGACACACCGCAAGCTTCAATCCTTCCTCGTTTACCCTTGCTGGCAAGATCTTTGGGAGGACTCTCTGGCTGCTGACCACTCCCCTCCACAAACACCTCTTCCACTGACCTACAATATGGAAAATGGTTGATGGAAAAAAGACTCTCCTAAAAAGCTATTCAGTAAGAGGTTATTGTAGTCCAATAGATCTTGCCAGTCTATTAAAAGTAAGGAAATCAACAGCTTTTAATGTACAAACCAATACATTAGCATCAAACAGCTTTTCAACCCATAATTCAAAGATATTAACAACACATCATCTAGCTACTGGAGTTCCCCAGGGCTCAGTGGTCTTCGCTTCTCCATCTACATGTCATCACTGGGATCTGTCATCCAGAAACATGGCTTTTCCTATCACTGCTATGCTGATGACACTCAACTCTACTTCTCATTTCAACCAGATGATTCCACAGTTGGTGTTTGTATCGCTGCCTGCCTGACAGATATTTCTGCCTGGATGAAGGAACAACACCTTCAACTCAATCTGGCAAAGACAGAACTCCTTGTGGTCTCAGCCAACCCAGCACTTCACCATACTCTCTCCATTCAGCTCGGTTCATCATCCATAACTCTGTCCAGGACAGCCAGGAACCTTGGAGTTGTGATTGATGATCAGCTAAAATTCACTGACCACATCACTGCAACAACCCGATCCTGCCGATTTGCTTTATACAACATTAGGAAGATTAGACCCTTCCTATCAGAGCAGGCCACACAACTCCTGGTACAAGCTCCTGGTTCTCTCCAGACGGACTACTGTAATGCTCTTCTAGCTTCTAGAATGCAGCAGCGAGAGTGGTCTTTAATGAGCCGAAGAGAGCACGTCACGCCTCTCTTCATCAGTCTACACTGGCTGCCAATAGCCGCTCGAATTAAATTCAAGGCACTGGTGCTCGCCTACAAGGCAACCACTGGCTCTGCACCAACATACCTAAACTCGCTTGTTCAGACTTACACACCCTCCAGAAGCTTGCGTTCTGCAAGTGAACGGCGCCTTGTGGCGCCATCACAAAGAGGCAAGAAATCCCTCACAAGGACCTTTTCCTGGACCTTTCCCACTTGGTGGAATGACCTGCCTGTCTCAATTCGAGCAGCCGAGTCGGTAGCCATTTTCAAAAAATATTTTAAAACGCATCTTTTCCAGCAGCACCTGACCAATAAAGAATAGCACTTATCACTCTATTTGTTTTCTGTTTGTCTATTAAAAAATAAAATAAAAATAAATTGTTCTGTCCTATGTGTTCTGTGCTAGATTAACTGAGACTTGTTATAGCACTTGCATATTGTTGCCCTTGACTGTTTTTAGTTGCTTCTATTGCTCTCATTTGTAAGTCACTTTGGATAAAATAGTTTGCTAAATGACTAAATGTAAATGTAAATGTACTGCAGGATAAATAAATTCAATACTCACATGACCAAAGCGGACAGTTTGCTAATCTAGCATTCTTAAAAATGCTTGACAGGACAGTCCTGGTGCCACCATCTTCATTTCTTCAAACGAGAAAAATATATCCGTGGCATAAATTGTAGAAAATTGAAGGGTTGCAGGCCAGTAATCAATACTGTTTAGGTCAGCCACTCCAGCAGTCCAAGTGGCTTGGCATGCCTCAAAGGTTAACTCGGGCATGCTTAGATAATGTCATCCTGGAAAAATCAAAAACACATCCACTGTAATGTAAACCATAGCTGATTAATCAGGGTTTGCAATATTATACACATTGTGGCAGGGGTTTAGCGAGATCTGCATGAAGAAAGAGAGTGAGGAGAGTGACGGCGGTTGATACAGTGGCTAAGTTAACCAAAAATAAAGCTTCTCCTTCTGATGGTTGTAAACAGCACAGCAGTAATGACTTTATGAACTTCTTTACGTGTAAGATCGATAATATTAGGAAGAAAATTGTAACCATGCAACTGTCTACTACAGTATCACATCAGACAGAGTATTGTTGTGTCACTGAGAAAAAATTACATTCATTCACTGCTATTGGAGAGGAAGAATTGGCTAAACTCGTTAAATCATCTAAACCAACAACATGTATGCTCGACCCTATACCGACGAGGCTATTAAAAGAGATGCTACCAGAGGTCATAGATCCTCTTCTTAATATCATTGACTCATCTTTGTCATTAGGATATGTACCGAAAACTTTTAAGTTGGCTATTATCAAACCACTTATTAAAAAACCTCAACTTGATCCTACAGAATTAGTCAATTACAGGCCGATCTCAAATCTACCCTTTCTGTCAAAAATACTGGAAAAGGCAGTGTCTTCACAATTATGTTCCTTTTTAGAAAGAAATGGTATCTGTGAGGATTTCCCGTCAGGATTTAGACCGTATCATAGTACTGAGACTGCTCTCATCAGAGTTACAAATGATTTACTCTTATCATCCGACCGTGGTTGTATCTGTCTATTAGTGTTACTTGATCTTAGCGCTGCATTCGATACTATCGACCACAACATTCTTTTGAATAGACTCGAAAATTATGTTGGCATTAGCGGAACTGCATTGGCATGGTTTAAATCATACTTATCTGACCGTTATCAGTTTGTAGCAGTAAATGAAGAGATGTCAAACCGATCACAAGTTCAGTTTGGAGTACCGCAGGGCTCAGTGCTAGGACCGTTGCTCTTCACCCTGTACATGCTACCACTGGGAGATATCGATCAATATCTGGGCACGAAAAAACAACTCGGTGGGCACACGGGCGGAGGCGTTACCCCTTCTAAGGCCGTGTGGACCCTCGATTCGACCTCCCATGTGAGTGAAGAGATGGTAGAAGACATCAACGGTAAAGGATAAGTATTCTTTACCATGATGCTGTTCAGTCCTCTGTAATAAATGCACGGCCGCAGCGAACCATCCTTCTTACTCACGTAAAAAAAACCCTGCACCAGCGGGTGATGAGGAAGAACGAATGAGCCCAGCTGCCAAAGAATCAGAAATATATTTCTCCATGACCTCCCTTTCTGGATTAGAAAGTGAATATAATTTGCCTTTAGACAGAGAAGTACCTGGCAATAACTCAATTGCACAGTCATAGGGACGATGCGGAGGAAAAGCAGCAGCCCAGGACTTAATGAACACTTCATTCAGGTCAAGGTAGTTCTCTGGCACGTTTGACAGGTTCATCGGCTCCTCCTGTAACACAGAGCGAGGCACAGACGAACAAGCAGACACTAAACAAGAATCGTGACAGTGGTTACTCCATTCAGCCATTGAACCCTGGCCCCAATCAATCCTGGGTCTGTGCTTTACCAGCCACGGATGACCCAGTACGACAGGCACAAGCGGAGACCTGGAAATTAAAAAAACAGTCTGTTCTGTGTGGCTACCGGAAGAGACGAGTGTCAGGGATCCCGTCATGTGCGTGATGGCTGGTAACCTCTGACCGTTAAGTGTGTGCATGGAGATGGTCTGACTGAGTGGAAACATTGGAATTTGCAGGTGCCTGGCCAAAGAATAGTCCAGGTGGTTCTTCTCTGCTCCTGAATCGACCAGCGCCTGGCAGCTGTGAAACCCCTTACCCATTGCAGTCTCACCGGAAGGAGAGTCACCGATGAGGATTTCTCCATGGTTATCCCACCCGACAGTAACCTCTTTTCTACTGCCAGACTTGATCTTTTACAGGACATTCCAGATTTACCACAGTACATGCACAAACCTCTGATGTTCTCTCTCCTGCATGGGCTTGTGTTCGATCGGATGGCTGACCGTGTTACATCCACTGGTACCAGCACCCTCCAGACACTCGAACCTTGAAACCGGTCCACACATTCTTGTAAACTGGCAACCACTCGTAACGCCAGCTCTATCAGTCCGTCGAGGCTTACTGGTAGTTCCAAGGTGTAAATCTCTTGTTGCACATGATCAGCCAGCCCATGCAGGAACATATCCCACTGTGCCTCCTCGTTCCACTTACACGCCGCCACCAAAGTCTGGATTTCAATCGCGTAATCTGAAATGGGTCTATTAGCTTGACAAAGATCAGCGAGTTTACGTGCCGCTTCCCGACCCGCAACTGTGCGATCAAAGACCCTCTTCATCTCTTGGGAGAGTGTAAGGAACGAGGAACAGCAAGGATGGTTGTTCTCCCACACCGCCGTTCCCCACAACGCCGCATGTCCTGACAGCGGCGTCATGACTAACGCCTCCTTAGATTCCTCAGAAAAAAATGTTATAGGTTGGAGAGAGAAAAAGATAGAACACTTCGTCAAAAATGCTCTACACAGATTCAGTTCTCCAGCATAGCTCTCAGGTGTTGGAAAACGTGGCTCATGTTGGTTGACAATGTTCACTACTGGTGGGTGAGGAACGGACGGTGTGGCTGGCGCAGTAGGCGAGGAGAGATGTTGAACTTGAGTAGTCAGCTCGGTCACCTGCACCACCAAAGCCTGTACAGCCCGAGCCGTTGCCAGTACCTGTTCATCTTGCTGGTCCATGCGCTGGGCATTCTTACTCAGATACTCCTGTAAGTTGGACAATCTCGCTGGATCCTTGTTGGTCAGATCGTTCTGTCAGCCTCTGTGATAAAAAAATACAGAAGATCCAAATGCGAGTAAACACTGGTTTATTAACTCAAGTTCCACAGAACAATAGGAAAAGAACGTCAGGCAGGCAGGTAACAGAAGGTGATGGACCGGGTGACGCAGGGCTGCAATGAGCAACAGAGTCCTGTAAGGTCCATCTGTTAGCCCAAGAACGGAATCGAATGGCCTGGTCGAAGGACTTCTGCCGAGGCGGATCAGGGGTCACAGAGGCTGGAGGCGGAGACAAGGGAACCTCAGTACCAGACAGAGCTGGTGGCCTGAAGACACTCTGCGTGTCCAAGCAGTGTGTGGGCGGAGCAGAGGGGTGGAAGGACAGCCAGAGGAAAACCGGCAGTGAGGGGAGAGACAGACTGGGCACTTGTGGACTGGAGACGGATCTGAGAGAAAGATTACTGTGGACAAGTTATAGTCAGCTGAGTTAGTAAGATTGCTGTGACCGCGACTTCATCGCGCGAAGATCATTTGTATTGACTGAGTAATAAAAGATTGACCGAACACTGCAGGAAACACCGCGGGAAACGTGCTGGGATTCGCAACAGACTGAGAAAAAGGGCATTCAGCCCACCTCTCCCGAGCATTCTGCTAGCAAATGTCCAATCCTTGGAGAATAAGGTGAATGATCTTAGAGCCAGGATAAGTTTTCAACGGGACATGAGAGACTGTAACATCTATTGTTTGTCCGAAACATGGCTCACGTCTGCGGTCCTGGGCACAGCTGTGACACCGTCAGAGAACTTCTCTGTTTTTCGGATGGGCAGAACAGCCGAGGCCGGTAAATCTAAAGGCGGTGGAGTGTGTTTCATAATCAACAAGAAATGGTGCGACCCCAGGAACATCACTATTCTTTCGCGATCCTGCTCGCCTCATCTGGAACATTTAACAATCATTTGCCGCCCATTCTATCTGCCGAGGGAGTTTTCCTCGGTCATCGCCACTGCCGTTTACATTCCACCACAGGCAGACACAGGGCTGGCTTTATCTGGCCTTCATGATGTTAACAGCGGCTTCATAAACAAACACCCCGATGCTGCTTTCATCGTCGCGGGCGATTTTAACAAAGCAAACCTAAAGAAAGTCTTGCCAAACTTTCACCAGCACGTCTCCTGTCCTACACGAGGAGCAAACACACTGGATCATTGCTACTCTCCATTTAAGAACGCCTATAAAGCTTGGTCAATTCCAGCTTTCGGCAAATCGGATCATGCCGCCATTTTCCTCACACCTGAATACAAACAAAGGCTTGTTCAGGAACCCCCGGTGAGGCGGGAAGTTAAACGCTGGTCACCCCATTCAGAGACCGCGCTACAGGCAGCTCTTGATGACGTCGACTGGGACATGTTCCGGAGCGAGTTCATCTGACGTCAGCGAGTTCACAGATGTGGCGCTTTGCTTCATCAATACGCTTACAGAGCAAGCCACACAAACAATAACAATAACGTCCTTCTCAAATCAGAAACCGTTGCTGGGCTGCTGGGCCGGATGGTATTTCAGGTCGTGTTCTGCAGTCCTGTGCTGATCAGCTCGCCAGGTTGTTTACATCTATCTTTAATGAGTCCCTCACTACATCTGTGGTCCCCACCTCCTTCAAAAAATCCACTATCATCCCTGTCCCTAAGAACAGTAAACCCTCTTGCCTAAATGACTATCGTCCAGTGGCTCTCACGTCTATAGTCATGAAGGTCTTTGAGAGACTCATTAAAAACACCATTTACTCCTTCATTCCTGACACTTTGGACCCTCTTCAGTTTGCCTATCGTCCCAATAGATCGACTGAAGATGCCATCTCTCATGTCCTCCACTCCTCCCTCACTCACATCGGCAGCAAAAGTGGGAACTACGTTAGGCTGCTATTTATTGACTATTAAGCTAACCGCCAAACTCCTGGATCTCGGCCTGAATTCTTCTCTCTGCCACTGGATTGAGGACTTCCTCACTGGCAGGCCTCAGGTGGTGAGAGTAGGCCAGTTCACCTCCACCTCCATCACCCTGAGTGTGGGAGCTCCACAGGGCTGTCTCCTGAGTCCCCTGCTCTACTCTCTCTACACGCATGACTGTTTGTCCACACACAGCTCCACCTCTATCATCAAATTTGCTGATGATACTGTTGTCCTGGGCCTCATTTCCAACAACAATGAGACGGCATACTTGGATGAGGTGGAGCATCTAACATCATGGTGCCAGGACAACTGTCTCTCTCTGAATGTTGGCAAGACCAAAGAAATGATTGGGGACTTCAGGAAGAGACAGCAATGGACATACTCCCCTCTCATGATCAGTGGGTCACCAGTAGAGAGAGTGAGCAGCTTCAAGTACCTGGGTGTAAACATCTCCGAGGACCTGACCTGGACTGCACACATTCAGACACAGGTGAAAAAAGCCAGGCAAAGACTGTACCACCTGCGCCAGCTGAGGAACTTCAGGGTTTCACCATCTATCCTGAAAACTTTCTATTTAGGGGCGATAGAAAGTGTATTAACTCAGTGCATCACAACGTGGTATGGGAACAGCACCAGTCATGACTGCAAAGCCCTGCAAAGAGTCGTGCGCTTATCCGAGTGTATCTCAGGGTCAGCTCTCCTGTCTCTGCAGGACATCTACACCAAACGCTGCAAAGTAGAGCTACTAAAATCATCAAGGACTCTAATCACCCTGCAAACCCTCATTTCACGCTGCTGCCATCTGGTAAGTGCTTCCGAAGCCTGATGGCCAAAACTGAGAGACTCAGGAGGAGCTTCTTCCCCCAGGCCATCAGTCTCCTGAACTCAGTCACTTAACATCACGTGACCATCGATATACTGACATTGCACTGCACTTTCTGTTCTCGTTGTTACTGTGTAACAACCTGTTATAAACCTGTTTGCACATTATACTTCTTTGTACATTTCTGTTAACCGCATATTTATAAGTCTACAGTTTACTCACTGCATAGTTTATTTCACTTATTTTATTACACTTCTTTATTTATTTTTATTTTTTATTTTTTCTACTTGATTTATTTTCATTCTACTTATATATATATATATATATATATATATCTATATATATATATATATATATATATATATATATATATATATATATATATATATATATATATATATATATAGAGAGAGAGAGAGTACTTTTTTTATTCTATTTCTATTATAATTTCCTCCTTGTGTTTTTAACTGTGAATTTGCACTGTCCATGGAGTGGACCTGTTTACATTCCACTGCCGGTTGTATATTCTGTATATAACTGTGTATGTGACAAATAAAACTCTTGAATCTTGAATCTAGTTGACAAGTCAAAGGTGATCAAAGGGCAAGTGGTAACAGCAGATGTAACAGTGTACAACAAGTGTGCAAAGTAACATGTTGTGCCTAATGTGAATTTGTCAACATGTATCACAAGATGCTAACAGTGTGGAGCAAAATTGTTGCAGCTTCAGCAGTTTTGTGTGCAAAGATTGTGGAAGATTATACAGGCCAAACGATTTTGTGTTCAATGAGTTTGTGGTGTGCCAACTGCTCGATGTAGGATCTGAGAAGTTCTTTGAGACGGATGTTTTGGTCTCAAAGTTGCTTGTGGCTGAGGGCATACAATTGAAGTGCAGAGAGAACCGTATTATGGTAGACTTATTTTTGCCTTTATGTACCGCTTGTACTAAGCAGATGGATGAGGGAAAAGATGCAGTCCTAACTGGAAGTTGTAGCATCTCTAATGAGTCAGTGGAAGATAGTTTCATGTTGGAGGACTTTTTTATGAGTGAAAGTGGTGAAGACTTGAGTTTCCTGAACAATGTGAATGAAAAGGAGACTGAGAAGGTTGAAGAGGCTGGAAAGGGTTACATGACTGATTGTTTGACAGGACAAGAGTTTGTTGAAGGAACTGAGGAAAAAGAGCTGGAAGTATTGGTCCATCCAAAGCATGCCAAATGTGACAGAAATGTGAAATATTCAGGAAATACAGGGAAGAAAAAGTAATAACTTGTTTAAGTTGTAATTAAAACAAATTATTTGTTGTTACTGTTTGGAGGAGTGGCAAAAATTTTGTAAAACTGAGATTTAGTGAATAAATGTTAAACACTTTTTGTGTTTAGAAAAGGTTAAAGTTAAAGGTAGATACAGTTTAGGAAAAAGGAGGATTAAACTGTGAAATGTAGCAATTTGTGTAGTTTTATAGAATTATAATGTGATGTTATTTTAAGTTTTTATAATTAGTTGTAGAAGATTATATCATTTAATTGTGCAGTTGTATTTGTAATTTTAGAGTTAAATGTTTTCATTGTTCATTTAGAATTGGTATATTTATAATTGAAGGACAATAGTTTGTTTTATTGGATATTTAAATATTTAGTCATTTTAATTAATGTATATAGGCCTATATATTTTTTTGTTTTGTGAGCATGATTTATTTTGAATGAGAATTATTTCTCATATATCATTTTTATTTAAATAAAAGTTTAAATCCTTGCTGTGAGGTTTCATGTTTCAATGTCCAAATGTTCTTAAGTAATTGCGCTGACTGTAGTGTTTGTATAGTAAATAGTGGCAAAACATAAATTAAGTGGATAATAGAATGAAATGATTGCGAAAAAGAAGGCATTTGTTACATTTTGTAGCTATATGATATTCTCTTTTTTTATCAGTCATGATTTTAATTTTAATTTTAATACATAAAGTATTAGAAAAAAACTATCTTGACCCTTTATTCGGATTAATTCATTTTATGTCTCAGAGGATGAAGTTCGGAGAGCACTCAAGCGTGTGGACGTCAGGAAAGCTGCCGGGCCGGATGGTATTTCAGGTCGTGTTCTACGGTCCTGTGCTGATCAGCTCGCCGGGTTGTTTACATCTATCTTTAATGAGTCCCTCGCTACATCTGTGGTCCCCACCTCCTTCAAAAAATCCACCATCATCCCTGTCCCTAAGAACAGTAAACCCTCTTGCCTAAATGACTCGTCCAGTGGCTCTCACGTCTATAGTCATGAAGGTCTTTGAGAGACTCATTAAAAACACCATTTGCGCATACATTCCTGACACGTTGGACCCTCTTCAGTTTGCCTATCGTCCCAATAGATCGACTGAAGATGCCATCTCTCATGTCCTCCACTCCTCCCTCACTCACATCGACAGCAAAAGTGTGAACTACGTAAGGCTGCTATTTATTGACTATAGCTCAGCCTTTAACACCATAGTTCCCACCAAGCTAACCTCCAAACTCCTGGATCTCGGCCTGAATCCTTCTCTCTGCCACTGGATTGAGGACTTCCTCACTGGCAGGCCTCAGGTGGTGAGAATAGGCCAGTCCACCTCCTCCTCCATCACCCTGAGTGTGGGAGCTCCACAGGGCTGTGTCCTGAGTCCCCTGCTCTACTCTCTCTACACGCATGACTGTTTGTCCACACACAGCTCCACCTCTATCATCAAATTTGCTGATGATACTGTTGTCCTGGGCCTCATTTCCAACAACAATGAGACGGCATACTTGGACGAGGTGGAGCATCTAACATCATGGTGCCAGGACAACTGTCTCTCTCTGAATGTTGGCAAGACCAAAGAAATGATTGGGGACTTCAGGAAGAGACAGCAACGGACATACTCCCCCCTCATGATCAGCGGGTCACCAGTAGAGAGAGTGAGCAGCTCCAAGTACCTGGGTGTAAACATCTCCGAGGACCTGACCTGGACTGCTCACATTCAGACACAGGTGAAAAAAGCCAGGCAAAGACTGTACCACCTGCGCCAGCTGAGGAAATTCAGGGTTTCACCAGCTATCCTGAAAACTTTCTATTTAGGGGCGATAGAAAGTGTATTAACTCAGTGCATCACAGCGTGGTATGGGAACAGCACCAGTCATGACCGCAAAGCCCTGCAAAGAGTCGTGCGCTTATCCAAGCGTATCTCAGGGTCAGCTCTCCCGCCTCTGCAGGACGTCAACACCAAACGCTGCAAAGGTAAAGGTATATATTCTGTATATAACTGTGTATGTGACAAATAAAACTCTTGAATCTTGTATCTTGAATGTCATTGCCATTATCAAATCAAATCAAATCACCTTTATTTATATAGCGCTTTTAACAAGTCCAATTGTTTCAAAGCAGCTTCACATTGTTAACAGGAAAATAATGCAACAGAATTTGTACAGCCGTTCTGGTGAAACGGTGATGTTATCCAGCTAATTTCAAGTATCATATAGCGTCAATGCGGGCAGATCGGTAATATAGATGAAATTTAACAAAAGCCAGAGGCAACGGTGGCAAGGAACCAAAACTCCTTCAGGGTCAGAATGGAGAAAAAAAAAACCTTGGGAGAAACCAGGCTCAGTCGGGGTGCCAGTTCTCCTCTGGCCGACGAACAAACAGTGTATGATTATAATTCTGGCAACATAGCAGGTCTTAATTCATATTAGGCAAACAGATATTTGTTAGATTATTCGAGAGATTGGAGTCGTCACGCCGAAGACGGGTTTAATGAGGATTTACGGGGGGAGTTTATTTGACATGTTCTCTGCAGACACTTCAGGGATGCGTTGGTCATGTCCAGGCGCTGGTCCACCATCTGATCTGGATACGGCCTGGATCCGGCTGACTGCAGTAAACCTCGGGATAAACAGAGAGACTAACATTAGCGTAGATGCCATTCTTCTTATGATGTAACGAGTACATCAGGTGTTATGGGAAGTGTTCGGTTCCGGCTGACCTAGTTAATGCAGCCTAACAATCATTTACTGATTTGAATAATAGAGATTGATAATGTTTTATGTGTAAGCCATAGTAAAGAGATGCGTTTTTAGTCTAGATTTAAACTGACAGAGTGTGTCTGCTTCCTGAACAATGCTAGGAAGACTGTTCCAAAGTTTAGGCGCTAAATAGGAAAAGGATCGACCGCCTGCAGTTGATTTTGATATTCTAGGTATTATCAACTGGCCAGAGTTTTGAGACCGCAATAGACGTGATGGAGTATAATGCGTTAAGAGTTCACTCAAGTACTGGGGAGCTAAACCATTTAGTGCTTTGTAAGTAATAAGCAAGATTTTAAAATTTATACGATGTTTAATAGGAGCCAGTGCAGTGTTGACAGAACCGGGCTAATATGGTCATACTTCCTTGTTCTAGTAAGAGCTCGAGCTGCTGCGTTTTGGACCAGCTGGAGTTTGTTTATTAAGCGAGCAGGGCAACCACCCAGTAAAGCATTACAGTAATCTAGCCTTGAGATCATGAACGCATGAATTAACTGTTCAGCATTTTGCATTGAAAGGATGTGCCGTAATTTAGATATATTTTTAAGATGGTAGAATGCAGTTTTACAGATGTTAGAAACGTGGCTTTCAAATGAAAGATTGGTATCAAAGAGCACACCCAGGTTCCTAACTGACGACGAGGACTTGACAGAGCAGCCATCGAGTGTTAGACAGTATTCTAGGTTACTACTTGCAGAGTTTTTATGTCCAATAATTAAAAATTCATTTTTTTCTGAATTAAGTTGCAGGAAATTACTAGACATCCAATGTTTTATATCAGCTATGCATTCCGTTAATCTTGTGAATTGGTAAATTTCGTCAGGGCGTGAAGAAATATAGAGCTGAGTATCATCAGCATAACAGTGAAAACTAATGCCATGCTTCCTAATGATATCTCCCAGTGGTAACATGTACAGGGTGAAGAGCAACGGTCCTAGCACCGAGCCCTGCGGTACTCCATACTGAACTTGTGATCGGTGTGACATCTCTTCATTTACTGCTACAAACTGATAACGGTCAGATAAGTATGATTTAAGCCATGCCAATGCAGTTCCACTAATGCCAACATAATTTTCGAGTCTATTCAAAAGAATGTTGTGGTTGATAGTATCGAATGCAGCGCTAAGATCGAGTAACACTAATAGAGAGATACAATCACGATCGGATGATAAGAGTAAATCATTTGTAACTCTGATGAGAGCAGTCTCAGTACTATGATACAGTCTAAATCCTGACTGGAAATCCTCACAGATACCATTTCTTTCTTAAAAGGAACATAATTGTGAAGACACTACCTTTTCCAGTATTTTTGACAGGAAGGGTAGATTTGAGATCGGCCTATAATTGATTAATTCTGTAGGATCAAGTTGAGGTTTTTTTAATAAGTGGTTTGATAATAGCCAACTTAAACGTTTTCGGTACATATCCTAATGACAAAGATGAGAATGATATTAAGAAGAGGATCTATGACCTCTGGTAGCATCTCTTTTAATAGCCTAGTCGGTATAGGGTCGAGCATACATGTTGTTGATTTAGATGATTTAACGAGTTTAGCCAATTCTTCCTCTCCTATAGCAGTGAATGAATGTAATTTTTTCTCAGTGACACAACAATGCTCTGTCTCATGTGACACTGTAGTAGACGGCTGCATGGTTATAATTTTCTTCCTAATATTATCGATCTTACACGTAAAGAAGTTCATAAAGTCATTACTGCTGTGCTGTTTACAACCATCAGAAGTAGAAGCTTTACTTTTGGTTAACTTAGCCACTGTATCAAATAAATACCTAGGGTTGTGTTTGTTTTCTTCTAAGAGAGTCGAGAAATAAGCAGATCTAGCAGTTTTTACGGCATTTCTGTATGTGATCATGCTCTCTTTCCATGAATTACGAAAAACCTCTAATTTTGTTTTCTTCCAGCTGCGCTCCATTTTTCTGGCTGCTGTTTTAAGGGCCCGGGTGTGCTCGTTGTACCACGGCGTTGGACTATTTTCTTTAATCTTCTTTAAGCGCCGGGGAGCAACTGTGTCTAAGGTGCTGGAAAAAAGAGAGTCAATAGTTTCTGTTGCAAAATCGAGTTCCTCTAGGCTATCTGGGATGCTGAGGAGATGAAACTGATGAGGAAGATTATTTAAAAAGCAATTTTTAGTGGCGGCAGTGATAGTTCTGCCATATTTGAAGCGAGGGGACAGCTTTGCAGCCTTAGCTAAATTAAGTATACATGATACTAGGTAATGATCTGAGATGTCGTCGTTCTGCTGCAGAATTTCAACGGTATCAACATTTATTCCATGTGACAATATTAGGTCTAACGTATGATTATGGCGATGAGTGGGTCCTGACACGTGTTGCCTTACTCCAATAGAGTTTAGAATGTCTCTAAATGCTAATCCCAATGCGTCTTTTTCATTATCTACATGGATATTAAAATCACCAACATTTAGTACTTTATCTGCAGCCAGTACTAACTCGGATAGAAAGTCAGCAAATTCTTTGATAAAGTCTGTATTGTGCCCTGGTGGCCTGTATACAGTAGCCAACACAAATGTCAAACGGGATTTATCAATTACACTACATAATGCTACATAAAGCACCAAAACTTCAAAAGAATTATATTTGAAACTAGACTTCTGAGTAATACTGAAGATATTATTATAAATTACAGCAACCCCTCCCCCTTTACCTTTCAACGCAGCTCGTGTTTATAACAATAATCTTGTGGGTTGGACTCATTTAAAGTAATGTAGTCGTCAGGTTTTAGCCAGGTTTCTGTCAAACACAGCACATCTAGATTATTATCTGTAATTATATCGTTAACAATAAGTGCTTTTGGGGAAAGGGATCGAATATTCAGCAACCCGAGCTTTATCATTTGATCATCTGTATTATATCTGTTGTTTATTCGTTTGACATCAATTAAGTTTTTACTGTTGAATGGTCTTGATGTTTTTTTGTATTTACTAATTCGGGGAACAGACACAGTCTCTATGTGATAATATCTAGGTGAAAGAGTCTCTATGTGTTGGGATTTATCTGACTTCTGTAACGGGAGACAGCTAGCAGACTGTCGGGTAAGCCAGTCCGTCTGCTTCCTGACCTGGGCCCCAGTTAGTCAAGGTTTAGCTTTAAGACTATATGCCAAATTACTAGAGAGAAGAGCAGCACCACTCCAAGAAGGATGGATGCCGTCCCTCTTCAACAGGTCAGGTCTGCCCCAAAAGCTTTTCCAATTGTCTATGAACCCTATGTTATTTTGCGGACACCACTTAGACAACCAGCCATTGAGTGATGATAGTCTGCTAAGTATCTCATCACTCCTTTTAACAGGGAGCGGACCAGAACAAAAAACTGCATCTGCCATCGTACTTGCAAGTTCACACACCTCTTTAATGTTAATTTTGGTGATCTCCGACTGGCGAAGTCGAACATCATTAGTGCCGACGTGAATAATAATCTTAGAGAATTTACGATTAGCTTTAGCCAGCACTTTTAAATTTGCTTTGATGTCAGGTGCTCTGGCTCCCGGTAAACATGTGACTATGGTGGCTGGTGTCTCTATTTTCACGTTCCGTGTAATAGAATCACCAATAACTAGGGCACTTTTAACAGGATTCTCAGTGGGTGCGTCACTGAGTGGGGAGAACCTGTTTGATGTTCAAATCGGAACGGAAGAGTGTTTTTTTGATCCGCGACTATGCCGTCTGACTGTCACCCAAGTGCCCTGCTGCACGGGCTCTACAGCCGGAATCGAACAATGTACAACGTTCACTAAGCTAGTTGCATCCAGAGCAGTGTCTAAAGCTGTTACATTCTCACTACTCTCAAATAAAGTCTGGATGCATGTCTCTAATTCTGAAATCTTCTCCGTCAGCCTGACTATCTCCTTACATTTATCACATGTGAAGCACTGCTCGCCAACGGAGACAGATACACTAAACATGAAACATGCGGTGCAAGTGACAATGACTGGAGAAGAAGACATGGCTTACCGTATTTGTTGATTAATCCAATTTACCAAAGTTGTTTGATGGAGTCTATTTACTAATCCAACTCACCACAGTTGTTTAGTGAACTCAGAAAACAGGAAACCCGGGTGCAGAGATAGCAAGCTAACAGGCTAGCGAAAAGCTAACGTGTGATAGTGATTTAGATTAAAAGATAGTGATGTCAGATTTAATGTGGTAGGCAGTGTTAGACAATATATGAAGATGAGTAGGTTATAATTATCAGTTTAAACAACAGAGAATTATATCAAATAAAAATCCCAAAAGAGCAGAGCACATGTGAGCACAGCAGCAATAGCAAACAGGGAAGACAGGAGCAATCAATCCAAGCAGGAGCAATCAATCCAAGCAGCAAATCCAAAGATTAAATCATTAGAAATGGTTTTCTTAGGTTAATTTTTTTTAACATGGGAAAATTGTGTGTTTATTATTGAGATAATGGATCAATTACTTGAATGCGAAAATAACTAGGATTTTAATATGTATGAAGTTGTAGTTTGCATATGGTTAACTCATTAGGGAAATATATCGTCATAATTGACTTATTGTAATCATTTGCATAGCAGCAGGTCTGAATGTAAAAAAATTCATACAAATTGATTAATTTAATATTAAATAACTTTGCATAGTTTTAAGTGTATACTTTTAATGTATATTAATATTTATTGGTATAGGACTTTGTTGTTGGATCATTAGTAAATATATAAAATTACCCTTGAAGAAAAAACAGTGCAGATGTCTTGTAGCCATTGTGAGATTACAGTAGTTGTGTCCAAAGTCCCCCTTTAGCATAGTAGTAAACAGGGCAGTATTTTAAGTCAAAGTCATAGTGGTGTCCAAGTGGATGTTTAAGTGTAATGATGTGAAGTATGAAGTGCAATAAGAAGTATAGAACATTTTTTTGATTTGTGGCTCGAACATCCATATTGCATTGCGAAGGTTGTGTTGAACATTTTTGAGTGTGACCAAGAGATTGCGACTGAATGTGAATGATGTATCCATTTTCGAAAGCAGTATTTTACGGTGTATAGTGTAATGTTATACAGATATATAGGTGTGTAATATAGGTTAATGTAACGTATTGTTTTCAGTAGTAAATCCATGCAAAATTGATAAAAGAGGTTTGTAAAAGTGATGAAAATAGCCGTATATGAGGTGTATTTAATATTTAAAGTGTTGCGAAAGGAAAATTTATGATAATATTGCTTATTAAAATTTATTATTTGGTGTAAATTGGCATGTCAAGTAACAATTGTGGATATTAGGAGTTTTGTTTTTAATAAACGATCGAGAAATGTAGCATTTGACGTTTGCAATATGGGTTGAAATGTATTGGTGTAGACTTATAAAAACGAAAATTTGCAATGCAATATTTCTTTTCTCTTCAATGCACAAATTATTTTATGCAATGCTAAAGATCATATTCTTCAATGCACAAATTCTTGTTGCAATGCAATATTACTTTTCTCTTCAATGCACAATTTCGTTTATGCAGTTCCAAAGCACATATACTTTAATACACAAGTTCTTATTGCAATGCGATATTACTTTTCCTCTTTAATGCACAAGTTCTTGTTCCAATGCAATGAATTTTATTTTCAATGCACAAGCTCTTGTATGCAATGCACATATTACTTTTCCTTCAATAAACATATTCTTTTATGCAATCCCAAAGATTATATTCTTCAATGCACAAGTTCTTGTAGCAATGCAATATGACTTTTATCTTCAATGCACAATTTCGTTTATGCAGTTCCAAAGCACATATACTTTAATTCTTATAAAAGCCAAAGCAAATTCTTTAATGCACAAATTCTTGTTGCAATGCAATATGACTTTTATCTTTAATGCACAAGTTCTTGTTGCAATACGATATTACTTTTCCTGTTCAAAGCACAAGCTCTTGTATGAAAGCAAACGCATATTCTTTAATGCACAAGTTCTTATTGGAATACGAAAGCAATTTTCTCTTCAATAAACAAATTCTTTTAATGCAATGCCAAAGATAATATTCTTCAATGCACAAATTCTTGTTGCAATGCTAAATATCATATTCTTCAATGCACAAATTCTTGTTGCAATGCAATATTACTTTTCTCTTCATTGCACAATTTCGTTTATGCAGTTCCAAAGCACATATACTTTAATACACAAGTTCTTATTGCAATGCGATATTACTTTTCCTCTTTAATGCACAAGTTCTTGTTCCAATGCAATGAATTTTATTTTCAATGCACAAGTTCTTGTATGCAATGCACATATTCATTGATGTAAAAGTTGTTGTTGCAATGCAATATTACTTTTCCTTCAATAAACATATTCTTTTTATGCAATCCCAAAGATTATATTCTTCAATGCACAAGTTCTTGTAGCAATGCAATATGACTTTTATCTTCAATGCACAATTTCGTTTATGCAGTTCCAAAGCACATATACTTTAATTCTTATAAAAGCCAAAGCAAATTCTTTAATGCACAAATTCTTGTTGCAATGCAATATGACTTTTATCTTTAATGCACAAGTTCTTGTTGCAATGCGATATTACTTTTCCTGTTCAAAGCACAAGCTCTTGTATGAAAGCAAACGCATATTCTTTAATGCACAAGTTCTTATTGGAATACGAAAGCAATTTTCTCTTCAATAAACAAATTCTTTTAATGCAATGCCAAAGATAATATTCTTCAATGCACAAATTCTTGTTGCAATGCAATATGACTTTTATCTTCAATGCACAATTTTGTGTATGCAGTTCCAAAGGACATATACTTTAATGCACAAGTTCTTGTTGCAATGCAATATTACTTTTCTCTTCAATGCACAAGTTCTTGTTGCAATGCAATATGAATTTTATTTTCAATGCACAAGTTCTTGTATGCAATGCAACGCACATATTCTTTAATGCACAAGTTCTTGTTGCAATGCAATATTACTTTTCTCTTCAATGCACAAGTTCTTGTTGCAATGCGATATTACTTTTCTCTTCAATGCACGAGTTCTTGTATGAAAGCCAAAGCATATTCTTCAATGCACAAGTTCTTGTTGCAATGCAATATGACTTTTGTCTTTAATGCACAAGTTCTTGTTGCAATGCGATATTACTTTTCCTCTTTAATGCACAAGTTCTTGTTGCAATGCAATATTACTTTTCTCTTCAATCCACAAGTTCTTGTTGCAATGCGATATTACTTTTCTTCTTCAATACACAAGCTCTTCTATAAAAGGCAAAGCAAATTCTTTACTACACAAGTTCTTGTTGCAATGCAATATGACGTTTATCTTTAATGCACAAGTTCTTGTTGCAATGCAATATGACTTTTATCTTCAATGCACAATTTCGTGTATGCAGTTCCAAAGCACATATACTTTAATGCACAAGTTCTTGTTGCAATGCAATATTACTTTTCTCTTCAATACACAAGTTCTTGTTGCAATGCAATATGACTTTTCTCTTCAATGCACAAGTTCTTGTATGCAATGCCAAAGATAATATTCTTCAATGCACAAATTCTTGTTGCAATGCAATATGACTTTTATCTTCAATGCACAATTTTGTGTATGCAGTTCCAAAGGACATATACTTTAATGCACAAGTTCTTGTTGCAATGCAATATTACTTTTCTCTTCAATGCACAAGTTCTTGTTGCAATGCGATATTACTCTTCAATGCACGAGTTCTTGTATGAAAGCCAAAGCATATTCTTCAATACACAAGTTCTTATATGATAGCCAAAGCATATTCATTAATGCACAAGTTCTTGTTGCAATGCAATATGACTTTTGTCTTTAATGCACGAGTTCTTGTTGCAATGCGATATTACTTTTCTCTTCAATGCACGAGTTCTTGTATGAAAGCCAAAGCATATTCTTCAATACACAAGTTCTTGTTGCAATGCAATATTACTTTTTCTCTTCAATGCACGAGTTCTTGTATGAAAGCCAAAGCATATTCTTCAATGCACAATTTTGTGTATGCAGTTCCAAAGCACATATACTTTAATGCACAAGTTCTTGTTGCAATGCAATATTACTTTTCTCTTCAATGCACAAGTTCTTGTATGCAATGCCAAAGATAATATTCTTCAATGCACAAGTTCTTGTTGCAATGCAATATGACTTTTATCTTTAATGCACAAGTTCTTGTTGCAATGCGATATTACTCTTCAATGCACAAGTTCTTGTATGATAGCCAAAGCTTATACTTTAATGCACAAGTTCTTGTTGCAATGCGATATTACTTTTCCTCTTTAATGCACAAGTTCTTGTTGCAATGCAATATGCCTTTTCTCTTCAACGCACAAGTTCTTGTATGCAATGCCAAAGATAATATTCTTCAATGCACAAGTTCTTGTTGCAATGCAATATGACTTTTATCTTTAATGCACAAGTTCTTGTTGCAATGCGATATTACTCTTCAATGCACAAGTTCTTGTATGATAGCCAAAGCATATACTTTAATGCACAAGTTCTTGTTGCAATGCAATATGAATTTTATTTTATGCACAAGTTCTTGTTGCAATACAACGTACATATTCTTTAATGCACAAGTTCTTGTTGCAATGCAATATTACTTTTCTCTTCAATGCACAAGTTCTTGTATGCAATGCCAAAGATAATATTCTTCAATGCACAAGTTCTTGCAATGCAATATGACTTTTATCTTTAATGCACAAGATCTTGTTGCAATGCGATATTACTTTTCTTCTTCAATACACAAGCTCTTCTATAAAAGGCAAAGCAAATTCTTTACTACACAAGTTCTTGTTGCAATGCAATATGACTTTTTCTTCAAGTCACAATTTCGTTTATGCAGTTCCAACGCACATATACTTTAATGCACAAGTTCTTGTTGCAATGCAATATTACTTTTCTCTTCAATACACAAGTTCTTGTTGCAATGCGATATTACTTTTCCTCTTCAATGCACAAGCTCTTCTATAAAAGGCAAAGCAAATTCTTTACTACACAAGTTCTTGTTGCAATGCAATATGACGTTTATCTTTAATGCACAAGTTCTTGTTGCAATGCAATATGACTTTTCTCTTCAATGCACAAGTTCTTGTATGCAATGCCAAAGATAATATTCTTCAATGCACAATTTCGTGTATGCAGTTCCAAAGCACATATACTTTAATGCACAAGTTCTTGTTGCAGTGCAATATTACTTTTCTCTTCAATGCACAAGTTCT
Source organism: Paracanthobrama guichenoti (assembly GCA_018749465.1). Lineage (NCBI taxonomy): Eukaryota > Metazoa > Chordata > Actinopteri > Cypriniformes > Gobionidae > Paracanthobrama > Paracanthobrama guichenoti. Next base: position 498,236 of record JAGHMJ010002209.1, read on the forward strand.
TGTATGCAATGCCAAAGATAATATTCTTCAATGCACAAGTTCTTGTTGCAATGCAATATGACTTTTATCTTTAATGCACAAGTTCTTGTTGCAATGCGATATTACTCTTCAATGCACAAGTTCTTGTATGATAGCCAAAGCATATACTTTAATGCACAAGTTCTTGTTGCAATGCGATGTTACTTTTCCTCTTTAATGCACATGTTCTTGTTGCAATGCAATATGCCTTTTCTCTTCAATGCACAAGTTCTTGTATGCAATGCCAAAGACAATATTCTTCAATGCACAAGTTCTTGTTGCAATGCAATATGACTTTTATCTTTAATGCACAAGTTCTTGTTGCAATGCGATATTACTTTTCCTGTTTCAAAGCACAAGCTCTTGTATGAAAGCAAACACATGTTCTTTAATGCACAAGTTCTTGTTGCAATGCGAAAGCAATTTTCTCTTCAATAAACAAATTCTCTTAATGCAATGCCAAAGATAATATTCTTCAATGCACAAATTCTTGTTGCAATGCAATATGACTTTTATCTTCAATGCACAATTTCGTGTATGCAATTCCAAAGCACATATACTTTAATGCACAAGTTCTTGTTGCAATGCAATATTACTTTTCTCTTCAATGCACAAGTTCTTGTTGCAATGCAATATGAATTTTATTTTCAATGCACAAGTTCTTGTATGCAATGCAACGCACATATTCTTTAATGCACAAGTTCTTGTTGCAATGCAATATTACTTTTCTCTTCAATGCACAAGTTCTTGTTGCAATGCGATATTACTTTTCTCTTCAATGCACGAGTTCTTGTATGAAAGCCAAAGCATATTCTTCAATGCACAAGTTCTTGTTGCAATGCAATATGACTTTTGTCTTTAATGCACAAGTTCTTGTTGCAATGCGATATTACTTTTCCTCTTTAATGCACAAGTTCTTGTTGCAATGCAATATTACTTTTCTCTTCAATCCACAAGTTCTTGTTGCAATGCGATATTACTTTTCTTCTTCAATACACAAGCTCTTCTATAAAAGGCAAAGCAAATTCTTTTACTACACAAGTTCTTGTTGCAATGCAATATGAAGTTTATCTTTAATGCACAAGTTCTTGTTGCAATGCAATATGACTTTTATCTTCAATGCACATTTCGTGTATGCAGTTCCAAAGCACATATACTTTAATGCACAAGTTCTTGTTGCAATGCAATATTACTTTTCTCTTCAATACACAAGTTCTTGTTGCAATGCGATATTACTTTTTCTCTTCAATGCACGAGTTCTTGTATGAAAGCCAAAGCATATTCTTCAATGCACAAGTTGTTGCAATGCAATATGACTTTTATCTTTAATGCACAAGATCTTGTTGCAATGCGATATTACTTTTCTTCTTCAATACACAAGCTCTTCTATAAAAGGCAAAGCAAATTCTTTACTACACAAGTTCTTGTTGCAATGCAATATGACTTTTTCTTCAATTCACAATTTCGTTTATGCAGTTCCAACGCACATATACTTTAATGCACAAGTTCTTGTTGCAATGCAATATTACTTTTCTCTTCAATCCACAAGTTCTTGTTGCAATGCGATATTACTTTTCTTCTTCAATACACAAGCTCTTCTATAAAAGGCAAAGCAAATTCTTTACTACACAAGTTCTTGTTGCAATGCAATATGACTTTTTCTTCAATTCACAATTTCGTTTATGCAGTTCCAACGCACATATACTTTAATGCACAAGTTCTTGTTGCAATGCAATATTACTTTTCTCTTCAATCCACAAGTTCTTGTTGCAATGCGATATTACTTTTCTTCTTCAATACACAAGCTCTTCTATAAAAGGCAAAGCAAATTCTTTACTACACAAGTTCTTGTTGCAATGCAATATGACGTTTATCTTTAATGCACAAGTTCTTGTTGCAATGCAATATGACTTTTATCTTCAATGCACAATTTCGTGTATGCAGTTCCAAAGCACATATACTTTAATGCACAAGTTCTTGTTGCAATGCAATATTACTTTTCTCTTCAATACACAAGTTCTTGTTGCAATGCGATATTACTTTTCCTCTTCAATGCACAAGCTCTTCTATAAAAGGCAAAGCAAATTCTTTACTACACAAGTTCTTGTTGCAATGCAATAAAACGTTTTATCTTTAATGCACAAGTTCTTGTTGCAATGCAATATGACTTTTCTCTTCAATGCACAAGTTCTTGTATGCAATGCCAAAGATAATATTCTTCAATGCACAATTTCGTGTATGCAGTTCCAAAGCACATATACTTTAATGCACAAGTTCTTGTTGCAGTGCAATATTACTTTTCTCTTCAATGCACAAGTTCTTGTATGCAATGCCAAAGATAATATTCTTCAATGCACAAGTTCTTGTTGCAATGCAATATTACTTTTCTCTTCAATACACAAGTTCTTGTTGCAATGCGATATTACTTTTCCTCTTCAATGCACAAGCTCTTCTATAAAAGGCAAAGCAAATTCTTTACTACACAAGTTCTTGTTGCAATGCAATATGACTTTTCTCTTCAATGCACAAGTTCTTGTATGCAATGCCAAAGATAATATTCTTCAATGCACAAATTCTTGTTGCAATGCAATGTGACTTTTATCTTCAATGCACAATTTTGTGTATGCAGTTCCAAAGGACATATACTTTAATGCACAAGTTCTTGTTGCAATGCAATATTACTTTTCTTTTCAATGCACAAGTTCTTGTTGCAATGCGATATTACTTTTCTCTTCAATGCACGAGTTCTTGTATGAAAGCCAAAGCATATTCTTCAATGCACAAGTTCTTGTTGCAATGCAATATGACTTTTGTCTTTAATGCACAAGTTCTTGTTGCAATGCGATATTACTTTTCCTCTTTAATGCACAAGTTCTTGTTGCAATGCAATATTACTTTTCTCTTCAATCCACAAGTTCTTGTTGCAATGCGATATTACTTTTCTTCTTCAATACACAAGCTCTTCTATAAAAGGCAAAGCAAATTCTTTACTACACAAGTTCTTGTTGCAATGCAATATGACGTTTATCTTTAATGCACAAGTTCTTGTTGCAATGCAATATGACTTTTATCTTCAATGCACAATTTCGTGTATGCAGTTCCAAAGCACATATACTTTAATGCACAAGTTCTTGTTGCAATGCAATATTACTTTTCTCTTCAATACACAAGTTCTTGTTGCAATGCGATATTACTTTTCTCTTCAGTGCACAAGTTCTTGTATGCAATGCCAAAGATAATATTCTTCAATGCACAATTTCGTGTATGCCGTTCCAAAGCACATATACTTTAATGCACAAGTTCTTGTTGCAGTGCAATATTACTTTTCTCTTCAATGCACAAGTTCTTGTATGATAGCCAAAGCATATACTTTAATGCACAAGTTCTTGTTTTAATGCGATGTTACTTTTCCTCTTTAATGCACATGTTCTTGTTGCAATGCAATATGCCTTTTCTCTTCAATGCACAAGTTCTTGTATGAAAGCCAAAGCATATTCTTCAATACACAAGTTCTTGTTGCAATGCAATATTACTTTTCTCTTCAATGCACGAGTTCTTGTATGAAAGCCAAAGCATATTCTTCAATGCACAATTTTGTGTATGCAGTTCCAAAAGCATATATCTTTAATGCACAAGTTCTTGTTGCAATGCAATATTACTTTTCTCTTCAATGCACAAGTTCTTGTATGCAATGCCAAAGATAATATTCTTCAATGCACAAGTTCTTGTTGCAATGCAATATGACTTTTATCTTTAATGCACAAGTTCTTGTTGCAATGCGATATTACTCTTCAATGCACAAGTTCTTGTATGATAGCCAAAGCTTATACTTTAATGCACAAGTTCTTGTTGCAATGCGATATTACTTTTCCTCTTTAATGCACAAGTTCTTGTTGCAATGCAATATGCCTTTTCTCTTCAACGCACAAGTTCTTGTATGCAATGCCAAAGATAATATTCTTCAATGCACAAGTTCTTGTTGCAATGCAATATGACTTTTTTTATCTTTAATGCACAAGTTCTTGTTGCAATGCGATATTACTCTTCAATGCACAAGTTCTTGTATGATAGCCAAAGCATATACTTTAATGCACAAGTTCTTGTTGCAATGCAATATGAATTTTATTTTTATGCACAAGTTCTTGTTGCAATACAACGTATATATTCTTTAATGCACAAGTTCTTGTTGCAATGCAATATTACTTTTCTTCTTCAATGCACAAGTTCTTGTATGCAATGCCAAAGATAATATTCTTCAATGCACAAGTTCTTGCAATGCAATATGACTTTTATCTTTAATGCACAAGATCTTGTTGCAATGCGATATTACTTTTCTTCTTCAATACACAAGCTCTTCTATAAAATGCAAAGCAAATTCTTTACTACACAAGTTCTTGTTGCAATGCAATATGACTTTTTTTCTTCAAGTCACAATTTCGTTTATGCAGTTCCAACGCACATATACTTTAATGCACAAGTTCTTGTTGCAATGCAATATTACTTTTCTCTTCAATACACAAGTTCTTGTTGCAATGCGATATTACTTTTCCTCTTCAATGCACAAGCTCTTCTATAAAAGGCAAAGCAAATTCTTTACTACACAAGTTCTTGTTGCAATGCAATATGACGTTTATCTTTAATGCACAAGTTCTTGTTGCAATGCAATATGACTTTTCTCTTCAATGCACAAGTTCTTGTATGCAATGCCAAAGATAATATTCTTCAATGCACAATTTCGTGTATGCAGTTCCAAAGCACATATGCTTTAATGCACAAGTTCTTGTTGCAGTGCAATATTACTTTTCTCTTCAATGCACAAGTTCTTGTATGCAATGCCAAAGATAATATTCTTCAATGCACAAGTTCTTGTTGCAATGCAATATGACTTTTATCTTTAATGCACAAGTTCTTGTTGCAATGCGATATTACTCTTCAATGCACAAGTTCTTGTATGATAGCCAAAGCATATACTTTAATGCACAAGTTCTTGTTGCAATGCGATGTTACTTTTCCTCTTTAATGCACATGTTCTTGTTGCAATGCAATATGCCTTTTTTCTCTTCAATGCACAAGTTCTTGTATGCAATGCCAAAGACAATATTCTTCAATGCACAAGTTCTTGTTGCAATGCAATATGACTTTTATCTTTAATGCACAAGTTCTTGTTGCAATGCGATATTACTTTTCCTGTTTCAAAGCACAAGCTCTTGTATGAAAGCAAACACATGTTCTTTAATGCACAAGTTCTTGTTGCAATGCAAAAGCAATTTTTCTTCAATAAACAAATTCTCTTAATGCAATGCCAAAGATAATATTCTTCAATGCACAAATTCTTGTTGCAATGCAATATGACTTTTATCTTCAATGCACAATTTCGTGTATGCAATTCCAAAGCACATATACTTTAATGCACAAGTTCTTGTTGCAATGCAATATTACTTTTCTCTTCAATGCACAAGTTCTTGTTGCAATGCAATATGAATTTTATTTTCAATGCAAGTTCTTGTATGCAATGCAACGCACATATTCTTTAATGCACAAGTTCTTGTTGCAATGCAATATTACTTTTCTCTTCAATGCACAAGTTCTTGTTGCAATGCGATATTACTTTTCTCTTCAATGCACGAGTTCTTGTATGAAAGCCAAAGCATATTCTTCAATGCACAAGTTCTTGTTGCAATGCAATATGACTTTTGTCTTTAATGCACAAGTTCTTGTTGCAATGCGATATTACTTTTCCTCTTTAATGCACAAGTTCTTGTTGCAATGCAATATTACTTTTGTCTTTAATGCGCAAGTTCTTGTTGCAATGCGATATTACTTTTCTTCTTCAATACACAAGCTCTTCTATAAAAGGCAAAGCAAATTCTTTACTACACAAGTTCTTGTTGCAATGCAATATGAAGTTTATCTTTAATGCACAAGTTCTTGTTGCAATGCAATATGACTTTTATCTTCAATGCACAATTTCGTGTATGCAGTTCCAAAGCACATATACTTTAATGCACAAGTTCTTGTTGCAATGCAATATTACTTTTCTCTTCAATACACAAGTTCTTGTTGCAATGCGATATTACTTTTCTCTTCAATGCACGAGTTCTTGTATGAAAGCCAAAGCATATTCTTCAATGCACAAGTTCTTGCAATGCAATATGACTTTTATCTTTAATGCACAAGATCTTGTTGCAATGCGATATTACTTTTCTTCTTCAATACACAAGCTCTTCTATAAAAGGCAAAGCAAATTCTTTACTACACAAGTTCTTGTTGCAATGCAATATGACTTTTTCTTCAATTCACAATTTCGTTTATGCAGTTCCAACGCACATATACTTTAATGCACAAGTTCTTGTTGCAATGCAATATTACTTTTCTCTTCAATCCACAAGTTCTTGTTGCAATGCGATATTACTTTTCTTCTTCAATACACAAGCTCTTCTATAAAAGGCAAAGCAAATTCTTTACTACACAAGTTCTTGTTGCAATGCAATATGACTTTTTTCTTCAATTCACAATTTCGTTTATGCAGTTCCAACGCACATATACTTTAATGCACAAGTTCTTGTTGCAATGCAATATTACTTTTCTCTTCAATCCACAAGTTCTTGTTGCAATGCGATATTACTTTTCTTCTTCAATACACAAGCTCTTCTATAAAAGGCAAAGCAAATTCTTTACTACACAAGTTCTTGTTGCAATGCAATATGACGTTTATCTTTAATGCACAAGTTCTTGTTGCAATGCAATATGACTTTTATCTTCAATGCACAATTTCGTGTATGCAGTTCCAAAGCACATATACTTTAATGCACAAGTTCTTGTTGCAATGCAATATTACTTTTCTCTTCAATACACAAGTTCTTGTTGCAATGCGATATTACTTTTCCTCTTCAATGCACAAGCTCTTCTATAAAAGGCAAAGCAAATTCTTTACTACACAAGTTCTTGTTGCAATGCAATAAAACGTTTATCTTTAATGCACAAGTTCTTGTTGCAATGCAATATGACTTTTCTCTTCAATGCACAAGTTCTTGTATGCAATGCCAAAGATAATATTCTTCAATGCACAATTCTGTGTATGCAGTTCCAAAGCACATATACTTTAATGCACAAGTTCTTGTTGCAGTGCAATATTACTTTTCTCTTCAATGCACAAGTTCTTGTATGCAATGCCAAAGATAATATTCTTCAATGCACAAGTTCTTGTTGCAATGCAATATTATTTTTTCTCTTCAATACACAAGTTCTTGTTGCAATGCGATATTACTTTTCCTCTTCAATGCACAAGCTCTTCTATAAAAGGCAAAGCAAATTCTTTACTACACAAGTTCTTGTTGCAATGCAATATGACTTTTTCTTCAATGCACAAGTTCTTGTATGCAATGCCAAAGATAATATTCTTCAATGCACAAATTCTTGTTGCAATGCAATGTGACTTTTATCTTCAATGCACAATTTTGTGTATGCAGTTCCAAAGGACATATACTTTAATGCACAAGTTCTTGTTGCAATGCAATATTACTTTCTTCTTCAATGCACAAGTTCTTGTTGCAATGCGATATTACTTTTCTCTTCAATGCACGAGTTCTTGTATGAAAGCCAAAGCATATTCTTCAATGCACAAGTTCTTGTTGCAATGCAATATGACTTTTGTCTTTAATGCACAAGTTCTTGTTGCAATGCGATATTACTTTTCCTCTTTAATGCACAAGTTCTTGTTGCAATGCAATATTACTTTTCTCTTCAATCCACAAGTTCTTGTTGCAATGCGATATTACTTTTCTTCTTCAATACACAAGCTCTTCTATAAAAGGCAAAGCAAATTCTTTACTACACAAGTTCTTGTTGCAATGCAATATGACGTTTATCTTTAATGCACAAGTTCTTGTTGCAATGCAATATGACTTTTATCTTCAATGCACAATTTAGTGTATGCAGTTCCAAAGCACATATACTTTAATGCACAAGTTCTTGTTGCAATGCAATATTACTTTTTCTCTTCAATACACAAGTTCTTGTTGCAATGCGATATTACTTTTCTCTTCAGTGCACAAGTTCTTGTATGCAATGCCAAAGATAATATTCTTCAATGCACAATTTCGTGTATGCCGTTCCAAAGCACATATACTTTAATGCACAAGTTCTTGTTGCAGTGCAATATTACTTTTCTCTTCAATGCACAAGTTCTTGTATGATAGCCAAAGCATATACTTTAATGCACAAGTTCTTGTTTTAATGCGATGTTACTTTTCCTCTTTAATGCACATGTTCTTGTTGCAATGCAATATGCCTTTTCTCTTCAATGCACAAGTTCTTGTATGCAATGCCAAAGACAATATTCTTCAATGCACAAGTTCTTGTTGCAATGCAATATGACTTTTATCTTTAATGCACAAGTTCTTGTTGCAATGCGATATTACTTTTCCTGTTTCAAAGCACAAGCTCTTGTATGAAAGCAAACACATATTCTTTAATGCACAAGTTCTTGTTGCAATGCGAAAAGCAATTTTCTCTTCAATAAACAAATTTCTCTTAATGCAATGCCAAAGATAATATTCTTCAATGCACAAATTCTTGTTGCAATGCAATATGACTTTTATCTTCAATGCACAATTTAGTGTATGCAATTCCAAAGCACATATACTTTAATGCACAAGTTCTTGTTGCAATGCAATATTACTTTTCTCTTCAATGCACAAGTTCTTGTTGCAATGCAATATGAATTTTATTTTCAATGCACAAGTTCTTGTATGCAATGCAACGCACATATTCTTTAATGCACAAGTTCTTGTTGCAATGCAATATTACTTTTCTCTTCAATGCACAAGTTCTTGTTGCAATGCGATATTACTTTTCTCTTCAATGCACGAGTTCTTGTATGAAAGCCAAAGCATATTCTTCAATGCACAAGTTCTTGTTGCAATGCAATATGACTTTTGTCTTTAATGCACAAGTTCTTGTTGCAATGCGATATTACTTTTCCTCTTTAATGCACAAGTTCTTGTTGCAATGCAATATTACTTTTCTCTTCAATCCACAAGTTCTTGTTGCAATGCGATATTACTTTTCTTCTTCAATACACAAGCTCTTCTATAAAAGGCAACGCAAATTCTTTACTACACAAGTTCTTGTTGCAATGCAATATGACGTTTATCTTTAATGCACAAGTTCTTGTTGCAATGCAATATGACTTTTATCTTCAATGCACAATTTCGTGTATGCAGTTCCAGCACATATACTTTAATGCACAAGTTCTTGTTGCAATGCAATATTACTTTTCTCTTCAATACACAAGTTCTTGTTGCAATGCGATATTACTTTTCCTCTTCAATGCACAAGCTCTTCTATAAAAGGCAAAGCAAATTCTTTACTACACAAGTTCTTGTTGCAATGCAATATGACGTTTATCTTTAATGCACAAGTTCTTGTTGCAATGCAATATGACTTTTCTCTTCAATGCACAAGTTCTTGTATGCAATGCCAAAGATAATATTCTTCAATGCACAAATTCTTGTTGCAATGCAATATGACTTTTATCTTCAATGCACAATTTTGTGTATGCAGTTCCAAAGGACATATACTTTAATGCACAAGTTCTTGTTGCAATGCAATATTACTTTTCTCTTCAATGCACAAGTTCTTGTTGCAATGCGATATTACTCTTCAATGCACGAGTTCTTGTATGAAAGCCAAAGCATATTCTTCAATACACAAGTTCTTATATGATAGCCAAAGCATATTCATTAATGCACAAGTTCTTGTTGCAATGCAATATGACTTTTGTCTTTAATGCACGAGTTCTTGTTGCAATGCAATATTACTTTTCTCTTCAATGCACGAGTTCTTGTATGAAAGCCAAAGCATATTCTTCAATGCACAATTTCGTGTATGCAGTTCCAAAGCACATATACTTTAATGCACAAGTTCTTGTTGCAATGCAATATTACTTTTCTCTTCAATGCACAAGTTCTTGTATGCAATGCCAAAGATAATATTCTTCAATGCACAAGTTCTTGTTGCAATGCAATATGACTTTTATCTTTAATGCACAAGTTCTTGTTGCAATGCGATATTACTCTTCAATGCACAAGTTCTTGTATGATAGCCAAAGCATATACTTTAATGCACAAGTTCTTGTTGCAATGCAATATTACTTTTCCTCTTTAATGCACAAGTTCTTGTTGCAATGCAATATGAATTTTATTTTATGCACAAGTTCTTGTTGCAATACAACGCACATATTCTTTAATGCACAAGTTCTTGTTGCAATGCGATATTACTTTTCCTCTTTAATGCACAAGTTCTTGTTGCAATGCAATATGAATTTTATTTTATGCACAAGTTCTTGTTGCAATACAACGCACATATACTTTAATGCACAAGTTCTTGTTGCAATGCGATATTACTTTTTCCTCTTTAATGCACAAGTTCTTGTTGCAATGCAATATGCCTTTTCTCTTCAACGCACAAGTTCTTGTATGCAATGCCAAAGATAATATTCTTCAATGCACAAGTTCTTGTTGCAATGCAATATGACTTTTATCTTTAATGCACAAGTTCTTGTTGCAATGCGATATTACTCTTCAATGCACAAGTTCTTGTATGAAAGCCAAAGCATATACTTTAATGCACAAGTTCTTGTTGCAATGCAATATTACTTTTCTCTTCAATGCACAAGTTCTTGTTGCAATGCGATATTACTCTTCAATGCACGAGTTCTTGTATGAAAGCCAAAGCATATTCTTCAATACACAAGTTCTTATATGATAGCCAAAGCATATTCATTAATGCACAAGTTCTTGTTGCAATGCAATATGACTTTTGTCTTTAATGCACGAGTTCTTGTTGCAATGCAATATTACTTTTCTCTTCAATGCACGAGTTCTTGTATGAAAGCCAAAGCATATTCTTCAATGCACAATTTCGTGTATGCAGTTCCAAAGCACATATACTTTAATGCACAAGTTCTTGTTGCAATGCAATATTACTTTTCTCTTCAATGCACAAGTTCTTGTATGCAATGCCAAAGATAATATTCTTCAATGCACAAGTTCTTGTTGCAATGCAATATGACTTTTATCTTTAATGCACAAGTTCTTGTTGCAATGCGATATTACTCTTCAATGCACAAGTTCTTGTATGATAGCCAAAGCATATACTTTAATGCACAAGTTCTTGTTGCAATGCGATATTACTTTTCCTCTTTAATGCACAAGTTCTTGTTGCAATGCAATATGAATTTTATTTTATGCACAAGTTCTTGTTGCAATACAACGCACATATTCTTTAATGCACAAGTTCTTGTTGCAATGCGATATACTTTTCCTCTTTAATGCACAAGTTCTTGTTGCAATGCAATATGAATTTTATTTTATGCACAAGTTCTTGTTGCAATACAACGCACATATACTTTAATGCACAAGTTCTTGTTGCAATGCGATATTACTTTTCCTCTTTAATGCACAAGTTCTTGTTGCAATGCAATATGCCTTTTCTCTTCAACGCACAAGTTCTTGTATGCAATGCCAAAGATAATATTCTTCAATGCACAAGTTCTTGTTGCAATGCAATATGACTTTTATCTTTAATGCACAAGTTCTTGTTGCAATGCGATATTACTCTTCAATGCACAAGTTCTTGTATGATAGCCAAAGCATATACTTTAATGCACAAGTTCTTGTTGCAATGCGATATTACTTTTCCTCTTTAATGCACAAGTTCTTGTTGCAATGCAATATGAATTTTATTTTATGCACAAGTTCTTGTTGCAATACAACGCACATATTCTTTAATGCACAAGTTCTTGTTGTAATGCAATATGCCTTTGCTCTTCAATGCACAAGTTTGTGTATGCATTTCCAAAGATAATATTCTTCAATGCACAAGTTCTTGTTGCAATGCAATATGACTTTTGTCTTTAATGCACAAGTTCTTGTTGCAATGCAATATGACTTTTATCTTCAATGCATAATTTCGTGTATGCAGTTCCAAAGCACATATACTTTAATGCACAAGTTCTTGTTGCAATGCAATATTACTTTTCTCTTCAATGCACAAGTTCTTGTATGCAATGCCAAAGATAATATTCTTCAATGCACAAGTTCTTGTTGCAATGCAATATGACTTTTATCTTTAATGCACAAGTTCTTGTTGCAATGCGATATTACTCTTCAATGCACAAGTTCTTGTATGATAGCCAAAGCATATACTTTAATGCACAAGTTCTTGTTGCAATGCGATATTACTTTTCCTCTTTAATGCACAAGTTCTTGTTGCAATGCAATATGCCTTTTCTCTTCAATGCAAAAGTTCTGTATGCAATGCCAAAGATAATATTCTTCAATGCACAAGTTCTTGTTGCAATGCAATATGACTTTTATCTTTAATGCACAAGTTCTTGTTGCAATGCGATATTACTCTTCAATGCACAAGTTCTTGTATGATAGCCAAAGCATATACTTTAATGCACAAGTTCTTGTTGCAATGCGATATTACTTTTCCTCTTTAATGCACAAGTTCTTGTTGCAATGCAATATGAATTTTATTTTATGCACAAGTTCTTGTTGCAATACAACGCACATATTCTTTAATGCACAAGTTCTTGTTGTAATGCAATATGCCTTTGCTCTTCAATGCACAAGTTTGTGTATGCATTTCCAAAGATAATATTCTTCAATGCACAAGTTCTTGTTGCAATGCAATATGACTTTTGTCTTTAATGCACAAGTTCTTGTTGCAATGCAATATGACTTTTATCTTCAATGCATAATTTCGTGTATGCAGTTCCAATGCACATATACTTTAATGCACAAGTTCTTGTTGCAATGCAATATTACTTTTCTCTTCAATGCACAAGTTCTTGTATGCAATGCCAAAGATAATATTCTTCAATGCACAAGTTCTTGCAATGCAATATGACTTTTTATCTTTAATGCACAAGATCTTGTTGCAATGCGATATTACTTTTCTTCTTCAATACACAAGCTCTTCTATAAAAGGCAAAGCAAATTCTTTACTACACAAGTTCTTGTTGCAATGCAATATGACTTTTTCTTCAATTCACAATTTCGTTTATGCAGTTCCAACGCACATATACTTTAATGCACAAGTTCTTGTTGCAATGCAATATTACTTTTCTCTTCAATGCACAAGTTCTTGTATGCAATGCCAAAGATAATATTCTTCAATGCACAATTTCGTGTATGCAGTTCCAAAGCACATATACTTTAATGCACAAGTTCTTGTTGCAGTGCAATATTACTTTTCTCTTCAATGCACAAGTTCTTGTTGCAATGCAATATGACTTTTGTCTTTAATGCACAAGTTCTTGTTGCAATGCAATATGACTTTTATCTTCAATGCATAATTTCGTGTATGCAGTTCCAATGCACATATACTTTAATGCACAAGTTCTTGTTGCAATGCAATATGACTTTTATCTTTAATGCACAAGTTCTTGTTGCAATGCGATATTACTCTTCAATGCACAAGTTCTTGTATGATAGCCAAAGCATATACTTTAATGCACAAGTTCTTGTTGCAATGCGATGTTACTTTTCCTCTTTAATGCACAAGTTCTTGTTGCAATGCAATATGCCTTTTCTCTTCAATGCACAAGTTCTTGTATGAAATGCCAAAGATAATATTCTTCAATGCACAAGTTCTTGTTGCAATGCAATATGACTTTTATCTTTAATGCACAAGTTCTTGTTGCAATGCGATATTACTTTTCCTGTTTCAAAGCACAAGCTCTTGTATGAAAGCAAACACATATTCTTTAATGCACAAGTTCTTATTGCAATGCGAAAGCAATTTTCTCTTCAATAAACAAATTCTCTTAATGCAATGCCAAAGATAATATTCTTCAATGCACAAATTCTTGTTGCAATGCAATATGACTTTTATCTTCAATGCACAATTTCGTGTATGCAATTCCAAAGCACATATACTTTAATGCACAAGTTCTTGTTGCAATGCAATATTACTTTTCTCTTCAATGCACAAGTTCTTGTTGCAATGCAATATGAATTTTATTTTCAATGCACAAGTTCTTGTATGCAATGCAACGCACATATTCTTTAATGCACAAGTTCTTGTTGCAATGCAATATTACTTTTTCTCTTCAATGCACAAGTTCTTGTTGAATGCGATATTACTTTTCTCTTCAATGCACGAGTTCTTGTATGAAAGCCAAAGCATATTCTTCAATGCACAAGTTCTTGTTGCAATGCAATATGACTTTTGTCTTTAATGCACAAGTTCTTGTTGCAATGCGATATTACTTTTCCTCTTTAATGCACAAGTTCTTGTTGCAATGCAATATGAATTTTATTTTCAATGCACAAGTTCTTGTTGCAATGCGATATTACTCTTCAATGCACGAGTTCTTGTATGAAAGCCAAAGCATATTCTTCAATACACAAGTTCTTATATGATAGCCAAAGCATATTCATTAATGCACAAGTTCTTGTTGCAATGCAATATGACTTTTGTCTTTAATGCACGAGTTCTTGTTGCAATGCGATATTACTTTTCTCTTCAATGCACGAGATCTTGAATGAAAGCCAAAGCATATTCTTCAATACACAAGTTCTTGTTGCAATGCAATATTACTTTTCTCTTCAATGCACAAGTTCTTGTTGCAATGCAATATGCCTTTTCTCTTCAATGCACAAGTTCTTGTATGCAATGCCAAAGATAATATTCTTCAATGCACAAGTTCTTCTTGCAATGCAATATGACTTTTATCTTTAATGCACAAGTTCTTGTTGCAATGCGATATTACTCTTCAATGCACAAGTTCTTGTATGATAGCCAAAGCATATACTTTAATGCACAAGTTCTTGTTGCAATGCGATATTACTTTTCCTCTTTAATGCACAAGTTCTTGTTGCAATGCAATATGAATTTTATTTTATGCACAAGTTCTTGTTGCAATACAACGCACATATTCTTTAATGCACAAGTTCTTGTTGTAATGCAATATGCCTTTGCTCTTCAATGCACAAGTTCTTGTATGCATTTCCAAAGATAATATTCTTCAATGCACAAGTTCTTGTTGCAATGCATTATGACTTTTGTCTTTAATGCACAAGTTCTTGTTGCAATGCAATATGACTTTTATCTTCAATGCACAATTTCGTGTATGCAGTTCCAATGCACATATACTTTAATGCACAAGTTCTTGTTGCAATGCAATATGCCTTTTCTCTTCAATGCACAAGTTCTTGTATGCAATGCCAAAGATAATATTCTTCAATGCACAAGTTCTTGCAATGCAATATGACTTTTATCGTTAATGCACAAGTTCTTGTTGCAATGCGATATTACTTTTCCTCTTTAATGCACAAGTTCTTGTTGCAATGCAATATGCCTTTTCTCTTCAATGCACAAGTTCTTGTATGCAATACCAAAGATAATATTCTTCAATGCACAAGTTCTTCTTGCAATGCAATATGACTTTTATCTTTAATGCACAAGTTCTTGTTGCAATGCGATATTACTCTTCAATGCACAAGTTCTTGTATGATAGCCAAAGCATATACTTTAATCCACAAGTTCTTGTTGCCATGCGATATTACTTTTCCTCTTTAATGCACAAGTTCTTGTTGCAATGCAATATGAATTTTATTTTATGCACAAGTTCTTGTTGCAATACAACGCACATATTCTTTAATGCACAAGTTCTTGTTGTAATGCAATATGCCTTTGCTCTTCAATGCACAAGTTTGTGTATGCATTTCCAAAGATAATATTCTTCAATGCACAAGTTCTTGTTGCAATGCAATATGACTTTTGTCTTTAATGCACAAGTTCTTGTTGCAATGCAATATGACTTTTATCTTCAATGCACAATTTCGTGTATGCAGTTCCAATGCACATATACTTTAATGCACAAGTTCTTGTTGCAATGCAGTATGCCTTTTCTCTTCAATGCACAAGTTCTTGTATGCAATGCCAAAGATAATATTCTTCAATGCACAAGTTCTTGCAATGCAATATGACTTTTATCTTTAATGCACAAGATCTTGTTGCAATGCGATATTACTTTTCTTCTTCAATACACAAGCTCTTCTATAAAAGGCAAAGCAAATTCTTTACTACACAAGTTCTTGTTGCAATGCAATATGACTTTTTTCTTCAATTCACAATTTCGTTTATGCAGTTCCAACGCACATATACTTTAATGCACAAGTTCTTGTTGCAATGCAATATTACTTTTCTCTTCAATCCACAAGTTCTTGTTGCAATGCGATATTACTTTTCCTCTTCAATGCACAAGCTCTTCTATAAAAGGCAAAGCAAATTCTTCACTACACAAGTTCTTGTTGCAATGCAATATGACGTTTATCTTTAATGCACAAGTTCTTGTTGCAATGCAATATGACTTTTCTCTTCAATGCACAAGTTCTTGTATGCAATGCCAAAGATAATATTCTTCAATGCACAATTTCGTGTATGCAGTTCCAAAGCACATATACTTTAATGCACAAGTTCTTGTTGCAGTGCAATATTACTTTTCTCTTCAATGCACAAGTTCTTGTAGGCAATGCCAAAGATAATATTCTTCAATGCACAAGTTCTTGTTGCAATGCAATATGACTTTTATCTTTAATGCACAAGTTTTTGTTGCAATGCGATATTACTCTTCAATGCACAAGTTCTTGTATGATAGCTAAAGCATATACTTTAATGCACAAGTTCTTGTTGCAATGCAATGTTACTTTTCCTCTTTAATGCACAAGTTCTTGTTGCAATGCAATATGCCTTTTCTCTTCAATGCACAATTTCGTGTATGCAATTCCAAAGCACATATACTTTAATGCACAAGTTCTTGTTGCAATGCAATATTACTTTTCTCTTCAATGCACAAGTTCTTGTTGCAATGCAATATGAATTTTATTTTCAATGCACAAGTTCTTGTATGCAATGCAACGCACATATTCTTTAATGCACAAGTTCTTGTTGCATCGCGATATTACTTTTCTCTTCAATGCACGAGTTCTTGTATGAAAGCCAAAGCATATTCTTCAATACACAAGCTCTTGTTGCAATGCAATATTACTTTTCTCTTCAATGCACAAGTTCTTGTTGCAATGCAATATGACTTTTATCTTTAATGCACAAGTTCTTGTTGCAATGCGATATTACTTTTCCTCTTTAATGCACAAGTTCTTGTTGCAATGCAATATGCCTTTTCTCTTCAATGCACAAGTTCTGTATGCAATGCCAAAGATAATATTCTTCAATGCACAAGTTCTTGTTGCAATGCAATATGACTTTTATCTTTAATGCACAAGTTCTTGTTGCAATGCGATATTACTCTTCAATGCACAAGTTCTTGTATGATAGCCAAAGCATATACTTTAATGCACAAGTTCTTGTTGCAATGCGATATTACTTTTCCTCTTTAATGCACAAGTTCTTGTTGCAATGCAATATGAATTTTATTTTATGCACAAGTTCTTGTTGCAATGCAACGCACATATTCTTTAATGCACAAGTTCTTGCTGTAATGCAATATGCCTTTGCTCTTCAATGCACAAGTTCTTGTTGCAATGCAATATGACTTTTGTCTTTAATGCACAAGTTCTTGTTGCAATGCAATATGACTTTTATCTTCAATGCACAATTTTGTGTATGCAGTTCCAATGCACATATACTTTAATGCACAAGTTCTTGTTGCAATGCGATATTACTTTTCTCTTCAATGCACAAATTATTTTATACAATGCCAAAGATTATATTCTTCAATGCACAAATTCTTCTTGCAATGCAATATGACTTTTTTCTTCAATTCACAATTTCGTTTATGCAGTTCCAACGCACATATACTTTAATGCACAAGTTCTTGTTGCAATGCAATATTACTTTTCTCTTCAATCCACAAGTTCTTGTTGCAATGCGATATTACTTTTCCTCTTCAATGCACAAGCTCTTCTATAAAAGGCAAAGCAAATTCTTCACTACACAAGTTCTTGTTGCAATGCAATATGACGTTTATCTTTAATGCACAAGTTCTTGTTGCAATGCAATATGACTTTTCTCTTCAATGCACAAGTTCTTGTATGCAATGCCAAAGATAATATTCTTCAATGCACAATTTCGTGTGTATGCAGTTCTAAAGCACTTATACTTTAATGCACAAGTTCTTGTAGCAGTGCAATATTACTTTTCTCTTCAATGCACAAGTTCTTGTATGCAATGCCAAAGATAATATTCTTCAATGCACAAGTTCTTGTTGCAATGCGATATTACTCTTCAATGCACAAGTTCTTGTATGATAGCCAAAGCATATACTTTAATGCACAAGTTCTTGTTGCAATGCGATATTACTTTTCCTCTTTAATGCACAAGTTCTTGTTGCAATGCAATATGCCTTTTCTCTTCAATGCACAAGTTCTTGTATGCAATGCCAAAGATAATATTCTTCAATACACAAGTTCTTGTTGCAATGCGATATTACTTTTCCTGTTTCAAAGCACAAGCTCTTGTATGAAAGCAAACACATATTCTTTATTGCACAAGTTCTTGTTGCAATGCGAAAGCAATTTTCTCTTCAATAAACAATTTTGTGTATGCAATTCCAAAGCACATATACTTTAATGCACAAGTTCTTGTTGCAATGCAATATTACTTTTCTCTTCAATGCACAAGTTCTTGTTGCAATGCGATATTACTTTTCTCTTCAATGCACAAGTTCTTGATGCAATGCAATATGAATTTTATTTTCAATGCACAAGTTCTTGTATGCAATACAACGCACATATTCTTTAATGCAAAAGTTCTTGTTGCATCGCGATATTACTTTTCCTCTTCAATGCACAGCTTGAATTAGAGCACACTTCTTGTATTAGAGCTTCTTCTATAAAAGCCAAAGCAAATTCTTTAATGCACAAGTTCTTGCTGCAATACAATATTGCCTTTTCTCTTCAATGCACAAGTTCTTGTATGCAATGCCAAAGATAACATTCTTCAATGCACAAGTTCTTGTTGCAATGCGATATTACTTTTCTCTTCAATGCACGAGTTCTTGTATGAAAGCCAAAGCATATTCTTCAATACACAAGTTCTTATATGATAGCCAAAGCATATACTTTAATGCACAAGTTCTTGTTGCAATGCGATATTACTTTTCCTCTTTAATGCACAAGTTCTTGTTGCAATGCAATATGAATTTTATTTTCAATGCACAAGTTCTTGTATGCAATGCAACGCACATATTCTTTAATGCACAAGTTCTTGTTGCAATGCAATATGACTTTTGTCTTTAATGCACAAGTTCTTGTAGCAATGCGATATTACTATTCTCTTCAATGCACGAGTTCTTGTATGAAAGCCAAAGCATATTCTTCAATACACAAGTTCTTATATGATAGCCAAAGCATATACTTTAATGCACAAGTTCTTGTTGCAATGCGATATTACTTTTCCTCTTTAATGCACAAGTTCTTGTTGCAATGCAATATGAATTTTATTTTCAATGCACAAGTTCTTGTTGCAATGCAATATGAATTTTATTTTCAATGCACAAGTTCTTGTATGCAATGCAACGCACATATTCTTTAATGCACAAGTTCTTGTTGCAATGCAATATGCCTTTTCTCTTCAATGCAAAAGTTCTGTATGCAATGCCAAAGATAATATTCTTCAATGCACAAGTTCTTGTTGCAATGCGATAAGAATTTTATTTTCAATGCACGAGTTCTTGTATGAAAGCCAAAGCATATTCTTCAATGCACAAGTTCTTGTTGCAATGCAATATGACTTTTTTCTTTAATGCACAAGTTCTTGTTGCAATGCAATATGAATTTTATTTTCAATGCACAAGTTCTTGTATGCAATGCAACGCACATATTCTTTAATGCACAAGTTCTTGTTGAATGCGATATTACTTTTTTTCAATGCACGAGTTCTTGTATGAAAGCCAAAGCATATTCTTTAATGCACAAGTTCTTGATGCAATGCAAAAGTAATTTTCTCTTCAATAAACAAATTATTTTAATGCAATGCCAAAGATAATATTCTTCAATGCACGAGTTCTTGTATGAAAGCCAAAGCATATTCTTCAGTATTGAAGTTCTTGTATGAAAGCCAAAGCATATTCTTTAATGCACAAGTTCTTGTTGCAATGCAATATGAATTTTGTTTTAATAAACAAATTATTTTAATGCAATGCCATAGATAATATTCTCTTCAATGCACAAGTTCTTGTATGCAATGCCAAAGCATATTCTTCAATACACAAGTTCTTGTATGAAAGCCAAAGCATATTCTTTAATGCACAAGTTCTTGTTGCAATGCAATATAATTTTCTCTTCAATGCACAAGTTCTTGTTGCAATGCAAAAGATAATATTCTTCAATGCACAAATTCTTGTTGCAATGCAATATTAGCATATTCTTCAATGCACAAGTTCTTATATGATAGCCAAAGCATATTCTTTAATGCACAAGTTCTTGTTGCAATGCAATATGACTTTTGTCTTTAATGCACAAGTTCTTGTTGCAATGCGATATTACTTTTCCTCTTTAATGCACAAGTTCTTGTTGCAATGCAATGCAATGCAATTTTATTCTTCAATGCACAAATTCTTGTTGCAATGCAATATTACTATTCTCTTCAATGCACAAGTTCTTGTATTAGCCAAAGCATATTCTTCAATGCACAAGTTCTTGTATGCAATGCCAAAGATAATATTCTTCAATGCACAAGTTCTTGTTGCAATGCAATATGAATATTTATCTTTCAATGCACAAGTTCTTGTATGCAATGCAATGCATATTCTTCAATGCACAAGTTCTTTGTATGATAGCCAAAGCATATTCTTTAATGCACAAGTTCTTGTTGCAATGCAATATTACTTTTCCTCTTTAATGCACAAGTTCTTGTTGCAATGCAATATGAATTTTATTTTCAATGCACAAGTTCTTGTATGCAATGCAACGCACATATTCTTTAATGCACAAGTTCTTGTTGCAATGCAATATGCCTTTTCTCTTCAATGCACAAGTTCTTGTATGAAAGACAATGCCAATGCACAAGTTCTTGTTGCAATGCAAGTATGACTTTATTCTTTAATGCACAAGTTCTTGTTGCAATGCAAATATGAATTTTATCTTCAATGCACAAGTTCTTGTATGCAATGCAACCAAGACATATTCTTTAATGCACAAGTTCTTGTTGCAATGCAATATTACTTTTTCTTCAATGCACAAGTTCTTGTATGCAATGCCAAAGATAATATTCTTCAATGCACAAGTTCTTGTATGCAATGCAAAATGACTATTCTCTTAATGCACAAGTTCTTGTTGCAATGCAATATTATTTTTCCTCTTTAATGCACAAGTTCTTGTTGCAATGCAATATGCCTTTATTCTTCAATGCACAAGTTCTTGTATGCAATGCCAAAGATAATATTCTTCAATGCACAAGTTCTTGTTGCAATGCAATATGACTTTTTTCTTTAATGCACAAGTTCTTGTTGCAATGCAATATGACTTTTCTCTTCAATGCACAAGTTCTTGTATGCAATGCAAAGACATTCTTTAATGCACAAGTTCTTGTTGCAATGCGATATTACTTTTCCTCTTTAATGCACAAGTTCTTGTTGCAATGCAATATGAATTTTCTTTCAATGCACAAGTTCTTGTTGCAATGCAAAATTACATATTCTTTAATGCACAAGTTCTTGTTGCAATGCAATATGACTTTGCTCTTCAATGCACAAGTTCTTGTATGCAATGCAAAGATAATATTCTTCAATGCACAAGTTCTTGTTGCAATGCAATATGACTTTTTTCTTTAATGCACAAGTTCTTGTTGCAATGCAATATGAATTTTATCTTCAATGCACAAGTTCTTGTATGCAGTTCAATGCACATATATTTTTCTTTAATGCACAAGTTCTTGTTGCAATGCGATATGCCTTTCTCTTCAATGCACAAGTTCTTGTATGCAATGCCAAAGATAATATTCTTCAATGCACAAGTTCTTGTTGAATGCAATATGACTTTTATCTTTAATGCACAAGTTCTTGTTGCAATGCAAATTACATTTTCTTCAATGCACAAGTTCTTGTTGCAATGCAATACTTTTCTCTTTAATGCACAAGTTCTTGTTGCAATGCAATATGACTTTTATTCTTCAATGCACAAGTTCTTGTATGCAGTTCCAACGCACATATTCTTTAATGCACAAGTTCTTGTTGCAATGCAATATGACTTTTTCTCTTCAATGCACAAGTTCTTGTTGCAATGCGATATACTTTTCCTCTTCAATGCACAAGTTCTTGTATGCAAGGCAAAGCAAATTCTTCAATGCACAAGTTCTTGTTGCAATGCAATATGACTTTTTTCTTTAATGCACAAGTTCTTGTTGCAATGCAATATGACTTTTCTCTTCAATGCACTGAAGTTCTTGTATGCAATGCCAAAGATAATATTCTTCAATGCACAAGTTCTGTATGCAATGCAAAAGCACATATTCTTTAATGCACAAGTTCTTGTTGCAATGCAATATTACTTTTATCTTCAATGCACAAGTTCTTGTATGCAATGCCAAAGATAATATTCTTCAATGCACAAGTTCTTGTTGCAATGCAATATGACTTTTTTCTTTAATGCACAAGTTCTTGTTGCAATGCGATATTATATTACTCTTCAATGCACAAGTTCTTGTATGATAGCTAAAGCATATTCTTTAATGCACAAGTTCTTGTTGCAATGCAATGTTACTTTTTCTTTAATGCACAAGTTCTTGTTGCAATGCAATATGCCTTTTCTCTTCAATGCACAATTTCGTGTATGCAATTCCAAAGCACATATACTTTAATGCACAAGTTCTTGTTGCAATGCAATATTACTTTTCTCTTCAATGCACAAGTTCTTGTTGCAATGCAATATGAATTTTATTTTCAATGCACAAGTTCTTGTATGCAATGCAACGCACATATATTCTTTAATGCACAAGTTCTTGTTGCATCGCGATATTTTCTCTTCAATGCACGAGTTCTTGTATGAAAGCAAAAGCATATTCTTCAATACACAAGCTCTTGTTGCAATGCAATATTACTTTTCTCTTCAATGCACAAGTTCTTGTTGCAATGCAATATGATTTTATCTTTAATGCACAAGTTCTTGTTGCAATGCGATATTACTTTTCCTCTTTAATGCACAAGTTCTTGTTGCAATGCAATATGCCTTTTCTCTTCAATGCAAAAGTTCTGTATGCAATGCCAAAGATAATATTCTTCAATGCACAAGTTCTTGTTGCAATGCAATATGACTTTTTTCTTTAATGCACAAGTTCTTGTTGCAATGCGATATTACTCTTCAATGCACAAGTTCTTGTATGATAGCCAAAGCATATACTTTAATGCACAAGTTCTTGTTGCAATGCGATATTACTTTTCCTCTTTAATGCACAAGTTCTTGTTGCAATGCAATATGAATTTTATTTTATGCACAAGTTCTTGTTGCAATGCAACGCATATATTCTTTAATGCACAAGTTCTTGCTGTAATGCAATATGCCTTTGCTCTTCAATGCACAAGTTCTTGTTGCAATGCAATATGACTTTTTGTCTTTAATGCACAAGTTCTTGTTGCAATGCAATATGACTTTTATCTTCAATGCACAATTTTGTGTATGCAGTTCCAATGCACATATACTTTAATGCACAAGTTCTTGTTGCAATGCGATATTACTTTTCTCTTCAATGCACAAATTATTTTATACAATGCCAAAGATTATATTCTTCAATGCACAAATTCTTCTTGCAATGCAATATGACTTTTTCTTCAATTCACAATTTCGTTTATGCAGTTCCAACGCACATATATGCTTTAATGCACAAGTTCTTGTTGCAATGCAATATTACTTTTCTCTTCAATCCACAAGTTCTTGTTGCAATGCGATATTACTTTTCCTCTTCAATGCACAAGCTCTTCTATAAAAGGCAAAGCAAATTCTTCACTACACAAGTTCTTGTTGCAATGCAATATGACGTTTATCTTTAATGCACAAGTTCTTGTTGCAATGCAATATGACTTTTCTCTTCAATGCACAAGTTCTTGTATGCAATGCCAAAGATAATATTCTTCAATGCACAATTTCGTGTATGCAGTTCTAAAGCACTTATACTTTAATGCACAAGTTCTTGTAGCAGTGCAATATTACTTTTCTCTTCAATGCACAAGTTCTTGTATGCAATGCCAAAGATAATATTCTTCAATGCACAAGTTCTTGTTGCAATGCGATATTACTCTTCAATGCACAAGTTCTTGTATGATAGCCAAAGCATATACTTTAATGCACAAGTTCTTGTTGCAATGCGATATTACTTTTCCTCTTTAATGCACAAGTTCTTGTTGCAATGCAATATGCCTTTTTTCTCTTCAATGCACAAGTTCTTGTATGCAATGCCAAAGATAATATTCTTCAATACACAAGTTCTTGTTGCAATGCGATATTACTTTTCCTGTTTCAATGCACAAGTTCTTGTTGCAATGCATATTCTTATTGCACAAGTTCTTGTTGCAATGCGAAAGCAATTTTCTCTTCAATAAACAGTTTTTGTGTATGCAATTCCAAAGCACATATTCTTTTAATGCACAAGTTCTTGTTGCAATGCAATATTACTTTTCTCTTCAATGCACAAGTTCTTGTTGCAATGCGATATTACTTTTTCTTTTCAATGCACAAGTTCTTGATGCAATGCAATATGAATTTTATTTTCAATGCACAAGTTCTTGTATGCAATGCAAATGACATATTCTTTAATGCACAAGTTCTTGTTGCAATGCGATATTCATTTTCCTCTTCAATGCACAGTTCTTGAATGTTCTTGTATGCAAGCACATCTTGTATTAGAGTTCTTCTATAAAATGCAAATGCACTTTCTTAATGCACAAGTTCTTGTTGCAATGCAATATGCCTTTTCTCTTCAATGCAAAAGTTCTGTATGCAATGCCAAAGATAATATTCTTCAATGCACAAGTTCTTGTTGCAATGCGATATTACTTTTCTCTTCAATGCACGAGTTCTTGTATGAAAGCCAAAGCATATTCTTCAATGCACAAGTTCTTGTATGCAATGCCAAAGATCATATTCTTTAATGCACAAGTTCTTGTTGCAATGCGATATTACTTTTCCTCTTTAATGCACAAGTTCTTGTTGCAATGCAATATGAATTTTATTTTCAATGCACAAGTTCTTGTATGCAATGCAACGCACATATTCTTTAATGCACAAGTTCTTGTTGCAATGCAATATGACTTTTTGTCTTTAATGCACAAGTTCTTGTAGCAATGCGATATTACTATTCTCTTCAATGCACGAGTTCTTGTATGAAAGCCAAAGCATATTCTTCAATACACAAGTTCTTATATGATAGCCAAGCATATACTTTAATGCACAAGTTCTTGTTGCAATGCGATATACTATTTTTCCTCTTTAATGCACAAGTTCTTGTTGCAATGCAATATGAATTTTATTTTCAATGCACAAGTTCTTGTTGCAATGCAATATGAATTTTATTTTCAATGCACAAGTTCTTGTATGCAATGCAACGCACATATTCTTTAATGCACAAGTTCTTGTTGCAATGCAATATGCCTTTTCTCTTCAATGCAAAAGTTCTGTATGCAATGCCAAAGATAATATTCTTCAATGCACAAGTTCTTGTTGCAATGCGATATAACACTTCAATGCACGAGTTCTTGTATGAAAGCCAAAGCATATTCTTCAATGCACAAGTTCTTGTTGCAATGCAATATGACTTTTTTCTTTAATGCACAAGTTCTTGTTGCAATGCAATATGAATTTTATTTTCAATGCACAAGTTCTTGTATGCAATGCAACGCACATATTCTTTAATGCACAAGTTCTTGTTGAATGCGATATTACTTTTCAATGCCACGAGTTCTTTTCATATTCTTTAATGCACGAGTTCTTTGCAATGCAAAGCCAAATTTCTCTTCAATATTCTTTGCAATGCACAAGTTCTTCAATGCAATGCAAAAGTAATTATTCTCTTCAATGCAAACATAGTTCTTGTTGCAATGCAATATGACTTTTGTCTTTAATGCACAAGTTCTTGTATGCAATGCAAAGTATATTCTTTTTAATGCACAAAGTTCTTATATGCAATGCCAAAGCATATTCTTTAATGCACAAGTTCTTGTTGCAATGCAATATTACATTTTCTCTTCAATGCACAAGTTCTTGTTGCAAATGCAAATGCATATTATTTTAATGCACAAGTTCTTGATGCAATGCAAAATTAATTTCTCTTCAATGCACAAGTTCTTTTAATGCAATGCCAAAGCATATATTCTTCAATGCACAAGTTCTTGTTGCAATGCAAGCATATTCTTTAATGCACAAGTTCTTGTTGCAATGCAATATGACTTTTTTCTTTAATGCACAAGTTCTTGTATGCAATGCAATATGATAATATTCTTTAATGCACAAGTTCTTGTTGCAATGCAATATTACTTTTTCTCTTCAATGCACAAGTTCTTGTATGCAATGCAAAGATAATATTCTTTAATGCACAAGTTCTTGTTGCAATGCGATATGTTACTTTCTCTTCAATGCACAAGTTCTTGTATGCAAAGCCAAAGCATATTCTTTAATGCACAAGTTCTTATGCAATGCAAATGAATATTCTTTAATGCACAAGTTCTTGTTGCAATGCACAATGCTGAGTTCTTGTTCTTTTAATGCAATGCCTTTAAATATGAATTTTATTCTTCAATGCACAAGTTCTTGTATGCAATGCCAAAGCATATTCTTTCAATGCACAAGTTCTTGTATGCAATGCAATGCAATATGCTTCTTGCACAAGTTCTGTTGCAATGCACAAAGTTCTTTCAATGCAATGCAATGCACAGAATTTATATGCATTGTATGCACACAAGATAATATTCTTCAATGCACAAGTTTTGTTCTTCAATGCACAGAGCATCTTTCTTTAATGCACAAGTTCTTTGTTGCAAAGCGATATTAGCACTATTCTCTTCAATGCACAAGTTCTTGTTGCAATGCCAAAGATAATATTCTTCAATGCACAAGTTCTTGTATGCAATGCCAAAGCAAAGTAATATTCTTTAATGCAACAAGTTCTTGTTGTAATGCTTGTTGATATTACTTTTATTCTTCAATGCACAAGTTCTTGTATGAAATGCACAAGTTCTTCAATTGCAATATGATAGCCAAAGCATATACTTTAATGCACAAGTTCTTGTTGCAATGCAATATGCATTTTCTTTAATGCACAAGTTCTTGTTGCAATGCCATGAGCAATTTTCTTTCAATGCACAAGTTCTTGTTGCAATGCAATATTACATATTCTTTAATGCACAAGTTCTTGTTGCAATGCAATATGACTTTTTCTCTTCAATGCACAAGTTCTTGTATGCAATGCCAAAGATAATATTCTTCAATGCACAAGTTCTTGTTGCAATGCAAAGATATTACTTTTCTTCAATGCACAAGTTTTTAATGCAATGCCAAAGATATTATTCTTCAATGCACAAGTTCTTGTTGCAATGCAATAGCATATTCTCTTCAATGCACGAAGTTCTTGTATGCAATGCCAACGCACTTTTTCTTTCAATGCACAAGTTCTTTTGTCAAAGCCAACAAGATATATTCTTCTTCAATGCACAAGTTCTTGTATGCAAAGCAAATGACATTTTCTTCAATGCACAAGTTCTTGTTGCAATGCGATAATACTTTTTCCTCTTCAATGCACGAGTTCTCTTTGTTGCAGTTCTTGTTGCAAATAAGAAATTTATTCTTCAATGCACAAGTTCTTTGTTGCAATGCAATGTGACTTTTTCTTTATC